>JAQQZT010000020.1:10097526-10114233 GCA_030068275.1 Clarias platycephalus | reverse complement strand
AGAGAACTTAATACAAAATTTAGTGCTAAACATTATTTATTGATATACAGGATATGATAATATTTTCAATACTATTTTAATACTACATCATACTATTTTTCTTTTATTGAAGTTTGTATAATTTTTGGGCTATATATATATATACAGTATATGTGTGTGTGTGTAATTTACCCTTACAATAAAAATAAAAATTAATAAATAAACTTCATGATTTATAGTATATATTTTATGTTTTAGGCTTTAATGGTAGCAATGCGATCGACAATAATTTTGCTTCGTCTCAGAATGGAATGAACAAAAACATTCATCAATCAGAATGATTGGTGGACAGCATGGAAATAAACAAATACCTCAATAAGCTTGACACAGAATGAGAGCTGAAGTCATCTTATGGCACATCAGACCTATGATTCCAACATCAAACCTCAGTCTAAACATCATTTTGTTCCGTGCAAATATTTTGCAGTACCCATTCATCTTTCAGTGAGACAGAGAGTCAACATGGTGATAAACTATTTTGATTTGTGCCCTGAAGTGGGTGTTTGTGTTTAAAGTTCATTCATCATGACAGAGGAAAGCAGTTGCAGAGTCTTTCAGTCTTCAGATCAGTGCTTCAACAACCATGTCTAAAGCTTGACTTACTGTATATATACAATATATTGCAAAGTTTAAGTCACACCTACTAGCTGGCGTTGTAATATATGCAGTACAGAAGGTGTTTAGGCTGAGCAAATGTTCATGATAGATTTCATGATAGTTGAAACTATGGTGTATGTTACTAATAAGTTTATCTATATTATTATAATGCTAATGGACTAAACACCCACTCCCACTACTGCCCTCTATTTATCATTTATGGTGCAGAAGAGACAGCTGTCACATCAACTCTACTGTAAGTAATTCAAAAGGAACAAGATTACACGTATGATTCGTTTCAAACGAGCTAAAGAATACTGGTATTTTATGTTGCAGAATGTGGCTAATATAGAGCATATGGCCCGTTCGCTAGATCCTGGCAGCTTCACTAGATTTTTTTTTATTTACACTTTTCAGGCTCACTGATCTGTGACTTGTGTCTCTCTTATGAACCCTACAGCTGCACATAAACAAAAACGCACCCGGGTCTTGTCAGAATACTGGTTTCTGAGTTGGCCTTAGAGGTGCTTAGTAGTCATGGTTGCAGTAGATCTGAAAAAATGCTTATGGAACGCCTGGACATTTCTTACAGATGTGGGGCTACCAGATCTGACCTAACACACATCATCCACTCCAAAAGAGTGTGTGTGTATAACATTCCTTCACATTAAGCTTCTTGTGCACACGCACACACAAAAGAAACAGGTATTCGAGTCTTAAGCTGATCAGCCGACAGCAGCTGGTGACTAATTTTAAAATGTTTACATTTTAAACACCGTCTTTACACGTGTCAGAATGTCGATAGATCACACGATTGGAATGTAGAAATGAAAAGTGTTTTGCTTGATTTTTTTTGTGTGTGTGGGTTGGTATGGGTATGTTTTCTTTGTCTGTAGTAGGAAAATTGTGATTGACGAGAACAAATGCCAAATTTCTGTTGACTCACAGCCTAGTGAAATATAAGGTTTTAATATTTTATGTAATTTTTTATGCCTACCGTGCCATCAGATCTTTGAAATGAGTTTTCCACATTTTCCAATGTTTCACACTGGATTCGAATTCTATATTTGTAATCACTTTGCACACAATACTCCACTATGGAAAAGTAAAAACAGGCATTTGGAGTGTTTTGTTAATTTATAAAAAATGTCAAAAAATAAAAATGAAATATTCCATTCGCATAAATATATAGACCCTTTCACTCTGGTGCATCCTACTCCTATAAGTGATCCTTGAGCTGCTTCTACATATTGATTGGAGTCGTCTTGTATCTAATTGACTTCATTGGAAAGGCACGTACATGTCTATATAAGCTCTCACTGTAGGTGGTATATGTCAGAGTGAAAACTTAGCCATGAGGTTGAGAATTATCTGTAGACCTGTGAGACACGATTGTGTCAAGACACAGATCTGGGGAAGGATACAATAAATCAAGCCTTTATGGTACATTGGCCAGATAGAAGCCATTCCTCACTAAAAGGCACATGACAGCTTGCTGGGAGTTTGCCAGGAATGCTTCTGAAGGATTCTCAGACTATGAGAAACAAAATCCTTCGGTTTGATGACGCAAAGATTGAACTATTTGGAATCAAGAAATCAGGCACCGAACATCATCTTATTAAAACCATCCCTACAGTCAAACGGATGCAGAAACTAAAGCACATCCTGAGTTAAAACCTTTTCCAGTTGCTCAGAGTGCTCAGGATCTTAGACATTTCGAGAAGACAATGACCCAAAGCATACGGCCAAGAAAACACTTTAGGACAACAAGTCCTTTAGAGGCCCATGGAGAGTCTGGACCTGAACACAATAGAGCATCTCTGGAAAGACCTGAAGTGCACTGATTCTGCCCATTCTGATTGAGCTTAAACAATTCTGTATGAAAGAAACCTCCAAAAGACAGGTGTGCCAAGCTTGTAGCCACATTCCCAAGCAGACTTGAGGCTGTCATTGATGCCAAACATACTTTAACCAAGTATTAAGCAATAAGTGTGAGAAACATTACAAAATATGAAAAAAATGGTAATAAATGGTAATATTTTTAAGATTATATTATTATAATATACATCATACTATTTTTCTTTTCCTGAAGTGTGTATAATATAAAAAATACATTTTAAATGTGAGAAACATTACAAAATATGAAAAAACGTAAAAGGGTTTGAAAAAAAAAATTGTCACTGTGTAGTCAGTTATATCCACACACATGTACAAATGATGGGACTTTGTGATACTTTAATTTCCAGTTATACTCAGATTTATAGGCAGTCTTCCTGTATTTCCCACTTTATTTTGGTCAGAGTTTCCATATAGCTTCTCTAATCTGATCCAGCCGCACAGATATTATGTCATTAAATGAGTCTCGAATAAAAAGAGGCGAAGCGTGAAGGTAGTGACCTTCTGCACTCACACACACACACACACACACACACACACGAAATTTAAGAAGAGGGTTGTCCTTCACTGAATGTTTCTTAAACGTCACTATGTTTTTCCCCCTTTTTTATTTCTTTTATGAAATGTTTCTTTAATTTAACTTTAATTTGGAAAACCACTGCAAATACATCCTTTAGAAGCTTTAAACTTACATCTGTTTGGCGGCAACAGAGATGTAGCAATACATGATGCAATCATACAGGGCCAATTGCTAAAGTGAAACTACTACAGCAAGTAAATAAATGTGTTTGATGAACTTCTGAAGAATAAAGGATATTACAGGTCTGTTACTGCCATAGCAGTTTCCCCAGCAGTCATGGACTACAGTATAATAAGGTGCTGTTATCAATTACAGAAATGGAGGTGCTGTTGGCGACAATATAATAAAATAATGCTACCTGCTGCAGTAAAAAAAAATAATTAATAGAAAAAAATAAGTATATTATAATATATAATAATTCTATTAAAATATATCATCTTTAGTCATCTGGATTAGTTATTAGGAGTAAATTGTAAAGCAATAATTCTTAAGTACACAGGTGTATCATTGCTTTGATTCAAAAAACAAATGTTGTTTGTTTTCCTTCAGGTATTACTTCCGAGTTCAAGCAAAGAATATTTTTGGTCTCGGACCGATCAGCGAAACAATAACTTATGTTACAGAATCAGGTCAGTAACCTCTCCAGTTGGGACTTAGCTTTGTCTTTAATGTTTATTTTAGTTTCAATGTATTTAATGTATTTTCAACGTATTTAATTTAGTTTCAAATTAGTTAAATGGAAAACATTTATCATTATCGAAATGTCTAAAACAGAATGCTGTCCTTCTTTACAGATGACCCTCTTCTTATCGAGAGACCTCCAGGTACTGTTCTCTCTTTAGGTCTATACAAACAGACTGTAAAATCCCTATCGTGGACACTCACATCAATTTAAGTCTCATGTCTCTAACAAGCTCAGGTTTGTCGAGAAACACATTATTCCTGCTTTCCCCAGGTGGCGAGCCTATTTGGATTCCTTTCACCTTTAGGTACAACCCTGCCCACAGTTCCTGTAAAGGAAGTCAGTTTGTCAAGCGCACCTGGTACAGGAAGTTTGTAGGTGTGGTCCTGTGCAACTCACTGCGCTACAAGATCTTTATGGGAGAAGGACTTAAGGGTACTATTGATTTTTGTTTTATTTGCACATCTTTGCTGAAACAGAGCCAAGTTACCTTGGTGTACACCATATATAATATCAATTATAAGTGTTATCACTTCCAGAACCAGATTATTGGCAGCAGAGTGGCTTAGTGGTTAGCATTGTCAGGTTTACAATTACATTTACATTTTCCATTTACATTTTGTGTTTGATTTCCATCTCGGGGTCTGTGTGCTTGGAGTTTGCATGTTCTTCCATGCTTGGTGGGTTTCCTCCACATCCCAAAGATATGCAGATTAGGCTAATTGGCGTTCCCAAATTGCCCATAGTGTGTGAATGCGTGTGTGAATGTTGACTGGAGGAATGTCTATCACGGTCGTAAAAATGGGAATAAATATAATGGTCACCGTTGGCCTCCATAGTCTCTACTTGGACTACAGAGGTTTCTAGATGTATGGATGAAAACAGATTATTGGTCTTAATGGACTAGATAAGCTGTTGTCAAACACTCTCATAAAGAGACTGATCCAGCCCAAACGGATTATTAGTTTGTCACCCCTGCACCATTCATGTTTCCATAATTTTTATCAAATTGAATCCCTTTCAGTTTAGGAAGAATAAGACCTATTCTTTTGCCTACATTTTCAGAAACTTTCTACAGTATTGCTGATTCTTTTGGCAATGGAGAAGACCACTGTCAGTTTGTAGACTCACATTTGGATGGAAGAACAGGACCACAAACCCTTTCCTTCTACCTACCCCAAGCTCAAGGTACAAATCCAGGCAAAATACAGTGCTTTTTGTTCTGGCATTAGCGCTTACTTTTCATCATGAGCACTAATCATACAACCTTTTCTACATTTCAGGTTACTATCGATCGTATAGACAAGAGCCTGTAGGTTTTGGGCCCATTGGCAGGCGTACAGCTCATCAGTTTGTGGGCTGGTATGAGTGCGGGGTCCCAATCCCTGGGAAATGGTAACAAAGGACATTCTGAATGCCAGTTATCTCTGGCAGCTACAATTCATCCTCCTACAATCTCTCTGTTTGCCAAGTCCATAAATGAACTATCGCCAACCACAGCAAGTACAGCCTAAACCAACATACTGTTTCTGTCAGAAAGGATATAATACTTAAAATAACATTTTCTCTTTAACTGTTGCATTATTAAGCACTTTTAAAAAGCAGTCTGTATATGAGGAAATACAAGCATGTGTGCTCAGTTTATTAACATCGTCAGGAACATTTTATCCTGAACAACTGCCAGTGAAAATGGCTTTGATGGCTTCTTATTACTGCTGGTGATCCTAAGTTGTTTGATACAAATCACAAGCCTTACAATTGCAATGACCTATACAATAATGATGTAACAAATTGTCCATGAACATATTTTTTGTAATTTTTTTTAATAACTTTGTACTCATGTTTTCTATCCTCTTACCTTGAATGGCAGTTGGCTTGGAAATATTGCCCATATTAGGGCAGATAAAAAAGGTAATTTTATTTGCTCAGGAAAGGTCGAATACTGAATAAAGATATTATGTACATCATTAATGTTTTTTTTTTTTTTTTTCAAATAATGTTAACATTTTAATATGTGAGGAAAATAAGGGGAGGTTTCATTGATCTGAAAATTGCCAACCTTACTGATGGGTGTTTTTTAACTCATAACAGAAGAAGGTCATTTGAACAGGTGAGACAATAATATATAGGCTGGTCATTAGCACAGGGATTTCTCTACGGTCTGGTAATATTATGAATTTATAATAGAGTTATCATCTTTATTAGTTTGTAAAATGAATCATGCAAGTCACTTATTTCCTTTGTTGACACACATTCTAAGAACAAAAGTAAATGGTTCATTTATTTAAGATTCAAATTGATTCATATTTTCCAACACTGTCAAATATGTTTCCTATTATTCATGGACAATATTTCAACACATCCAGAAACAAAATTTTTTTTTTTATATTTATTGCCATGCAGTCATGTAGTTTTGGAGCATATTTGTTTGTTCTTCATAATACTTTGTGGAAAATATTATCTAAAGGACCAGAAGTTCTTTATCACAAAAGTCTATCATGTTTGTGTTTCACTTGGCATTTAGGGGGAAAAATGTGTTGGTCAGTTCGTACAAAGGGGAAATCCGAAGTGAACTAGCTCAATCATCTCTCCTTTGGACAGGCATTACTTTCCGTTGATCTTGGTGACAGTAATTGTTTTGTTTTAAGGATGGACCCTAGCAAAGCAGAGCACTTTTTGCACTCATTTCAGCTCCTGAATAAAGACGTGCTCCAGCGGTAATCTGTTTTGTATCCTCCCTTGTCTAAAATGGTTGTCTGGAACCATATTTCCATTATCAAGCACAGCATGTTTGGGAACAGGGTGTTACATAATAATACATGTTCTATCAATCAATCTATGTTGATGACAAAGTCCTGGAGACAATCACTTCAACGTTTGGTTATGAATAAAAAAAATCACTATTTTATATACTGTAAGAGTGTTTAATTGTGCAACATTTGCCTGTAGTTGGGTTTACACATACGTCTCTACCCTCTATACAATGTCAATGTCAGGGCCTGTAGTCTGTCTATCCCAGGAGACTTAGTGCACAAGGCGGGGTACACCCTGGATCGGGTTCAGTCCATCGTAGGACACACATACTTACACACTCATTTACACACTACAGGCAATTTAGCCAAATCTGCATGTCTTTAGACTGTGGGAGGAAACTGGAGTACCCAGAGGAAAACCACCAGCCACGGGGAGAATATGCACACAGACTCGTGTGTCGGGAATCGTACCCGGAACCTGGAGGTGCAAGGCGACAGTGCTAACCACTAAGCCACCATGCCACCCCCATAAATATCATATAATAATAATAATAATAATAATAATAATAATAATAATGTTAAAAACATGATAAAGTGGTTGGTTTTCTCAATTCAATGCAATTGGCAAGCAAAGAATAACATTCCTCCCCACCCCTGTGTGAGACTTGGGTGTGTCCAACCCATCGTCCTCATGCAGCAGTAACTGCTGGCATGAGCAATAGCAACTGCATACAGTATGAAGAGAGGAAAAGAACAACAAACTGATACATGTGTAGTAGCCTCAGTCTCGTTCTTGTAAAATAATAATAATAATAATAATAATACCAATAAATCTCCTGGTTGCGGGTGGGTAAATGATCTTAAGCCCCCCAGTGTTAAGCCCAAAGGTATGCTCTTGGGTCTATAAATATTTAAATGAAAGACAATGTTTATTGTTCAAAACGTTTACTATGCAGTTTATTTAATTATATAATTCTGAAGAACTTGATTGAACCATAATGATAAAATCAAATGTGCTAATAACGTCCATACAATATCACAAATTAACATTTGCAGATGATCATTCCTATAGTGAAAAAAAAAATTACAATTTAAGTTCTTTGTTTAAAAAAAATAATGTTGATTTATGAGTTTTGAGGATTATGATTCATATATGAAGGGTATAAATCAGGAATAGTTTCTATCAATTATTCAACAAACAAAAATAGTTTCTTTAGGTTTTTAAAACTTCATGGAAAGTTTACAAACACAAATTATTTCCATACAAGTCAGTTTTGTCATTTCATCCCCACCAGTCATCCAGGCCCTAATTAATAACTGATATCTCTTAATTTGACTCTAATATGTCAACAGCCTGTGTAGTGTCTGGAAAAATTGCAAATGCTTTACATCATTAAATGTATCCTTTGTATTTTTGCCAACTCAAAAATTGTCATAATTTAGGACCAAGGACCAAAGGTGAAGGCAGGGGCTTGCTTCTTTACAGACACATGAAATAACCTCGTCATTTACAAACTGCTGTCCATATTTATTATTATTATTATTATTATTATTATTATTATTATTATTTTTATTATTATTATTATTATTATTTTTTTTTTTTTTATCATTATATGAGTTTCTTTTTTTAGCATGTCTTTAACAAGAATGCAGAGGAATCATGATGCCTGGCAACATTCCTAGTACCACCCCTATTCACAAGTGCTCCAGACCACTAACCACAGTGCAACCAAAAATTATTCATTAATAATCCATTGTAACATATCAGTGAGGCTCCATGTGCAATAAAGGGTTTTAATCCAGCTCAGGCAAAACAAAGTGAAAACTAAGTTGCACAAGGAGGTAGACAATAATCACACCAGATCATAGAATAAATAGTCCATAGGGGCTTGTTTTACAGCTTGATTTTTAAATAATACTTGTTGATTATAGACCAGATTTGACAAATAAAACACACAATAGTATTTTATATTCACTTCATCTTGACAGTCTATTGTTTTTCCCCTGTGGTGATAAATGGCAAAGACATTTATATTAGTGTAGAAAATTCATACTACAGCCGAGACCAGAGTTCCTGGAGACTGAAATGAATCAATGTGTTTGTATTTATTTTAAATGTTATTTGGTCATATTAATCATGAGAGAGAAAATTACTAATTTAAATTTTTTTCTTATGGGGTACTTTTTTGTTAAAGGGTAACTAAATCATTTGTTTTAAGTGTAAAATCTGATTCATATTGTGAGTAATATTTATTTTATAAAGTAATTGTGTCCTCTTTTTGAATGCTGCCAACAGTTCTGGAATTGTCTGAAACATCCATGTGTCTTCCTTGAAATAACCCCCAATTACAGTGACGTTATGAAGTTCACCATTTTGTCTGTGGCGGTTATAGGCCTTTGTTTTGTGCCTGCACTGATTTAATCTTGTCTAATTATTTGTAATTGCAAGTGCAGTCCAGCATGGTAAACTCAAGCAGGATTCAAACTGTTTTCCACATGCTACTTAACTATGTCTTTTAAAAGTAGGTCATGCACCATGCCTGGAAAATCTTACCATTCATTTTGTGAGGATTAAATCATAGAAAGAAAGTTTGAGGTCAAAAGTGAGAAAGGCAAGCAGAGAGAAAGAGAGAGTCTGCTTTTTTTTAAAGAAGAAAATGACAGTTTTGTTCCAGCATTTATTTATTTACATTTATTTCATCTGCATTATATAATTAAATAATCCGTGCTTTCTGACATGTATGTATATACATACTTACTATTTAACATACAGTACTTTATCATACTACCATATACTACCATACTTTTTCTGATAACAATGTATTAACCAAGAAAGAAGTAATAACCCCTGTTCTTGGTTATTTTCTGTATACATGTATAAACCTTAGCTTTCATTATGGTAAGTAAGGGTGAACATGAATTATGTTTATGTGTCAGTCATTTTTTTGAGCCATGTAAAAATGGAATGAGTAATATCATGGAAATAAATGATTCCATTGCCCAATGAAAGGCACTGAATAATAATGTTATGCACTATAGAACATTTATAATCCCTCTAAAATCTCACATACTGACATTTAATTAACATACAGCACTTCAGTTCTTATTTTGATTATCAAACCTGCAGATTTGGATACATTACACTTGGCACATATGAACACAAAAATAAATAAATAAAAAAACAAATAAATTATGTAGAGAATTTGACAAATTGAATTTCATAGTTTGTTATTTTAAAAAAAATACAATGTGATTTTAAAAATTATTTATTTTATTTTACACAGTCATTACATCAAATGCAAATTGAATGCACAGCTTTTACTTTTATAGGCTTGATCAGTTTTCTCATTTAAAAAAAGATTAACTTACTACTTAATCATTAATTTGTTGTACATCAAACAATATGGCAGTTGCAGTTAAGAAATAGAGTCTTATGAAAAAAAGTTTTTTTTTAAATGTCTGTACAACCTTATGAATTTAGAGTGTTAATTTATGACCTATTAAACGTAAGTGTAGAATAAGGACCTTGTTTTCTCTATTGGTCTTTCGGTTTGGCTGGGTGGGAAAATCATGTAAAACAGTGAGCACTTGTTGAGATTTGTATGGCATAAGATTGTCATTCCTTTAAAAAAAATACAACTTAACATTACAGTACATGACCTGATTGCTCATAAATGACAGACAAAATGCTACTCTGATTTGTGCTTAGCAGTAATTACTTTTTAACAAACTATGCACATCACTGTTATCTATAAATGTACACTGAAAATATAATGTTTGACAGAATTTTTTTTTTTTTACATTACCTGAATGAAAAGAATGCAAACGTTAATAAATATAAAAGCAAGTTCATATACTGTACATTACGTACATTACAGAAAAGAAACGTTGCAAAATCAGTAAACAAATATTTCTGACAACTTTCCCAACATAAACCTTCTGGCCTTCAGATGCAAGCATGACTGCAGTTTTGTAGAACACTTTTAACAATGAACTAGTCAAAAGGAAGCTGAAACAAAAATCCAGGTGTAGATTTTGATCCCAAAACAGTGGCAAGAAAAAACCTTGCAAGAAACCTTGAAAGCACCCAGACTCAAATGAAAACCCATGCTTTCCTAGGATATAGTGAATAGCCATTACTCTTTAGTATATGTACGATTAAGTATTAGTATTAAATCAGGCGTTTTTAGAATCCAGGTGAAATGATCTACTTCGGTATGTGGTAGACTTGTGTCAGTAAACTGGCACAATATTATTTTGACCATTGTAAAAATAGGCCATTGACATAAATATGAAAAAATAAAATACACTGTTATATTTGGCATTAATATAAGCTGCTAAGTATGAACCTATTACTTGTGCTTTTAAACATATAGCAAATATTATGCTTTCTTTAATGTAAAGCAATTGGACTACATCTGTCAAATCAATGACACACCAGATTAAAGTTTTAGCCCAGTGGTATGTTGTGTTTGCACCATGCTGTGCAGAAACAGTAGGAAACAATGTGCAAGGGCTTAAAGCAAAACACAACCGATCAGTCCTTTGCTGAGCTCAAACTTCAGCACTTCGTAGGTAAACAGGCAAAAGTGTTACTGTATATAGTGGAAATATATCATAATGTACAGCAGTGTATGCATTCTTAGGCTACTAAATAATGGCACACTAAATAATGGCATGGCTTTAAAAAAAAATTAGGTGGAGAGGTTATCACACTTGAGATACAGGTTACTATCTACTGATTTTTAGAAAGGTTCTGTTATAGGACATAGAGCATCAAAGACTTCAAAGCACTTGAACAATCTGAGAATGTCCACTAATACAGTGAGATATTATATGGTACAGATGAATTGCACAAAAAAAGAATTTCTTCAAACTGAACATTTCTGACATAATACTATTATCTGACTGTTTCATTTGCCTCATATTTATACCGTACCTGATATTTAAATATACAACCATGACTATTAAATATTTTTTATATTTTCTACATTCTATGAAATAACACATATGGAATTAGATAATTGAGTAACAAAAACAAAAACAATTGTCAGTTGTTATTTTATGGCACAAAGGTCAGATGTTCTGGAATAGTTCTTGCAAGAACAATATTATCAAGTGAATTTGCAAAACCCATTAAGCACCATGATGAAACTGGCTCTTCATGAAGACCATCCCAGGAAAACTAGATCAAACTTTCCCTCTGCTGCAGAATTGAAGTTCATTTAAAGTCACCAGCCTGAGAAATCACCAATTAACAGCATCTAGAGTAGAGGCGTTATGAAGGCTTTACAGGGCATAAGTAGCAGACACATCTCAATATCAACTGTTCAAAGGAGATTATTGCATATTTTGGATGCCTTTAGCAATGTTTTACAATATAGGAAAGGTTTGTTCTATTTGCACTTGATGCTTTCATCATTTTATTATAAGAATATGTATAATAAAGCTCTACTGAGCTAAAGAGGGTAATGCTCATACTCTCCCATTAAGGGAATTTTTACTTTATTATGAATGTAACTGAATTTAAATATATAATCTTGGACAAACTGGCAAACAGTGGCAAATGTGTCATGATTCCCATAAAAAATGTACAAAAAGCACCTTTCTTTCTTGGGGGAAAAAAAAAAAACATACCAAGAGCTAGGTATCTACGGTAGGTGCACAAAGGTAGTCCACGACTTGCGAACAAGTTCCATTCCAGGAGCTCATTCATAAGTCAGATTTGTTCTTAAGTCTAACAAAGTGAGTCTTATAAGCCTTTGACACGAATGTAAAATGTAAAGCATACCAATCCACCAAATCTAATCTACTGTAGACAAAATCTCTGTCCCCTTTCCCCACACTGCCATCATGTGGCCAAAAAACATAACTGCGCCTAAGGAGTACTTAACCTCACACTGCTGTCTCTGCGCCTTTAAATCGTGAGGGGAATCCAGGACTGCATTTTGAAACAGTCTAAGAGCTGTTTTCCACTGTATTGGACTGTGAACTGTGTTCTGTTGAGGATTTTAGGATGTTGTTGAAGACATTAAGATTCTTCAGCATTAAGACAGCTTTACAGGACAGCTATTTTCTATCATAGTGCTTCCGGACTGATTCATTGAAACCGGTGAGGCCTACTTATTTCTCCCGCACCTCCAAACACACAAACATACAATATACCGGACTTTACACGTTTTATACATTCACTTACACACTGAAAATATTATATATAATTATAAATATTGGTATCTGGTGCACTACAGTGTCTATGTTTTGTACAATACATGTGAGCTACTTCCGTGATTTATTCACAGCTACAAATGTTCTACGTGTTCCGTTCATACCTGTGGGAAATGCGTAACTAGAATGTTCATAAGTTGGGGACTACATGTAGTGCAAGCAATGGTTCTTTTGAATGAGTGACATTCTTAGGGTACTTTTACTATTTTTGCAGAGTTTTTTTAAAAAGAGGAAATAGGGAGTGTCTTTCATAACATAAAATGCGAGTCTTCCCCATCTCCTTCATCGAATTACAGTACATCACATCAACATGGCTTATGCATGGCAACATGTATGAACAAACGTACATATTTGTTTGCTACATCTAGAACACTGACTATACAGTTTCCTGTATAAATGTAAAAAATACATCACTCGCCCAAGTTAGCTGCCTAGCATGTTGATCAGTTCTGAATGAGTTTCCCACTTTGTAGGTCCGAAATTATATAATACACACGGTTATATAAAATATTTCGCTCATTTTGCATATTGTATTTGCAAACAATCTGTATTTGTAAATAATCTCCCCGCTTATATTATTGGAAGCATACTTTTATATTGCACAGCTGTAGAGTTTGTGAGCCTCACAACAAGCATATTAATGTTAAACTGTCACTGAACCCTGGTTTTGACTATTAATGTTTATTATTTTAAATCAGTCTACATGTATTCCGGAAATTGCAGGAAATCCAGGAAAATAATTGGCAGAATTGAACTAATACAAATAGGGTCTCAGAAAGGTACAATCATGACAAACTTATGGCTACCCAGGAACAGGGCTGCATGACACGCTGCGTGGATGATGATCAAACAAAACCAAATAGGTGGGCCAAGCAATGGGAAAATCTATGTACATTTAAAATCTGACCGTAAAACATTCTGATCATAAAACATTGTATCCGTACTTGAGTTGTTCATTTCTCTTCTACATATTTCTGTTTATCTTTGTCTTCAGAGCTCATGTGTTTTCTATCTATTTTCTAATGCTCACTTCAAACAGAAAATGTAACTCCAGTCCTTGCCCGAAAAACAGAAATGATGTACAATGTTTCCTAATGTTTATCCTTGCAGTTATTTTCCATCCAGATATTTTCTCCAGGACAAAATCAACTTTCAAAAACGTTTGTCTAACTCAGTCAAACAGCTCATGCAACATAAAACGTCCATAATTCCAGGAACCTGCACGAAGTGAACTCTTGTTCAAAGAACAATTATGTTTTCTAAGCTCTAGGAAAGTGAACAAACTCAAATATACAACAGACTCATTTAGATGGATGTTCATAAAGTGGAGGCACTGTGTCTGTGTTTAGTATAAGTGATACTGATATTATGTGCTGTGTTACATAATCGACCAGCTACCCCCTCCCTAACACAGCTGCCAGACACATGGACATGAGCACACTCAGCAGACAGATGGCCATTTATTATCATGTTCTTAGGTGGGACACACAGACAACATCTGCACAACTTTCCCATGAGACACGACCCTGCTGTTTGATTGAATTAGTGTTTTTTCCAAATTAATCTAATCAGCTTATAATCAAGCAAGTAAAAATGATGAACAAATAAAAAAATCAATTAACACACTTGTATTGTTTACATTGTTTAATTTTATAGCCATTTTCTCACCTCGTCTTTTAAAAGGTTGTGATAGCTTTTAATAACAGAAGAATAGTGTTATATATCCTTGGCTCACTGATGGGCCCAGACTCAATTCCTAGCTCCGAAGCCTGGATAGGATGGGAGTGAAGGGCATCCGGCATTAAATCAGTGCCAAGTTGTATGCAAATTGGATAGTCCACTGTGGCGACCCTTTGACGGGAGTGTTAAATATCCTTATATTACTTCATGAGCATTTCTAAAGAACATTAAAACCAGTAACTTATCCTGTTATGTTTTATCCTGGTCAGGGTTGCACTGGATCTGGAGCCAAAACTAGAAACACTAGGTAATCTAGCAATATACCCCTATGTGGCATAACAGGTGCATCCCCAGGTATCCATGCACAGACACTTTCACTCATTTGTTCAGACTTATGGATAATTTAGAGTCAGCGATCCACCTGCTAGCATGTTTATGGAAAGTGATATAAAACCGGAGAGCCCAGAAGAAACCCACATGGACACGAGGGGAAGAAAACACTGCACATACAGTAGTAGTATGTGCCCCTTCAAGCTTCTCTAAAACCTTTTTTTTTTTTTTATTGTATTTGAAATCAAATAATTAAAAGAACTTTTAAATTGGCAAAATTAATTTGCTGACAGTACCATGTGACTTGAAGAAATCATCCACTGTATGTATGATGCTTTATTTAGTGAGTATAAACACTGGCAAATATAAGTCCTACTACAAAACATTAACTCTGGAAACATTAACTCTGATGTCTGCCTACATGTGTCACATACCCTTCAGTTTATTGCTTTCTTTTGCACAAAAGAGTGGCACAAAAGACTGGATCTAAAGACACTGTTCTTTGTCCTTTATCAGAATTGCCCAAAATGTACATTGCATTTTTGGAGGAAATCATCACATGTACAGTAAGATCAATTTTGATACATTAAGAAATGTGTAACATTCTTGTAGTCATTTATACTTTTAAATACATTTTTGTCCAGGGTTACAGACTTTTACTTCCCCGCTTTATATGCATGTCTATGATGGTGGTGCAGTGTATAAAGGCAGCCTGGCGCAAGATCTGCAACATGAGACACAGACACCAGCAGGACACTACCGCTCCTTTATGGCCTCATAAAATGGATGTGGATGACTTCTTCTCTGGCTTCACTTCCACTCTGCACCTTGTTTTCTACCAAGCCGTTATCCTGTCCGAGGCCGGATATTAATCAAGGGATGAAAAATAATGACTTTAGTCTAAGGACTTTTGTAACCAAAACTCGCCACTAATGCACAATAATTCATGATTTGCAGCACAGAGGACAATGAAAGCGCTGTAAAAATAAGAAAAGTTGCTGTTTTTATCGAGAATTCATGCTGACAGTTTATATGAAACTCCCCTCATATTCTGAAACACATGTAAGAAAACATGCATCAATTTATACTCTGTCCTCCATTGTTTCATTTCACCTTCTCCTGTTATTTAGCTTTGATCATGTTATCTGAGGCACATTTTTAACTCTCTTTAACAACTGCTATTAATCGTTGGGAGAGAATGATAGCCTCTCTGTAATGAGGGATACTACCCAGCTACCCCATACTACCCAGCCACTGCATGCAGTGCCGGTCCCATTCCTGGAAAAAATAGGAGGGTTGCATCTGGCATAAAACCTGTGCCAAAGTTGTGTGCCGATTGGATGGTGCACTGTGGTGACTCCTTGATGGGAGCAGCCGAGAGCAAATTAAATAAGCTCTCAAATAAGCTATGTGTGTGGTGTGTGTGTGTGTGTGTGGCTCTCACATCAATCATGATGACAGTAGCTTATCATGGATGTCTGTGAGCTCATGTGTGTTACATTGTCCCTAACGTTGCATAAGCAGCGGGTTAAAAAGATGTGGTGAGCTGGCATCTGTAGTAGTTGCCCTGTTGGGAGAGTGCTCTAATAGAGAGACAGATGCGAATCGACTATGACTTAGAAAGAATGGCATCTCGAAATATTACATTTAATCCCAGCAAAACCGAACTGCTATTCATCCTGGATCATTCCTTCCCTGGGCAGCATCTTGTGATCTCCCTGATAATTGCTATAATCATACATTTGGTACAATCAGCTGTCCTTTTTCTCTCTCCCTGCTAATATTACATACTTGTGTTAATTTCTCCTTAACAACATCCTAAGGATTTGTCTGTTCTGTCTATTTATCTACACCGTGTTCCAAATTATTATGCAAATTGGATGTAAGTGTCATAAACATTAAATGTTTAGTTTTTAAATTAAACT
>JAQQZT010000020.1:10080318-10092659 GCA_030068275.1 Clarias platycephalus | reverse complement strand
TATATTATATTATATTATATTATATTATATTATATTATATTATATTATATTATATTATATTATATTATATTACAGAAAAGTCCAAAGGTTTGCAGGACTGGCACTTAATAATTTTCCACTGTGTTTAATAACGTGCTCTCTCTCTCTCTGTAAAATCCAACAATGTAGTACACTTCCATTAGGAATCACTGAGTAGCCCTTTACATACTCTTAATAAGAATTACAACCATGAAGGTATATATAGAGTTTATACTGAATCGCCATGAATGTTTTAACCCTGTAAAATTAGCTGCTTTAGACACTCACTTTCATAACTGCATACCTTACAAATGATTACAATTTCACAGTCATCAGAAAATAACCCATAACATTTCCTGAAAACTTTTTGATGAATAGTTACATAAAAGGCTATGACGAAGTGTTAAATAAACAAACTTAAAAAAAAAAAAATACCAACATACATGCACTTTCCATTTATTTAAACAACTGTGGGAAAGTCATTCGGGTGAAACCGGAAAATAAAATAAAATAGGATAACAGTGTGTCTTTTTCAATCTTGCATCATCTAATGAAGAAACCATTCCCCCCCTCTAGATACATATGACACTCCTGATAATCCTGTTCAGAGGGCAGCAGAGAAAAACAGACAGTAAAATGATGCTAAAAGAGAGGAAAAACATCTGGACAGACAGACGATTACGTAGCAGAGACATTAGTCTTATCTGCATGCTTGCACACACCATGAATTATATTTTAATGTTATCCATCGGGACTTGTTTCTGTGCCAGAATTATGGTCAAGTGCACAAAGTCAAACGGACCATGACAAAAGGCAACAAGGGGAAAGATGGTGGAAGAGGGTGATAATTATAAAAGTGATAGGGAGACAGACAGATAAACATTCCGGGAAATGCTGGACCTCACATATTGTCTCCTGAGGGGTTAAAGACTGCTGGAGTTGACTCATGCGTGGTGATTTCATGGCAGTGGGAGAATAACAGTAGCAGTAAATGAATCTTGCATACTTGGTAACATGCATAAACAGAAAGGTGGATGGTTTAAAAATAGTGGTTTGACAGAGTTAAAATGGAGCGGTCTCATATGGCATTGTTGTTTTGGGTATTTTTTTTGGAGGTGATTTAAACGTTTAGGAATACCTTAAGACAATTTAATACCTAACATAGATATCGGGAGTCTAGTGCTCCTTTTCTGTCTTGGCTATGGATGGGAGTTATTAAATTTGAAACATTCTTTTCAGAAATGCATCTTGAAAACTCATTAAATGTCGGGAACGTCATAGGGTACAAGGAAAAATATAAAAGTGTCACACATTCATTTAATTTCCTGGCAGACAGGTTTTGGAAGTAATATACAACATAATGACGATCATGCACGCATTAAAAAACATCCTGAACCAAGGTGTTGGAACAAAATGTGATTGAGCAGATCCCGCTCCCAGCTGGTCAACAAACTCACGCTGGTCAAAAATTAAAATCACATTTAGCTACCAGGAGAAGACAAGAATATGGCTGATCCATTGCTGTGTGCTGAAACATTTTAGGTGACGGACACGGATACTCCACCTTCTGAGGACACGTCCTCATTTCTGCCAATGGCTTAACTAGTTCAACATGTTCTCCACTGTCTGTTTGTTATTAAAGTGCTTCATGCTAATAATCAAGTGTCTCCAGAGTCCTGAGTCCTCCAGAGTCATTATGGAACTTATAACACAGAGCATGCTTCAGTAGGCAATCTTTTGGTTCTGAAAATGGGACCCCCTGTCTAACAAATACAATCTTACATATGTCCTTCAGCATGACAACCTAAACTACAGCTGGGAGGGTTTAATTATAAGATGGTTTGTTGAACAGCTTGAAGAATGACCTAAGGCGTGGCTATGTACGAGTGCTTTACAGTTTGGACTCACATTCACCTCTGGACGTGGCTGCTGGAAGAAAAATCACAATGAACAGAGTGAACTGAAGTGAGTTTTCGGTGAGTCACAACAGTAACATGTGTGATAATTAAGGAATCAGATGTAGTAAGCTTTTGGATGTTTAAAACACTAAACTCCCAGGACTCACTGATGGGATCTTTTCCATTGGTTTAACTGAAAGTACTAATAGTTAATAGAAGAAACTGCATAACATGCTAAAACTAAATAGCAATAATTACCTTATCCTATTTTCAGGATCGTGTCGGGACTGGAGCCTATCCCAGGAGACTTAGGGCATGAGGCAGGGTACACCCTGGACAGGGTGCCAATCCATCACAGGGCATTTACTGACACACCACAGGCAATCTGGGAACGCCAATTAGCCTTATCTGCATGTCTTTGGACTGTGGGAGGAAACCGGAGTACCCAGAGGAAAACCACCAAGCACGTGGAGAACATGCACTCCATGCACACAGAGAAGGGAATTGAACCTGACCGGGAATCGAACCCAGACCCCGGAGGTGCATGGCGACAGTGCTAACCAATACACCACCGTGCTGCTGGACTCAATTTATTTCATTACCAAATACAGTAAGAGGGGTGTTCAAGTCAAACTGGGACTTGTGATTAAGTTTCTCACAAATGAATATGTAAAACTGATTGGCATTTACAGAATATTTCAACCACAATACGGTCACGAGTTTCAGGTTCGCAGTGAATTTTAATGGCCCGAATATTTTAAAGAAGGCCGTCAGTGGAGTGACGGATCCTTGAAACTCCACGGGTAACTTGTCATCAACTGGAAGAGACACATCTGTCTGTGAGAACTGTACATACAATCATTCACTAACACCAATTACACATTAAAGAAACTGAGCTGTGAGTTACTGCCACATCCCCTGTACAATCCTGACCTCGCTCCAAGCCATTTCCACATGTTTCGTCCATTAAAAGAGTTCCTGGGAGGCCAGTCTTTCAGACATGAAGCGGGCAGTCAGATCATGGCTACAGCATACCGAGAAAACGTTCTATCTTGATGGTACCCAAGCACTAGTGAAATGCTGGGAAAAGTGCATTTGTGTAGTAGGGATTATATAGTGAAATAAAGGTAGTTTTTACTCTGATAACTTTTGTTATTTGTTATTTAATTAATATATTTTAAATTCATATGATGCATTCCAATATAGCAATACATAAGTAAACAGCAGCTACACATTTGTTGAGTCCAAAATATGAGAGTAACATAATAAACCGCTCAGACAGGATAAATCGTCTGTACCGCTTTATCCTGTATACAAGGTCAGGGAGGCCTGAAGCCTACACAGGAGACTTAGGTCACAAGGTGGGGTACACCCTGTACAGGGTGACCATCCATTGCAGGGCCCACACATATACACACACAATCACATGCACATTCATATACAGTACATGTACTACGGGGCAATTTGGGAACGGCAATTAGTCTAATGTGCATGATGGTGGGAGGAAACCTAACAAGCACGGGGAAAACATGCAAATTCCATGTGCACAGACCCTAGACCGGAATCAAACCCGGAACCTGAAGGTGCAAGGTAACAGTGCTAACCACAATGTGCCGCCATAATGAACCAATAAATCTATGTAAAAATACATATTTTATCCAGATAAAAGAGATTTAGGATCCGACTAAAACAGTCCTAAAAAAATCTCCCTGAGCCCAGAATGTGTGATATTACTCAGACCATAAATCTTTAACCTTTCCCAACTGAAGTCATAGCTCCATCACGGGGACTCAGTGCTACGGTATTACAGGGTCATTAAGAAGGTGAGATTGTTTTCTCCAATTTTCCAGTACTGCATATACTGTTATACTGTATACTGTGTTGATGCTTCATACAAATCAGAACAGGAAATGTTTAGAAAAGTTTGCATTGTAATATCGATCTAAATCCTGAGACAGGAAGGATGAAGTGGATCAGCTGGTAAAACAGCACACGAACAAGCCCATTATACTGAAATGGGTAAACAAACAAACAACCTAGCAGGAAAGAAATAAAGCAAAAAGAATGTAATGCTTTCTTGAAAGGTTATTTTTGATACTGCACTCAAGTGTTCTGGCTTTTGAGCATGGAGAGCATCTGTTTCTATCTAACGTTCTGCTGATGGAAAATCCCCTGGCAATGAAGAAGAATCCCTATCATACACATGCACACTCTCACACACAAATGGACGAACACACGAAGTTACAACATGCAGGAACCACATAGTGATCATGAATCTTCCCAAGCGAAACCCTAACCGCAATGTTCTCAGGTAAAGAAACAAGCTCGAGTGCATTAGCATCAGAAGTGACACTTACAGCACAGATAGCTCTTGTGAGTGAAATGACCGCTTCACAAATGGATAAATCTCTTGTGAAATCAACAAAGACTAACGATTTAAGTGTTAGAGTTATCAAACCACATGACTTTCTGGCCTGAAGTCCTGAGGTAATGACTAATACCCACCTGGATGACGGTGACCAAGATCGACTAGCTTCAACCCTTGACATTTTGGAGTATTAACTGGTTCTACTTCAACAAACAATGATGTATTTACAATGCAATAAAGTAAAATCAGTATTAAAGGGAATTATGATCAAGTATGTTTAACTATATATTAATGTGACTGCAATACTGTCTGGTTTTAATTTCACTGTCTGTTTGCTACTCAACACTCAGCATTAATGTGTGACTCTTTTCCTGGCTCACTGTTAATAAAATGTTCTCATACCCTTAAGTTAAACTGGAATTCCTTGGAGTAAAAAAGAAAGCGAGAGAGAGAGAGAGAGAGAGAGAGAGAGACTTACTAAGGTAATAGGTAAATGTAGCTAGGAGATGAGCTCGTTTTTTTCCGCACACTATAAAAAACTCCAGAGGGCTACCTGACCACTCCAGAAGTCTGTGGAAAACTTTTAACATGGAATGACAACCATATTTATAGCCAACGTCTAATGCACTGGAAAAAGAGGGAGGGCTACTGCTGAAAAAGAGAGAGGAATGGATTCGATACTTGTAACAATTCAGAAAAATAAGGAAGGATTGAAAGACTGTTGTTAGCATGTTAGCATCGACTGCCACTCTGGTTGTTTGCTAAAGATATACAGACATTGAATGACATTAAACAAATCAGTAAATATGTTCCAGTTAACTACAGTAGATAAAGTCTAAACTAAAAGTTGTAAACATCTTGACAAATGAATTTCACTTTTTTTCACTCAATTGTCTGCAGTGAGGCCTGTACAGTACAGTAAGTGCCAGTATTTTTCTTTAGACTGAGGTTCTTTTTTCCACTAAAGGGAAAAGAGTAATGTGTACAGAAAAGTTTGGCCAGGCTTCAATACCTTGAATAATATGGCATCGTGTCAAAATCTAGGAAGTTTATTAGCTAAAGCTTTCAGGTTTCACATATGTAGCTTGGCTTAAAAATAAATCCCGATCTGACTTCATTTCATTTGTAATGATGACCACATTTCTTGTCTTTCCAGTCAGTTTGGAATATTCTACTACATCCTATAGCCTTGCTGAGTTTAGATAATCCATATGTCTTGTGTAACCTGGTTGAATACTTTCTTAATAAGTAACTATATGGTCTTTTATAATGTGCTGATAGTACATTGATCTGATAGTATTTTAGTAGACTAAACTACATTTAGCTAAATTGAAATAAAAATAAGATTGCAGAAATACTTCAGGAGTAATCAAAGCTTTTCACTTTGTATTTTTCTACTTAATACATTTACGACCTTGTTTCTTTCACATGTGAAAAAATATCAAGATTTACACTGGCCAAAACAACAAAAGTCGCTGTTCCAGAAGGGTAACATTATTGGCCCGCATCAAGCAAAGGAAACACTAAAATTACTGGAATTGTGTTAGGAAGTGTCCAATGCATTATTAAAACCTGGAAGGACAATTCTGAACGGTCAACTTTGCCAAAGAAAAGTAGTCAGAAAAAAATTCATGAATGACTGTGATCCAAGAAAATTTAGATTTACATTTAGGCATTTGGCAGACGATTTTATCCAAAGCCACTTACACGGTTGCTTTGAAGTTTCCATCATTAAATATATCCTTAAAACCTTGGTGATGTTGCATGGTGAATAAAATAGGCTTTAGAATTTTTAAATGCTTGGTGAAAAGAGAAATAACAGCTATGTTGAACAGTAAAAGTAAGAGTCTTTACACACACAATGTGAATTCACAAGATTGGGACTAAACTGTTCAGTGGCCTTATGAAAACCACTTGTTAATAAGACTACTCAGGAAAAAAACAAACACTTCGATTTTCTAGGGAGCATAAAATTTGGACTTTGGAGCAATGGAAAAAGGTCATGTGCTCTGATGAGTCCAGATTGAGCCTATTCCAGATTGCATCATTCCAGGTGCACCAGTGGAAGAAGGGAAACACATGAAGCGATGCACCCGTCCTCCATAGTGGCCATTGCACAAGCCTCGGGAGGCAGTGTTATGATCTGGGGTTGTTTTAGTTGGTCAGGTCTAGACTCAGCAACGTTATGTGACAATAAAATTAAGTCAGCTGACTACCTGAATGTACTGAATCACAACTGTGGAGATTTTTTTCTGCATGTAAGGGATGTAATTCTAGCACTTACATTTTGAAGAAATGCTTTCAGGAGCATGAGGAATCATTTTCATACATGAACTAATCACCAATAAAAGCTAAAGGCTTTGTCAAATTAAATCTTAGAATGTGCATCTTTTTATGCAGGCAGTGATATCTTTTAATTGAAAGAAATAAACAAAGAGTGGTGAGGTTAGGGGAAACCTAAGAAGTAAAAACACTAATTTAAAAATAAATCATCACAACTGCATTGAATTAGCTCGCAGTTGTGAAATCAATCAGAATCCAGAATATTTTTCCTAGGGGACATAAATACAATGAGAGTAAGTAAGACATTTTCAGTTTTTGTTATTTAATACTAATTAAATTCTAGTGCATGTATCCACCTCAGGGTTACACACATTGTTTGAATTTGTACTTACAAAAATTAACAAAAACAAAAAATAGGCATAAAAATTTTCTGTACCCAGAAATTCCAGTGTGTGTCAAAGAGAATGACTAATTAAAAGCAGTGACAGCTGGATGTGATTTTAGATGGCAGACAACCCATCCTTCCACATCTACAGTATGTGACATTTATCAACAGCAGGTTAATAAAAATAGAGAAAAAAAAGAAAAGAAAAAAAAACTCAACATAAACTTCTAGATCACATCTAGTGCACTGATACTCTAACTCACTCATCATCTCATCATCAGAGATGGGAATCGAGCCTGGCCGGGAATCGAACCCGGACCCTGGAGGTGCAAGGCGGCAGTGCTAAGTGCACTGATAGTGGTCAATTTTATACAAAAATAGTACACAATATGTTAGACAATCTATTGTTTGCACACAATCTACACTATTATCTAGAGCACGTTTCTGCTTTATCATCACCATGACTTATTTTATCATGACTTATTTTATCATGATCTGACAAATTTAATTTGTGTTATAAACAAATGTACTCATGGTCTGTTTGCACATGTGTGTATTTGTCTCTGGCGTCCGCAAAAGCCACCTCGACTTATTCTCATGTCCAGGACAGATGTTTGCTTTGGGTTGCCAGAGAGAACAGGAAACAACTCATGTCATTATGTAGATAATAAGAAAGACAAAGTGATGGATCCAATGTGTTGAAATAAGCCAAATCATTACGGCTACTTCTTCAGGAATGTTACAATTAATAATCCGGTATCTCTGATTTATTAAGTTAGTGCATAAGATCCCAACCCTAGTCCTGGAGTGCTTAATGTCCTGCATATTTGAAAGTTTTTCCTGCTCAAACACACCCATTTTCAACCAGGAAGGTTTGTTAACTAGCTTGTAAGTTGAATCAGGTGTGTTGGATGCAGACGGCTAAAATATGCACGGCAACGGGTTACTCCAGGTCGCAGGTTGAGAAACCTGTGACTAAGTGTGTGTTTTCTTCAGGTTTTTTTTTATCTATTTGTCTGCTACTGTATATCCGTCCCCTTCATGGTTCTGTCCTACATTTGAATAAAACAAACGTGTGATTAATATGACAGAACATCCTTACCTTGTCACAAAACGTCATTATTCCCTCACCATTGAAGATCTATCTGTGTGTTAGATGATACTTCTGTGTTTTGATGATCTAATTTACATTTAGCAGATGCTCTTATTCAGAGCGACTAACATTTTTAAAATCTCATTACACATCTGAGCAGTTGAGGGTTAAGGGCCTTGCTCAAGGGCCCAACAGTGGCAACTTGGTGGTTGTGGGGTTTGAACCTGGGATCTTCCAAATTGTAGTCCAATGCCTTAACCACTGAGCTACCCCTGGCCCAGATCTAATGGATCTGTGCTTGACTGGGTGTAATTTAAAACAAGAATCATAAATTATTATTTCCATTGTACAGTCATACACCAATCAGCCATAACATTAAAACCACCTGCCCAATATTGTGAATGTTCCTCTTGCACCATGAAAATAGCTAACCTTGAGCTATATGATTCCACAAGTCCTCTAAATGTGTTGTCTGGCAGCAGGATGTAAGCTGGGGGCCTCCATGGATCAGACTTGATTGTCCAGCACATCCCATGGATGCTCAGTGGGATTAAGGTCTGCAGAATTAGGAGGCTGGATCAACAACCTTGAATTCTTTGCCCCATACACAGCAAGCCGTGATGCACTGGATGTTCTGATACCTTTCTATCTTGCGATTTGTGTTGCATTGGCTTTTCTGTTCGGTCAGACCAGACTGGCTAGCCGTTCCACTCCCAATAGGCATAAATGAGCCTTGGGTGCCATTGATCTTATTACCAGTTTACTTGTATATAATTGATAATCAATGGGGGTGATGTTCGTGTTGTAGCTGATCTTAAAAGATCACTCTCATCAGTTGGCTGATCATCTGATCATCAGATCATCTGATGGCTAAAGTTATTGGTATTAATCATTTTTTAGATTATGTCTATAATTTAAAACAATATTTTTACCACCCTTCTACTATTTTTGCAACCAATTTTGTTCAACTGGCTCCACACCTAACATGGTGTTTGCTTGTTAGAAGATATACAGTTAAAAGTAATGCACCATTTTCACTCTCTCTCTATACCCTGCTTATTCTGTACAGGGTCACAGGAGGCCTGCAGCCTATCCCAGAGGACTAGGGGCACTATGCAGGGTAAACCCTGGACAGGATGCCCAACTATTGAAGGGCACACAAGCACACACACTCACACACTATGGGCAATTTTGAAAAAAAAAAAAATCATCCTATTCTGCATGGTTTTGGACCAGAGGAAAGCCAACCAGCAGAGTGAGAACATGCAAACACCACACACTCACATAACAGGGGTGGGAACCGAACTCCTGACCCTGGAGGTGCGAGACCACAGCGCTAACCACTACACCAAAACATATTCATTTCCTTCTAAATAATGTTGAAGGAAAAATTTGATTGAAGATTTTCAATCTACATTTAAAATTAAATCAGACGTATTTTCCCCAAACCCTTTGGATAGCCATTTCAAAGATATAAAGTTAACTTCCACTCAAACATTACTCATCAAATACAAAAACTCTACATGCCCTGCAACTGAGACTTCTCATAGAGCAGGTCCTTTTCACCACAAGACATAGGATGTGTCTTTATCCATTACATTTTTAAGCTATAACCACCGCCTTAACCTGAGTGATGTCTTTAAACTATTCCTTATAGATTCAAACGGAAAATGAAATGCTCTTTCTTTGGCAGAATGCTAGGCATGTGTGTGCGACAGACATCTTGGGAACCATGCTATCCTATTTCAGCATCTTCCCAGTGTATTTGCCATTTTCTTTTCCTTCTCATTTCCCTCTGTCTACACTCTGTGATTGAGACTATCCTAACTGGATCATGCTGGATTCAGAAAGGCTGCCAAATCCGCCTCATCTCTCCCTCATGATTAAATCTGAAGGGATTATATCTTCAGCTTTAACTGCACGGAAGAAAACATGAGAGATTCATCCAAGTGAGTGAGACAATGAGACTCTGTGGTTGCTGGTCCTCAGTTGTGGAACCACCCAAACCCACTGCCATGTGACCAGTCAATACCCCCCCGACCACCACCACCACCACACCATCCAAAAAAAAACATCATTTATAATAATTCAGATGCCAGTGCAATCCTTTATTTATATTTTCC
Organism: Clarias platycephalus; assembly: GCA_030068275.1. Classification (NCBI taxonomy): domain Eukaryota; kingdom Metazoa; phylum Chordata; class Actinopteri; order Siluriformes; family Clariidae; genus Clarias; species Clarias platycephalus. Next base: position 10,082,491 of record JAQQZT010000020.1, on the reverse strand, counting down.
ATACAATCTCCCTAGACAGGTTCACTTTTAGGCAATTTTGTAGCATTGTCTTTTTATTTATCTACAGAAAGCAAAGAACAATTGTACTAACACAGTTGCTTTCTCACTTTTAGGCACAATGGGAGAATGGGCAAGATAGCTGATAACGTGTATACTATAAAAATATGTCTGGTATTGTAGTTCTTTCTTGAGCAGAATCATGTGCTGGGGCTTTAGTAAGTGTCTTTAAAATTTATTTCTATTCCAGAAACCAATAAATCAACCGACTATTTTACTCCAGATTATGCAGAGGCTGGCTGCGGTGGTTTATTTTTGTCCTACAGAATCATACAATTCTTTAGCAGAGAAATTTCGCAGCTGGTTGAGCAAACGGGTAAAAAAATCTAAATATGCTCCATATTCAGAACAGATATTTTTCCACTTTCCAGCTTTTGGAGTCATTACTGAAGCAGGCGGAAAGTAATGCATCCTGGTATTCTCTTTACTTTTTACTTTATTGTACGTTTTAAAAGGTAGTTCCTTCTAATGCTGAGTTGAGACATTTTTTTATTTATGGAAATTGCAGCTTATAACAGCAGGAATCTACTAAGGCTACTGTGCACACTCCTAGACAATCCCTGTAGATTGGCAGTTTCCGAAATATTCAAACCAGACTTTCAAAAGCCACAGCCCAACCAAATCATTTTAAATTCATTTTTATTATTATTATTATTATTTTTTTTTTATATGAACATTACCTGATGTATAACATGGTTTTATATATTGTGCTGCTGCCACATGGTGGATTGGAAAACTGCATGAATGCGCAGGTATTCCTAATAAAGTGACTGAGACAGTAAAATGTTACACTCTGAAGAGACCAAGGTAGACCTTTTTGGTCCTAGTCCTAAAATATATGTTTAATGCAATAACAAGTAAGAAATAGTTAAGATAGATTGATATCTATTGATATTGATACTGATAGATTGTTTATAGATATGGTAATAGATGGGTCTCCAGCCTTTAATAAATCCATGTACGGATCTGTTTTTGCACATAAAATTTTCAGTTTTTCTGACGTACAAATCCTAGTCACCATGGAATGAATTCAGGAATGATTGACAAAATCAAATCAAAACCCAGATCCAAATGCACACAAAAAAAATCTGGAATGAATGAATGATTTTGAAGAGGAGTACTCGTGCGTCTAGTCGGGGTGTTTAATGCATTTCTAACTGGAATAACAACAACAGGATTTTGGCCAATGGTAATTATAGCGATTGGTAAAGAATGAGGCATGCTACAGAAAACAAAAGCTTGGAAGAATTACTGAATAAAAATAACTTTAACTATTGAGGCATGAGGCCTGTCAGTGGTTTAAACAGGATAGAGGCTACTGTTGGAGGTTTTTTCCCCTCTCTCAGAGTAAAGAACCATTTTCACCATTTTGCCTGTATCCAATTGCTTGATTTGAGGTAAAAGCAAATATTCCAGCATCCATCTCATATTTATATAGAACCCAGACATATATTTTTCAAATATTATACACTAATCAGCCGTAACATTAAAATCACTGATGGGTGAAGTAAATACTTTTGATTTTCCATTTGCCATGACACCTGTTAGATATATGAGCTGAGATATATTAGGCAGACATTGAACAGTCAGTTCTTGAATTTGACATGTTGAACAGAGGAAAATGGCCAAATGTAAGAACCTGAGTGACTTTGACTCCAAAAAACAAGTCTCATGAGATCTTTCCAGTATGCAGTGGGAAGTAACTAGCAAATGGTTCAAGCAAGGACAACTAGTGAAACAGTGACCCGGTGATTGGTTGGAGATCTCGTCATATGGATGCCCCGTGTGGTCTGCTTGGGATGTGTGTGGTGACTGGGGACGGTTCCACTTTTCCATGAAGCCTCAGCAGATGCTAACAGCTGTTCTCGGAGAACTCGCGACTGCACTCACTCGATAGTTCAGGACTGGAATTTCCTACAGTCTACATGATCCTCCAATAACGAACTGGACTCCATATAACTTAAACAGATCTCCTGTTATACTGAACTTCCAGCCTCCTAACACACAGTACGACTTCAGATCAATCCCTGTTATCCGTTATCACTCAAATGAGGATGAGTTCCCTGTTGAGTCTGGTTCCTCTCAAGGTTTCTTCCTATTGCCATCTCAGGGAGTT
>JAQQZT010000020.1:10057818-10080218 GCA_030068275.1 Clarias platycephalus | reverse complement strand
TTGTACTTCAGTAAAAGTTCACTAAAGTAACAGTACTTTTACTTAAGTACAAAAATGTATTACTCTTTCCACCTCTGCCCTGCGGTAATGGAGAAAGGTGACCTTTAAACCTTGGGTCCTGGCATTCTTGTTGATTTTACTCTGGGACCAACAATCCAATACAAATCCATACAATACAATGAAGTACACCTTCTCTTTGCAACAGTATTCCCAGAGAGATTAAGGTATTGATTTGGCCTCCAAATTTCCCAGATTTCATTCTGATTCAGTATCTGTGGGATGTGCTGGACAAACAACTCCGGTGAATGGAGGCTCCTTGTTGGAAACAGGACTTAAAGGATCTGCTACTGATGGCTTGGCGTCAGATACCACTGCACACCTTCAGAGGTCTTGGGAGATCTGGCCTTTGTGGGTCAGAGGTACACAATATTAGATAGGTGATGGTAATGCAGCTTTTTTCAGTTGTAAATGATCAATGCTGAATGTATCTGAATTCTGATTTAAATTATGAGGTAATCTGTTTTGTATTTCCTTTTTTTTTTTTTTGCATCTCTGCAAATAGCATTGCTGTCTCAGCGCTTATGGGACACAACTGGAGATTGGTTTACTGCCCATGTGGTGATTTGTTTGTTCTTCTCATGTCTTGTGTGGATTATTGTGCTGGGTTCTTTGGTGTCCTCCCACTGTCCAAAAACCTGCAGGTGTAGTTGCCCAGAGGTGTGAATCATTGTGCAAATAAGAAGAAACCACTTGCTGAAGATGAGCTAAATTTAGAGCATGGTACACTTCAAGGAACTGAAATGGATATGGAAAAATTTTATAGAGCCATGAAAATAATAAACTACAACACCTGAGATTCTTCAGCTTGACCCATTTAGTGTCAAGTCTGTTATACTAATGTATCTTGCCACTGCACTTCTGCAGCACGTTATAACCAAAATCACAGGACAAAGGAAAGCATCCAACCTAGTTGAAAAGGCCAAATTCTCCAGTGAATGCGTACCACGGACAACAGGTCCCTTTGAAGCTGCCTGCTTGAGCCATTTTCTATCATGTAATTAGAAAGTCTCATTTTCTCTGAAGTTCAAATTTGAACATGATGCAGTTGTTTCCTAAACAGTCAGAAGAGGTCCCGTCCCACACAAATAAGCAAGCTGTCTAAACCAATCAGTGACACTTCTGCTCCTTTTGTTGAAGGAGTCTGATATGTTTCTAAGAGAGCCAAAACTGAAACCTGTGCTCCAGGCACAACGCGTGGCATGCCACACTGCAAAACAAAAGCATTAGAATTAAGCAAAAGAATTAATGGACGAAAATGGGAGAAAAGATGTGGTTTCCCTCTACATGCTGTAATTGTTGATGGAGGGGTGAGTTGGCTCACTGTGCACCAACCATCTGGAAATTATTTGGTCATTTTCTGTTAAAACTCCAATAAAACATCTAAAAGTAGTTCTTTTTAACACTGAAGTGAGAAAAGGGCCTTATTAGTTAAGGCAGGGCAGAGCAAAATTCCTCCACCCATTCTCTCTCTGTCTTACTTACTGAGACAATATCTAAACTGGCACACAGAAGCAGATGGGGAAAAGTGTAAAAAACCTCATTGCATCAAGACATCACTGTAACATTTAACAAACAAACACAAGAGTTAAATAACACAATAACACTTCATTATATATCAAGACAAGTAAATTAAGCAGACATCTAAGGCCAGCTGTATTAATCCTATCTGCATATGTTGTAGATTTGTTTCCCCTCCAACAATGTCTTTACTTTACTTGCACGGCATCAATAGATGGGAACAGGAGGTAAACAGTGGTAAACAGCGCCCCCTTCTGATACATAATCCTTATGTCTTCTCCTACACTAATTCAGAGTGATAATACTAAACATCCAAGTGTGTTTTCTATATACAGTAGTAAAAAAAACTGAGCCATTAAATACTTAAAATCCCCCCAAGAAACAAAGTGAGCTTACGGATATAGATAGACCTTGCTTAATGTTGATGATCCATAATCCCTTTTAACTATACAAGCCAAGTACCACTAGAGTACAAATATGATTAAGTCACAAAGGTCTGCATATGGGTCATAACTCAAGAGTGTCTGACATCATGGTTTATTCTCTGTTTCTCATGATAATTTGGGTCTGAGGAATGAAATGATTGTCCAAATGTTGAGTTTTTTGTACACCCATCATATAACAGATCACTAGAGCAGTCAAGTCATTGCACAAAAATGTTACAGTTGAACTCATCTCTTTTAAAGGACGTTAAAAAAAGACAATAGTACCAAGTTGATTTACTGGTTTAATTACACCTAATGAAATCAAACTTGCATCATACATCAAACTTAATCAACAATCATCCTACTGAATTAAAGGTCTGAGAAATTCTAAAAGACAGCCTTAGTTTTTGGGGTGGGGGAAAAAAAAAATAAATAAATAAAAAAAAAGGTCACACCTCTTTTCTTATTCTACTAAGTACAGACTTAGACATTTGTTACACAGTGTGTTGTATTTGTGCATTTTGGAGAAAACGGCTTAATTTGTTAGTGGTGATGGTTTTACTTCTTGGCAGCTTTAAAGCGCTCATTAACATTCTCCCAGTTTATAATGTTCCATATGGCTTTAACGTAGTCAGGTCTGACGTTTTTGTACTGAAGATAGTATGCATGTTCCCACACATCAATGCCAAGCAGTGGGATGAGACCTTAAAAAAAAAAATTTAGAGAGAGAGGACTTTAGCTGAGGAAAACGGGTTAAACAATTTCTCAGTGTTGTACAGTCCTGCTTTATGTGAGAGAGACTGCAAAAATTAGGAAAATGCTCCCTACATCTGAGATTTTTTTCCCCGTGTATTTGTCACACTTAATTGACTGAGACAAATTTTAATATTACACAAAGATAACCCAAGCAAACACAAAATGCAGTTTTTAAATGATGATTTAATTTATTAAGGAAAAAATAAATGCCTGGCCCTATGCGAAAAAGTAATTGCCCCCGAACCCAGCCACTGCTTGTGCCACCCTTGTCATCAACAACTGCGAATCAAGCATTTGCTATAACTGGCAATGATTCTTTCACATCGTGTGGAGGAATTCTGGCCTGCTCTTCTTTGTAGAATTGTTTTAATTTAGCCGCGCTGGAGCGTTTTTCGAACATGAACGCCTGTTTAATGACCTCAATCCTTTTTTTGTGTGTGTGTTTGTGTGTGGGGGGGGGGGGGGGGGGGTTGTTTTGAGCTATTTAGTGGAGGACTTGCTGGTGTGTTTTGGATCACTGTCCTGTGACCACCTATGACTGTTCGAATGATGTTCTTTTTATAAAACGCCATGTTAGTTTTACTCCAGATGTAACGGAACAAACACCTTCCAAAATGTCCAACCTTTGTCTCATCAGTCTGCAGAATATTTGATTTAAAAAAAATATTTAAATAGTATATTTAATTTATATATAAAAAAAAAATTTAAAAAAAAGATAAATCAAGGTGTTTTTTGGCAAATATGAGACGAGCCTTTGTGTACTTTTTGGCCTGCAGTGGGTTTCACCTTGGAACTCTTCCACAGATGGCATTTGTGCCCCGAGTCCCTTTCTTATTGTTGAATCATGAACACTGAGCTTAACTGAGCCAAGTGAGGCCTGTACTTCTTTAGATGTTGTTCTGAGTTCTTTTATGTGCTCCTGATGAGTTGTCGTCGTGTTTTCAGAGTAAGTTTGGTAGGCCGACCACTTAATGGGGAGGTTTGCCACTGTTCCAAGTTTTCTCCAATTGGTCAGATTATGGCACTGACCAGTGATTCACTGGAGTCCCAAAGCCTTATAAATGACTTTGTAACCTTTTCCAGACTGTTGTGTCATTTACTTGTAGTTTCTCATCTGTTTTTGAGATCTCATGCTGTGAGATCTTTTAGTGTGCTTCACTACTTGACATTTAACATGTGTATGGCTGATCAGCCATAGCTGCATTAAATATATGATTACATGATCAGATGCAATCAGCACTGGGTGTGGCATGTGAAATTTAATTCAGCTTTCGAAACGAATGTGGTTAATAATCACAGTTCATTCATGATTTAGCCAGTGGGGAATTAAGCTTTTACATAGGGCCAGGCACGTTTGAGCAGTTTTTTTCCCTTAATAAATGAAATGATCATTTAAATACGCATTTACACAAGTCATCTTTGTATAATATAAAAATTTCTTTGATGATCTGAATCATTTAAGTGTTAATTATTTCAAACAATAACAGCAGTTGCACCAAATTAACTTCATGCAGAAATATAACAAAAATGTCTACATATATATATTTTTATTCTTACCAGTGGTTCCTTGCAGAGGATCTTGGTTTGCACATGCAGCAATTCGCAGCCTCCCATTCTCCTTATCGAAGCCCAGCCATCCCCACCCTGATCCTTGAACCGCTACAGTGGCAGAGGACATCTTCTCCTTCATCTTCTCGAATGAGCCAAAGTCACGCTGAATAGCTTTCATCAACTCACCTAGGGGAATTATCCAACAATATGCATTTGTTTATGTTTTGTTCGACTTGTGCATCTTGATAGGGTCAACTTAAAACAGTTACAACCAGAGAACACAAGCTGTGCTACAGCTTGAGAACAAGTGTGCTGTGGAGTACATGTTGTGAAGATTTAGAGTAAAATGAAGTATATAGCATCTCTGACCCTCTGGTTCTCCTCCACCACTTGGAGATAGGTTTGTCCAGAAGATGGAATGGTTAACGTGACCACCGCCGTTAAACTTCAGAGCTGCCTGAAGTGCCACTTGTGTTGTTACATCACCTGTAGGAGAAGATTATTAACAGAGGACTGAAATGACAAGAGGCAGCCAACTTGCAACTTCTATTACAAAACAGGTTAATCAAATATTAAATTCTCATTCATTTGCAGGTTCACTAAATCAAGGAAAGGAAATAACATACCAAATATTAAATATCATAATTACTTTTTAAAGAAAAGCATGTTGGATAAACTCTGGTAAGTTTACCTTTAACGAGGGCCTCTTGATATTTCTCTTCAGTAACATTAAGGTTGTTGACGTATGTTGCATGGTGCTTGCTGTGGTGAAGCTGCATGATCTCAGCAGAGATGTGAGGCTCCAGTGCGCCATAGTCATAAGGCAGATCTGGTAGTGTGTGCTTCTGTCTGGAGGCCGCAATGCCCAGCAAGGGATTTAACCCAGCTGCACACCTAATGTGGTTCATGGTTTAAAACGTTAGAAAAAAAGCAAAGTGATGGAGATTAGAAATGCAACTTAAAATCACTCACTCACTCATCGTCTATACTGCTTTATCCTGTATACACAGTTGCAGGGGGGCCTGGAGACTTGGGGCACAAGGTGGGGTACACCCTGGATAGGGTGCCAATGCATAGCAGGACACACAAAGATACACACTGCAGGTAATTTGGGAACATTCAGTGAACCTAATCTGCATGTGTTTGGCCTGTGGGAGAAAACCATAGTACCCGGAGGAATCCCACCAAGCACAGGGAGGACATGCAAACTCCATGGACCTTGGAGGCGCAAGGCGCTGTGCTAAGTTGTTAATTTAATTAACAACTCTAAATACACGAGGTGAGCATAAACTTTTTCCCTGATTTCAAACATATGTATTACATATGTAGAAAACATTAACTCGATTCATACCATTTTTTCACTTTCTAAAGCTACAATTATTCTTGCCTTCAAAGTTTTAATATCAGGACTCGCTAAACCGCACAATATAAGATGAGAAAGATAATGTCTGGTGAACAGGATGGCCATAGTGTTACAGTATCCCTCTCAATCCATCGGTTTGGAAAGTCTGCAGTCATACTAATGATTAAATAAACAACACAGAGATTCATGCTTCTATCTTGCACAAGTTTTCAAGAAATAAACTTTATGTTCACTGAGAATGTGAACAAGCTTCTACAGATCTCTAGTCTGTAGGGAACTACATGGTATCAGTGCAAAGTATTGAAGCTGGAAAGTTCTGACATACACTATATGAGCAAACATATTTGGCCAAACCTCTTAGTTATTGAAAATGAGGGCACTTATCCCCAGTGAAGGATAGGTAAGGAATGTTAACGCTTCAGCATACCAAGACAACTTTGTGGCAAGTTTGGCGAAAGCCCTTTTCTATTCCAACATGACTGTACTCCAGTGCACAAAGCAAGGACTATAAAGACATGTTTTGATGAGTTCGGTGTGGAAGAACTTGACTGGCCCTAACACAGAGCCCTGGCCTCATCGAGCACCTTTGGGATGAACTGGAAAGTAGATTGCGAGCCAGGCCTTCTCGTCCAACATTAGTGTCTGACCTCATAAACGCTCTACAGAATGAATGGGCAGGAATTCCCACAGAAACACCCCAAAATTTCATGGAGAGCCTAGTAAGAAGAATGGAAGCGCGTATATCTGTAAAAGGGGGACCAACTCCATGTTGAAGAATATGTATCTGGATACTATTTCATTGCATGTTCGGCCAAATACTTTTGTCCATATAGTGTATTTTTCTGATTATAAGGCGACCTGCATGATGTTTACAAACACAACACAGTTTAACTTGAAGCGGCCATCATGAGTTTGCAGAACCTGCCTAAACAAAGCATGTGAGTGTCAGCTATTGGAGCAGAATCAGCCAATAGAACGGGCTGACATTAAGATCATATCAAGGTGGAACCCTATAAAAACCATGCACATGTCCTCAGATATCTGCCACTCACAACAAAACAAGATTACCATTATATCACTTATACTAGAACAGTATTCAAGTTCTGTACCTATTATATTAAATGAACAGTTTATATTGTTAACTAATAACCATACGTACTAATGGAGGTTTGTTGCACTACAAAGGTCATCTAACTTTGCAAAACGAATCACGAGGTACAAGCCTGTCACAGCAACAGACGGCTAATCTAGACCTACATGAGCAACTGAACACTTCAACAACAAACCGAAATACAAAAGTCAGAAACTAATTATGCGAAATGAACCACAGCTATGGGTCAAACTACTGCATGGCTAGCTAACAAGTTACTAACGCCTGCTAGCTAGGCTAAGTATATTTAGCACTTAGCTTAACTTAGAACAACAACGAGCTGTTAAAAGGGTTTCTGCAACTCTAAATGTGTCTGCCATGAATGTTACCTTTGAATACGTCCAATTCTGCACAGCATGCTCTTACTTCTTCAAGTTCACACTAGTGCTGTTAGGTTTGACTCTGAAGCTCCGAAGCTTGTGTCAAGCAGAAGGGGCGGGGCCAAATAGAGCGTCGTTATAGAGGCCTGTGTCGGTTCCCTGGGCGAGACGTAACCAATGACGTCACCAATGACGGGCCAATCACCATACCACTCAGTTATATTTTTTTAACGGAGCCACCAAGAAAGAGAAGGATTATTTAGCAACATTTTGAAGTAATTTTCTCCCAATAAGGCAAGTACTGTAATAAAAGCTCAAGAACATTTTTCAGATTTAGAGGTGTTAGTTAAGTGCATAAACATTATAGAGTTATGTAAAAGTGAAAGCATTTCTACATGCACAATGTGACTAGAACTGACAGGACTGGGCCTTAACTGTAAGAAAACCACTTGTTAGTGGGAATAATCAAGAAGAAAGAAACACTTCCAATTTGGAGCAATGGAAAAGAAATCATGTGGACTGATGAGTTCAGATTGACCCTCAACAAGAGCGATGATGGGTACATCAGTGTAAGAAGGGAAGCACATCAAGCAAATTTCTAATTTTGAAAGTGTGGTTCTCGAAGCATGAGGAATCATTTTCACATATGAAATCTTCATCGCACTGTGCACCGTAAACACAGCTAAAGGCAGTCAATGAGATCTTAAAGTGTGTGACATTTTTTTACATTCAGATTTGTGACTGCGCAACAGTGCACAAAGCAAGGTCCATGAGCGAGTTTGGTGTGGAATAACTTGACTAGCCTGCGCAGAATCCAATAGGATACCTTTGATGAATTAGAGTGGAGACTGTGAGCCAGGGCATCTCATCGAACATCAGTGTCTGACCTCACAAATGCACTTTTGGAAGAATGGTCAAACATTCCTAAATCTTGTGGAAAGCCTTCCCAGAAGAGTTGAAGGGTGGGCCAACATCATATTAAACCCTATGGATTGAGAATTGGATGTTACTCAAGTTCATATGCATGTGAAGACAGCCGAGCAAATATTTTTGTCAATATAGTGTATATATTATACAACCAGTCAAATGTTTGGACATACCTTTGAAAGCATCCAAACAAGCAATGATCTCAGTTGAACAGTTGTCTGATTTGTCTGCAACTTATGCTCTGTATAGCATCCATAATGGCGCTAACCTAAGACGCTGTAAGTTGGTGATTTTTAAGGATGGTGGCTCTAAATGAACTTCTCCTCTGCAGAAGAAGGAAGTTCCTAGAATGGTGTTTCATAAGAGTCAGTTTCATGACAGCCATCATGGTGCTTGATAAATTTGGCAAATGGATTGGCAATACTGTTCTTGCAAGAACTCCAGATTCCAGAACAGCTAGCTAACCTTTGTGTCTTAAATAACAACTGACTGCTGCTGTTACTTGATTAGTGTCATTTGTGTTATTTCAGAGTTTTTAAATCTCCAGTATTGATCTTAAATGTAGAAAATAAATCCAAACTTGTTTCCAAATTTTTGACTGATACTGTATATTCACAAAAAATGGCAACTGTCAATGATATATGAAATATCACTTGCAGCTACCAGTTCCTGGTTAGACGACAAGAGGTTCCTAGATGGATGGATGGAATTATTATGTATGTGTTATTATGTGTTTTAATATAGAACGATTATTATAAGTTATAACAAGTGCCAATTTATGGGCTGTATCTCTTACCACGGCGCTCATGCAACACCAGCTCGTGCTTAATCCTTTCGGAGCCGCTGAATCTCCGATTCTTTTGATTCGACTCTCCATTGGCAATACATGGAATCTGCGAGTCGACTCCTTTTTTAAACACATACAAACCCTGCTATTAGCCGGCCTTGGCTCTGATGCTTGTTATTGTTTTTTTTTTTATTAATTCATGTCGTTTCGCGCTGCTTTTGCTTTCAAACTATATCTCAAAAGTATATTGCGAGATCCTGAGTTTCATTTTAGAAGACGAAGTGTGTCCTGAGCTTGGAGGAGACTGGCAGTACAATGTGCGATGGTGTGTACCAAACATTTAACATGTTATTCAGGGTGTTAGTTAGGTTATTAACTGAATGGGCTTTTTATACCTTTTTTTTCTTTTGCTTTAGCCTTTAGCCTATTTGGCTAATTGCGTGTAAACAGGCAAATATTTTAATTGTTTAGAAATGTTACGCAGTAACTTGCATGCTTTCATAAATATTTCGAATTTTGCCATTATTTATTTTTATTATTAGTAATGGCTGAAGACAACACTCATGCGCACTGGCTTCCAGTAGCGTTATATTTCTTTCCTTGTTTTTTTTTTTTTACCTAGTCGGTTTTCAGACTGAACCCGCCTCCTGCACTATGATTGGCTAATAGATGGCGCTCGCGCGCAGTCCCTCGGCAAAGAGCCAATCAGACCGCAGGATACGGCGAGAAACGCGTGCGGACAAAGCATGGCAACCAGTAGGCTCGTGTGACACTTGGTAGCGGAACATCATCCTCCCAGTGATGGCGGTTGCATCGAGTTCGCTCTGAACCGACAATTTGCTTTATATATACACATATAAATATATTTTTATTAACGCTAATAAAATCGACTGGGAGCGGAGTCATAACCATTTTAGAGGAAACCTGGTCGTCTTGGTCTAGTTCAGGGGCGTGTAAGTATCCCACTGTGTGTTGGCGTTGTTTTCGAGGAGAGCGCCGCTTCTCACAGGGAGAGTCTCTTGCCTTTCCGCCATTTTGTGACAGCAAGAAACGGATAAAAAAACGCGGAGTCGACAGGTAGCTCGCGATCGCGCAGAAATAGAGCAAGCTGCGCAGAATAAGTTGTATTTATTGTATATGGAGTAGCAGGAGTGTGTGTGAAAACGTTAATAAATGCGTGTTTGTTCGCTGGCTGCTCATCCGCCTGCCTGCTGCAGAGCGAGCGCCATGCCACGGCTAATGCTAACGCTAACGCCTGGTTTATACCGTGGATAGTCTCATCTCAGTGCGGGTTCCTTTCAGTTCTGATGGGGAGATCAGGCATACACGCATAGTAATTTTAGTTTTGTAGAAATGCAAAACGCATTAATTGGATGCAGATGGCTAAGTGGAATTTTTCATACACGGATAAAGCAGTGAAGGAGTAAATCCACGCTCAGCTCTGCCTACATTATCTTACACAATCTGCTCCATTTCATCCATTCTGAGAAAGTAGAAATCATGATTGCGGATGGCTTTTTTTTTTTTTTGAGGATGTATCTCATATGAGTGTGTATTATTATGATTATGATTTATTTTTATTCTTTGTTTTCCAGAGATCAAGATGACTAATGAAGAACCTCTCCCGAAGAAGGTGAGAAAACTGAAGCAGAAAAAGTCCACCCTGAAATCAGTGTTGCATTAAGATATTTGTGACCTATGTAGAAATCCTGATGTTAGTTTTTGTAGCTGGTGTTGTGTTGGGAGGATGTTATCCCTGAGAGATGTGTGCTGCAGTGATCTCACATGGGGACACTGCCTGGCTGCTCACATACAATGTCATTTGATTAGAGGGGGGAAAATTGCAGTCAAAGTACCAGGTTTAATTTTTAGCTTCTTAAAACAGTTAAAATAGGAAGAGCTTTATTTTTCCCATTGATGTTCCAAGTTAGTGCTGGTCTGCTGAGTTGATTGGATGTTCAAAATGCCGATATTTGCTATAAAAGCGATGGGGAAATTCAGTTACTTTCCATAACGTGCAATTTCAGCAACAGTTTGTTACAGTGAAACTGTTTCTACACCATGCTCCATGAAGGTGTGGCTGACTTTCATTAATCGAATAATTCATTCATTCACTCGTTCATCATCTATACCGCTTATCGTGTATTCAGGTTCACAGGCGACCTGCGGCACAAGGTGCGGTGCACCCTGGATAGGGTACTAGTCTGTTGCAGGGCAGACACACATAATCTGCATATCTTTGGACTGCACAAGGAAACCGGATTACCCGGAGGAAACCCATCATGCACAGGGCATTCAAACCTGAGACAGTAATTCACCCCCTTGACTCTGGAGGTGTGAGGCCACCATGCTAACCACTACGCCCCTGTGTTACCAATAACCAAATAACTGTAAACTAAATATTTGGTGATATTGTGTTTGGAACTTCGGTTGCTCAAGACCAGTCTCTTGTTTGTAGACCTGTTGTGTAGTTCATCTTAATTATATTATGGTAATATCCATCATAGATCTATAGCCATCAGGGATCTTCAACTCCAGTCGTACAGGACCAGTGTCCAACACAATTTGGCGAATCTTCTGATCAGACACAACTGATTATATGAATTAATCTGTTAAATACTAGGTTCACTGGGTGTGTGTGAGTGCTGGATGCACTATATGATGGCAGCGGTTTCTGCCTTGGCTAGTTGGTGATCCACGAGATGAGTACATTGTTAGTGTTATATCAGCAAAGTTGAAGGTTTGGAAAGTTGTATGTTTGTCAGAATGAAGAACTAAAGGACTCTTTGGAGATGAAGTAAAGGTCATATTCCATAGCCATTGTCAGAGGTAATGATTTGTGCAGTGTGTGTTCATGAAATAATTATTCAAATAAAACCCTGCTGCATTAGAAAATAAATCTTGGTCACCACTGCAAGTTATGGTAATTCTCAACAGTTTATATACAGATTTGTAGGGTGGGTTTTTTCTTTAAGAATATTTTTAATACTGTTTTACCCTACAATATTATAATATTTTTATTTAGAAAAGTATTTTGTTTCGGTATATTAATACTTGGCTTATTTTACATCCTAGTTTTTGCATTGGCCTGTGTAGTACTTGAAGTATGCAAATACATTAAAATGCCAATGTAACCTTAAACTTGGCTTTCAGAGGATTATTATCATTAATCAGTTGTTTGACATTAAACTGCAGTGATCAAACACTGCTGTACTGTCTGCTAATAAATAACACTTTTCTTTTAATTCAGGTTCGCCTTAGTGAATCCGACATGAAGACCCTGACCAGAGAGGAGCTGTGTGCAAGGTAAGGAAGACTACATTATATTTGGTGGTATTTCTTTTGTGAATTGGTTTTACATAAGTCAATATATTCTAAATGGTTTCCTCAACATTCTCAGGTGGAAACAGCATGAAGCCTACGTCCAGGTGCTTGAAGCAAAATATGCTGACTTGAATTGTAAGTAAATATCGGTAGTTTGCCTCACACACGGTTATGGGAGGCAGACTGTTCATGATGTGTTAGAAGTTTTTAATCGTTTTAATACAGCAGTGTATTATTTCAGGTTTGGTGTGGTGTTTCTGTCCGGCATTATATTAATGGCATGTTATGTCCATAGCCAATGATGTGACTGGTCTTAAAGAGTCTGAGGAGAAGCTAAAGCAGCAACAGCAAGAGTCGGCACGCAGAGAGAACATCCTGGTGATGAGGCTGGCCACAAAAGAACAGGAAATGCAGGAGTGTACAGTAAGTATTTCACTTTCTCTGTTTCTTTCAATTCCAGTTTAGTAACATATTCACCACCGCAAACGATATTAGCTGCAGGGTGATCTAAACATGTGTGGGTGTAAGTGCAAATTTATTAACCTAGTATTTTATACAAAGGTCTGTTTTACTTTTTACAAGGCACAGTTTATAAAAACAAGGCAACCATTCAGCAGATGCTGTAGAGCTTAAGCTGTTCTTTCCTTTTGCAACCAAAAGCAGGCACAGTGGTGTCTCAAAACTCAAGGATTCTTTTTCCTCCTGCCTTTTAAAACATAACTTGCTTTAAATGTGGTTCCATTTTAAGGAAACAGGTTGCTGTCCTATTTGTCAGACCTTGCAGATGGAGATGCAGCTTGTCCTTTGTTGTCCCCTGGCCAGTTTGAAGCTAATTTCAATGCCAAATGATAAGGAAATATTTTTGTATGGAGCAGTTGACCAGCACTGTCTATAGCAAACTAATCCCATTTCTGTCTGTATTTAAATATTATACTGTAGTATGTATGTATTTTACAGGCATAATTTTGGGTGGCTTAAACTAGGGATAGGAATCACCAGTCACCTCCGAAGACAGTATCACGATACCTAGGTGCCAATTAAATTAAAATTACGATTTATAAATATCCTGATTCTATATTATATTTCCCCTTGATTTTGTCACAATTTAACCTTTTAAAAATATTAATGAGTAATTAATTGTAACCTATTTCTTGTAACATTAGTTTTCCCATTTAAAAACCAAGCACATCATTTAAACAATACAAAATAACTTATAAGGAAAAAATACAATAATTTAACATTTAACTTCAAATTAAATTAAGCGAATGGGCTACATTTAGTTGAGCACCCATCTGTCATCCGCCGTAATTATTATTTCTAAACAAACTTGGCATATAATTCACTCCTGCCACATGTGATAAATGTATGTAAATAGTTCAGAGTGAGCCACCTGTAGGACTATACCTAGGATTATATCAACCAGTTCTGGTCACTGGTCGATCAACTGGTTCATGTTTATTATAAGTGTAAAAACAGTTTTTCAAAAATCGATTTTTGGAGTCAGTGTGGCGATTTGTGAATCACTACATACAAGAATTGTGATTCGTAACTGAATAGATTTTTTTTTTTTTTTGTCTGTTGTATAATTATTATTTTTTTATCTCTAGTTTGAACAGAACCACTGATTAGTGTAGCACAGATGTTCAATACAGTTTTAATGCCTAGTTTTTTTCTGTCTCTGTAGTTGGTATTGATTTTTCTCATTACACTTAATATAGTATTGTTGGAGGCAATTCAATAAATTAGATTCTCCAACTATTACACATTTGTTGCCTGTAATCTGTTTAGTTGTTCGGGTTTGGTCTTATTGCTGACATAACATTTGAAGTTTGTGAAATTTTTATTTATTTATTTATTTTTTTGGGTTCTGTTGATACGGTTTGTAACACAGTTTGTCACCTTTCAGACGCAGATCCAGTATTTGAAGCAAGTGCAGCAACCCAGTGTGGCTCAACTGAGATCCTCCATGGTGGACCCAGCCATCAACTTATTTTTCCTTAAAATGAAGGCCGAACTGGAACAGACTAAAGACAAACTGGAGCAAGCCCAAAATGAACTGAGTGCCTGGAAATTTACACCTGATAGGTAAACTAAAATAACTCCCCCTCCAAACAAAAGTCAAGACTTTCCTGACTCACCCCCTCACTTTCTCCACTGCAGGAGTGCAAATAATGGTGGGGAAGACTGAAATGCTATGCTCACAACGAGACTCAGACTTAAAAGCCAAAACACAGAAAGACATTTTTTTCTCTTGTTCTGTGCTGCTATTATCATACTGTAATGTAAAAATGAAACAGAACAGAAACTGAAAAGCCAGTTTTGGTCAGGTGACACTGTTTCAGCTTTCTCTTCCCCACACCCCCTCATGGTACAGAGGCCTGAAGGAATCGGGACTGTTCCTGAAGAGGTGGTCACAGCGGAAACAACCCCTCCTTCCAGCCCCCAGCAGCCTATGTTAGACAGATTGCTCTAATAAATCGTTGGCGGCCTTTGAGAGAGACTTGAGCAAGGCGTTTGCTCTGGAGCTGATTGAACTGTAGTTTAAAAAAAAAAAAAGAAAATTACTGATTGAACGTTTAAAATATGACCCCCAAAAGAATATGTTGCACATGCATATTTTCTATCTTTTACTCCCACCAGTGTAGAACTGTTAAGACTCTGGGTAAGAATTTAGAAACGCCCTGGGGGAAGGGGAAAGTAGAGTGATGTAATACAATAAGAGGACTTATTGAACATAAGACTCTGGGGGCGGAGCCTTTCTAATGATGTAATGCTTTGGGGAAAGAGTAAGACCCTGTGGTCTACAGAGACTGTGTTTAACAGCCATCTCGCTGGTGCAAGAGACGGTACAGTGTTTAACTTTTCCTTTCCTCTTTTTCTTTGTGTTCATAGTTTTTATATTGTTTTGCTTTGTTTATGTTGTTTGTTCTTGGAAATGCTCTTTGCACTTACAGCAGTGTTTTTTGTTTTGTTTTTGTTTTTTGTTTGTTTTTGTTGGGGGACAATTGGCTTTCCTCACTTGAGGTGAGGATGTGATAAAATGTGAAGAATTGCTAATACACTGCTGCAGGTGCAAGCTCCTTTTTATTTCAATGTGAATGCCCATGTGTCTTAGAGGTGATTACTAAAGCTGTTTTTATGTATGTCTATGCTGATGTGTCGTTTGATCGCAATATTTAGGTCCAACATTTTATCGATTATAAGTGCATTTTTAGACTGTTTGGTAAGGACGATACTTTTATCAACAGGTGTTTTTATTGTAAAATATTTCCATTACAGAGGTCTTCAGTGTCATTGTTTTTTAATGCTTCACCTTTACGTTTAATGCTTTAGGTGATTGTTTACCTAAATCTAAATTATGGTTATAAATATATAAGAGCAAAGTTAAGATTGTTGCACAGCTAATCATCTCAGCCAAAACATTATCTTTTCATCTCCATAATCCAAACTCCTAATTTCTCTTTCTGATCAAAAGGTTTGGTCTAACACAGTTGTGTTTAAAATCATTACTGTCGAGCATGTAGTATTTGACAATTTGTTACACTGAATATATCAAGCTTTCCTACAGCAGTGTAACTTCCCATGAAATATTTAAGAATTATATAAAAATAATTGTATTTAAACTCCTGTTCAAATAATTCTGGAGATCAGTTTCTGAAGAGTATATCTACATCAGTATTTCTGCCTGTGCTTATTACAACAGTTTGCAATACAGTAGCCATGCAGTAACTTATGTCATTTATATATCCCGTGGTAACGCTGTTTATTGCCACAATACAAAATTGAAAAGCTAATGGTAAGTTTGGACCCTCATGGTTGTTTTCAGGACACTGTAGGTATTGGAGTGTGGCATTGTGTACTTTAGTGTCATTAACAAATCAAGCTTTTAACAATTTGCCACAGTTATTTTCTATATTTACTTAGATGGTCTTGAAGTCTGAAAATGCTAGGTACATGTTCTGAGGTCTGGTACATCATCGATGGAAAACCATGTATATGTGGAGTCTGTGTTCATTACTAATTGGTGCCTGTCAAATGTTACTGTAAGAGATTTACTGAACCAGTTCATCTATCGTTTGGGAGAGTTTTGCATTCAGTTTTGATTTATGCCCAGTACATTCATCTGTCAGGGTTCTTCATAATTGTTCATCACCAACAAACCATTTGAGTGTCTTGGCTCGTTTGATAAATGACCAAGGTGGCTTTATGGAAGTTATCCTGCAGTGTTGCCACTGCTCGGCAGTTACTCCAGCTGTCCTTGTTGTGCTCATGGCTCTGTTCACCATGTGATGTCAGCCTTGTCTCCCTTGCAGCCAGACTGGTAAGAAGCTGATGGCGAAGTGTCGCATGCTGATCCAGGAGAACCAGGAGTTGGGCAGACAGCTGTCCCAGGGCCGCATCGCCCAGCTGGAGGCTGAACTCGCCCTGCAGAAAAAGTACAGCGAGGAGCTCAAGAGCAGCCAAGATGGTGAGAGAAACTACCTCAAGACTTTTTCTGTGTGTCTGAGATATATATATATCTCAGTTGTGCTGTTACTTGGTGTTAACTGTGATAAATAGTGACATCACAGTTTAAAGTGCAATAGTTTTTTTTTTTTTGTGTGTGTGATATTATTTAATCGTAATGTGCAGCTATCACACACACTAAATATAAACACTATTTGTGGGTTGTCTGTCTGTGCATCAGATATTATATATATTTTATAACTCATGATATCTCAGGAATAAGTGGTTGTAGGCTTTATATGAAATATTATATGGAAGTGGTATGTGAACCGATTAGATATTGGAATTGACCTAATCTGGGACAATGTCACAGCAAGGTCAGATGTCTGACTATAAAGATCCTATTTATTTAACAAAATTAACATGCATCACTGGATAGAATTTGGATAACTGGCAAAAAATTTTCTTTTCTGTGTATTTGTATGACAGTAAATTTAAAATGTAATACATTTTTCCATATTTTGACAGCTTTGTAATCACAACCTAATATACAATCTGAATAGAAAAAGCTGTTTTATTTCAGCGTGTTTGAGTTTTTCTATATTTTGTTATTTAGAGTTGAACGACTTTATCATTCAGTTGGATGAGGAGGTGGAAGGCATGCAGAGCACCATCCTGGTTCTTCAGCAGCAGTTAAAGGAGACCAGGCAGCAGCTGTCTCAGCATGCCCAAGCTCTGGGTACCTCTAGTGGCGCAGGTCCGAGCAGGACTGTCCCATCTCCTCCCAGCGCCACTGAGCCTCTTGCTGAAACTGAAACAGCCCCTTCAGGCAGCTCCTCTGGGACGAAAGACTGCGGCCGTGTCTTCAACGGTCCTTCCAACGGTTCCAGCCAGAGAGCTTTGTCCAGCTCTGGCCCTTACCGGGAGGCAAGCAGCGCTGAGGAGGATTATCCAGGGTCACCCTGTGCTTCCAGCCCTGCTCCCGGGGGTGGAACCAAACTGTCTAACCACTCGGAGGGCGCGGCGAGCCAAGGCGCAGGGGATGGCTACGGGACTCTCAGTGCGGGTTATGAGAGTGTGGACTCTCCAACAGGCAGCGAGGCATCAATGACTCAGCACTCAAATGACACAGACTCCAACACTGATTCCCACGAGGCTGCAACTGTTGCCAAGAACACCAGGACAACAGGTGCACATCACACCACTCACAACGGGCTGGACTCTGCAGCTGCCGCTACAACTGCCTCCAACCCCTCCACAGGGTCCGTTTTGTAATCTTTCAAGGGTTTTCTTTTTTTTTTTTTTTTTTTTTTATACTCACGGCAAACAAAAATAAACCACACAATTAAGGCCAGTTAGTTTTTGTTGAGAATTGAAAATCTCTTTTTTTTTTTTTTTTTTTTTTAGCCATTTCCAGTCATAACTTGTTTATTTTGCAATATTACATAGCTGATTATGTTGAGCAGTATAAAAAATTTAATAACAAATGAGCAGCATGAGGATAAATATCTGATGTTTTAAGGTTTTAAAATGTGCTCTAATTGCAGCTCGAGGCTATTTGAATATCACCCTGTCTGTACACTTAATTTGCTCACTAAACTAAAATAAGTCCATAAACTTCTTTTGTACCATAAAGTTTGATTAAGTCAGGTGGCAAGTTCTTTACTTGTGATGATTTCTTCAAAATGTCCTTAGTTACTTGATGTTGAACTTTTTTAATAAAAAAAACATGTTCTGTTCATCCCCATGAAAAAAAACGAGCTTTCGCTTAATTTGTGGGTAGTTTTTCTGAGATGTATCTTGTTGGATTCATATTCTGATTTCAATTCATTTTCTGTACTGACCAAATATCAATAAAGGCTTTTAATATGACCCTGGCATCTGTTTTTTTTTTTTTTTTTTTTTTTTTAAACTTTATTTATTTACTTGGTCATTAGATAAACAGGATTATTTAACTTCATGTATAAAATGTCATGAAAAGCAGTTCAGCTGTCTAGAAGAATCAATAAGGTCCAACCTTACTTTAAACTTGGACGTTTAGGATCAGATGAACGATGCATTTATGTCACGTGTGCCTACATGATCAGTCATTCTGAGCAAGCGTGACGTTAGGATCCACCTGGTTAATTATGCAGCGTTTATCATCCAGACCGTTAGATGGCGCTGTGAACAGGCTGCTTGGCGGTATCTGAAGGATTTCCCGGATTTTCTCCCTCCTCTTCGACCTGTGTCATCAAATCAATGAGGCTACGCGCTAATCAAGAACCTCCCCGTGCTGTGTTGGTGAGCACTCTGCGGGCAGGGAGCTGATTCACACACGGATCTCCTGCACTGAAAGGCAGCACACACCACGGAGAGAAATGGATACCGCAGTGATCGTCTCTGCCTCCAGGACGCCCATAGGTAACACCTCACTGCTCTGTCGCGTCGCTGTGACCTGACGGATCATTTAAAAATCTTGTAATTTTATAACCGAATGTTGTATTGAATGATGTTTATCTGTATTGGTGTAATAGGTCTGAGTTAATGAGTTCAATGTATGACATCGTCGTCGTCGTAGAGCCGGGCTGTCGTAAGAGAGCTCTGATTGGTTCATTGACGCTCGCGCACAGTTTTCTCCACTCCTGATTGGTTCAGCACTGTAGGGCCACGCACGAGCGGCTTCTTGTGATTGGTCAGAGACTAGTCAGCAGAGGAAGGAGCTCGTGCAGTTGGCCGTGCAGTGATATTAATAATGACTTAACATGATGGGATGATAGACCCATGGGGCGCCATGTTTGTTATTTACTGATATTACATTTGCAAAAATGTATTAAATACATGTAAACATTGTCAACCTAAGTGCATGTTGTTGTTTTTGCAGTCAAGTTAATGGGAAGACGGAAATCAAGTTCTCAATCTTTTTCATTGTCATTAGCATTCCTTTAATGGTGTAGTGAAACCAAAACACGTTAATCGTTAATTATATCCGCAAATAGAACTTGTATAAGGTAGTTTGTTTGCACAGGTAGTTCCGCCACAGGTGTTCCTCACTGACTGTAACAGTAGACAGTGTCAGAAGTTTTTAAAGGGGAAAGGTTGTGTCTCACTCAGCAATGAAACATCTGGCCAGGGTTGTTCTGTCACAGACAGGCTTCACCGAATGTAACAATAGACAGCTTCATGATCTATATTGCGTGTAACAAGCGTTCCTCACTGATTGTAACATTATGTTGTACTGTGAGGTAATAATATATCTTTATTTCATCACCAGATCATCATTAGGTGAATGTACATGGGCGGAGCCATGAGCAAACCTCTAGTGTGTGTTTGCGTATATACACGCACACACTGAACGTTCATTACATATATCTCATGATATCTCACATTTCTCATAATTAAAATCATCAGCACTGTACGTATTTTCTAGCAAAATGCAGACCGTCAGCAGTGATGCCTCCAGAGTAGGGAGTGCAGTACCCGTCGTGTGCCACCCTTTAGTTAATTAAAATATCAGCACTGAATGTTTGTTTATGTGACAATTTGATTTTATTTTGAATTTGAATACCAAAAATCTCTTGTGGCATATATTTTAACATGGAAATGAATTCAAGAGTAATAAAAATATTAAGCATGATGCATACTGTTGTCGACCAATGTACTGTGAAATATTTAAAAAGCAATAATCATTGATATTTTTTCACCAGATATAATAAACCAAATCTCTTTAATGCCATCATGGATTTTTTTTTAATTGCTTGCTTTCGGGGCTGTACTGAAAGTAATGCAAAAATGGGCATCCCCTTTTTTTTTTGTTATTAGTTGACATGGGTTGTACAGATTGGTAGAGTAACCCCCGTACAATGCGTGGCCTGTGATTAAGACTATGGTGAGTAGTAGAGGAAGTGTTATTCTTCCAACATGTGCAATTTGACACAATATGCGTCAGTAAAAAAAAAAATACACCCACTTTTGCATTACTTTTGTTACATCCCTCGGATTGTAAAAATATGAAGGTGTCGTTTTTTGTGATTTAATTTTAAGGCAGAGCAATCTTCGTGTCTTTTAAGGGTCCTTCAATGGTGCACTGAGTGGTGTCGCACCTTCTGATTTGGCAGCGGTAGTCATTAAGGATGTCCTGAAGAGGGCTGATGTAAAGCCAGATGAGGTGTCTGAGGTCGTCATGGGACACGTCCTCACTGCAGGTAATCTGTTTATGGTATAATTTAGTTAGCAATCTGTTTACCTTGGGGAAGAAATGCTGTAGTGTTTTACAGTGACGCTTATAAGCAACTGGTCAATGATGCATAAAATTTGCACCACAATACTGTATAAATGTAATTTTATATATATATATTTTATGATGCGATGATATTAAAGAGTGTTATTCCTATAGTATTCACTTCTTATAGAGTATGCCCTGTTACAATTTAACATTTGTTATCAAACCATAAAAACTGTGCCAATTGCACAGTACTTGGTACTATTGTAAACCGTCTTAGACTTGAAGATGATGTTTAATACAATGTAGGCAACAGACCTGTTAAGGGTGCTTGTTCAATGTTACTTACAATCCTTACCTTTGCTGTTCTCAGGCCATGGACAGAACCCGACACGTCAGGCCAGTGTTGGTGCGGGTATCCCATACTCTGTGCCTGCGTGGAGCTGTCAGGTGGTGTGTGGATCTGGTCTAAAAGCTGTGTGTCTTGGAGCTCAGTCCATCATAATGGGAGAGTCCACAGTAGTAGTGGCAGGGGGCATGGAGAGCATGAGCCGGGTAGGTCATGTTTAGGGCTTAGATCAGGCATCCTTAAATGGCATCCCAGCAAAGTAGTTCTGTGCAACTGACTGAAGATGTTTTTAAATATAAGTTTCTGGTAAAATATATTCTGGAATATATGAAACAACTGTCCTTAATTCTTCTGTAACATACTTAGTTGAAGGCAGCTAATCAGACTGTAGAGACATTAGATCAGAAAGAAGAGCTTCTTCAACTTCTTCATTTTAATTACTCTGTCTGGTCAGATTTCTGATTCAAAAATTCAACTAAGAAAACTGAATATATATTGGGATATATTTGGATATATTTTGGGCTACAGCATATTAAAGAGAGGTGTTTCTGTTCCTTAGGCACCTCACATAGTGCAGATGAGGTCAGGAATAAAGATGGGTGATGCCTCACTGCAGGACTCTATACTGGCAGATGGACTCACAGATGCTTTCCACAGCTGCCACATGGGTATCACAGGTAAGTTTGATGAGGCCGCCACTGAACTGGCATTTCCCAAGATTTTTGGACTTTAGAATGATGGTGGATTGACACTGGCAAAGTGCACTCCTTATTACTACCTTATTACAAATCTATTTTTATAGACCAGAAAGGCATTTTAAGGCTTTTGGTATATAACTCGGATGCTTCTTGTTGTCTCTCTGCAGCGGAGAACGTGGCTAAGCAGTGGGGAGTGACCCGAGAAGCTCAGGATCAGTATGCTGTCACCTCACAGAGCAGAACTGAGGCAGCCCAGAAGGCTGGTTACTTTAACCAGGAGATTGTTCCAGTTAGTGTTCCTTCCAGAAAAGGTAACATGCTGAAACTGTTATCTTAGTCACTTATGTTATATTTAATAGCTTTTATGCTTTTTCTTTTGTAGGAACTTTGCATTTTAACATTATAGTATGCTTCTACGAGTAAGGGCAGTGGTGGCTCAATCGGTTAAGGGTTACTGGGTTACTGATCGGAAGGTCGGGGGTTCGAACCCCAGCATCGCCAAGTTGCCACTGTTGAGCCCTTGAG
>JAQQZT010000020.1:10039936-10054213 GCA_030068275.1 Clarias platycephalus | reverse complement strand
GTGCCTCCGGCTGTGAGAGGAAAACAGCATCACCGGGATTCGAACCTGCGATCCCAGGTGATAGGGCGAGTGCTTTAACCTACTGCGCCACTCGGAGGCAAAATGTAATTAACTTTTAACACAATATTTAACTGGTATACAAGCTTTTCTGTTGAGTTAGTAGTTATGTCATTTTGATTAAATTGCATATTAGGAGAAATTTGATAAAACACATGATGCATTTATCATAAACATACACCGCCTGGCCCAACAAAGTCGCCATTTCAGAAGGGTCAACCTATTGGGCTGCATCAAGCAAAGAAAACAACTAAGGAGATTTTAAATTACTGGAGCTGAGTTAAGAACCCTTTAATATATTATCAAAACTTGGAAGGATAGTGATCACTTAAACACTTGAAGTTAGGGCCTCTGAGTGGCGCAGTGGTAAAGTGCTCACCCTATCATCCGGAGATCGCGAGTTCGATTCCCGGGTGATGCTGTAACCTCTCGCAGCAGAGGGGGTGAGAGGTACTTGGTGCTCCAACATTAATTACGGGGCGTCTGTGAGCTCACGCAAGAGGAAGGAGCGGATAGCGCTGTCCTCCGAGTGTGTTACGCCCAACGGTGCGTGAGCGAGCTGTACTGCCAACTGAGTGGTAGTAGGAGCCCCCTAGTGACGAGGAGGTCTCTAAGAGACGTCTCTCTCAAGGACGAGAGTTCATAAGAAAACCACTTGTTTGTGTGACTTGTTAGAGAAAAGACTTGAATTTGCTAGGGAGCAAAAATATTGGACTTTGGAGCAATGGAATAAGGTCATGTTGTGGTCTGATGAGTTGAGATTGAGTCTATCTAAGAGCGATGGATGCATCAGGGTTCCAAGAAAGGAATCATGCAAAGTGGCCACTGTACAAGTCTCTGGAGGCAGTGTTGATCTGGAGTTGCCTCAGTTGGTCAGGACTAGACTCAGGAATGTTATGTGGCGATAAAATGAAGTCAGCTGATGACCTGAATGTACTGAATGACCAGGGTATGAAAGCTGATGGAACCAAATTGTAAAAGACTGGTCCTGGGAACATGAGGAATCATCAGCTGGTCACCACTTTTTGTGCTGTAATCAAAGATAAAGGTGACTGAATGAAATCCGAGTTGATTATTTATTTATTATCCCATCCCCACACATCCTCAAATCATGACGATTTACTGTAACCACTTAAAGGAACTCTCTCCAAGCATCACCTTAAACTGCAGACTCTATAGATTTATGAGCCGCATATTGATTGTTTCTCTTGTTTTTTTCTGATGCATGCAGGTGAACGTCTGCGGTGGCGCCATCTCTCTGGGTCATCCTCTGGGCATGTCTGGCTGCAGGGTGTTGGTGACCCTCCTGCATGCCCTTCAGAGGACGGGGGGCAGAAAAGGGGTTGCTGCACTGTGTATTGGAGGGGGAATGGGAATCGCTATGTGTGTAGAGAGAATTTAAGATGCCCTTAAAACACGTAACAACCAGCTGCTGTTCCAGAAAACTGCAAGGGGTCTTACATTAATTTGTTGAAATTGTATTTAAAATGTATTATGGAAAGTATCTGTTATATTTTTATAATTTCGTCATATCTTGAATGATATCCATTGTGATCTTGAATCACAATGGGTTTCTCTGAAGTAGTAATCGATATGATGATCTTTAGAAAATCAGCTACATTAATCCTCACAGTTTACTTTGACTCTCATGTTTACATTGTTTTTAATGCTCAGGTTATGGATGATGAATGATGCATGGGGTAAGAATAAGATATCTGGTAAAACCCTAAGCTAAAGTGAAAGCATTTTTGCTGATAATGGATGTGATATCTATGTGAATAACATTACATGGAAATGTGATGATTGTAGATGTTAATATCATCTCTTGGTCTACAGTACGTCATAAGCTGTAACACTTGGTAGTATGCAATAAGAACTTCTAGCTCTACACATTACATTTATGTAATGTTATGCTTTACATTTATTCTACAGTTTTCTTCTTCTGTGTTAAGTTAGATATCTTCTTTTATTAACGGTCAGAAATAGTTTTAATGATATTGATCAATTAAAGAAATGTCTTCTACCTTAACTTGCCTTAGACTACACTTTATGATGTGCCATAAGGCTGAATTAGCCTCAGTCCTGTCCTTCCTTCCACCAGCCTGATAAACGCTGCGTATGAAATACTGTATGTGCCGGTTCGAAACCTCTACAGAAAAAAACTTGTTTACATATTAAACTCTAATGTGTATCTCCTGAGAGAATAAAACTATAAACTATATGGTCTGACAATTAGATCTGTCTGATTTATATCATATGCAATTATTCATTCAGCCTGTGCAACTCTTATACTAGGGGACTTTGTGCATGAGGTGCAGGGTACACCCTGGACAGGGTGCCAGTCCATCGCAGGGCACACACACACACACACACACACACACAGAATACAGTAATTCTGCGGAGGTCTGGTTTCAAAATTCTTACTTTTTAAAAGATTTTAGAATGGTTACATTTGTTAAGGTCTTGTATATCATGTTTAATTTTTAATCATTCTTAATGTCTGTCCAAAAATATTTAGAAGATATTATTTTAATAAAAATGTTTTGGGAATGGGTGGCTCAGTGGTACTGCCATGTGGAAGGCCCAGGTTCAATTCCAACCCAATGCCCAAACCACAGCAACTGGTGCAGGTCCCAAGCCCGGGGATAAAATGGGAGGGTTGTGTCAGAAAGGGCATCTGTTGTAAAACCTGTGCTAAGCTCATGAGTGCGGATGGGACGCTCTGCTGTGGCGCCTCCCATCGGGAGCAGCCGAAAGACGCTAGGAGAAGCTAGTTTTGTAGAAAAACCCTTTGTGTGTAAACCCTTGTTTGTTTGTGCACAAACAAACTCCCTGGACGACTTGCTAATCCATCAAGGGGCACACACACACACACTACAGACCAAAACTGGAAATGCTAGTTAGTTCAATCCGCATGTCTTTAGACTTTTGGAGGAAACTCACGTAGCATGGAGAAAACATGCGAACTCCACGCAGATACACCTGCAGGGAGAATCGAACCCTCGACCCTGGAGGTGCAAGGCCACAATGCTAACTGTGATACAATTGAAAATATATCAAGATGTCCAGTAGATGGCGCCAAAAACTAGAGAAGTAATCATTTGTGCAATCAACTTGCATCCAAGAAAAATGGGGAAGGATGCACAGTGGGCACTGTATTAGGGAGCAGTTAATCCTTGGCCTACTGTCCTGCACCTGGTGAAGACACTCACCTGCTGGTCATATTTCTCTCTCAGCTGTCCAAGTTTTATATATGTTTTTAAAAAATACCACATTTGGTTAACAGAGACCAAATTCTTGCTCATCAGGAGTACCTTTTGGAGCACAAACTCCGGGTAAGTGACTTTCATCAAGCTGCCTGGTGACCTCATGGTGAAGATGGAGAACTATTGAACACTGGATAAGCCGTGTCTATGATATTGAATTAAAATAGTTCTAGAAGTCAGAATCTTTCAAGTCTTGAAATGACAAATGTGTTATAAATGTTCAATTTCAGAGTAAAGAGAGGATTTTAGAGTTGGAGTCAGAGAATGCTCTTCTTCACCTGAGACTTGCTGAGGTAATTTAATGACAACGTTATGCACTGTACTGTATACTGGATATGAATACAGTGATTCCATTTTAGTTATGACCATACGCTTATATACACTATATTGGAATTTAGCCAATAGGGTAGTTTCACTACTGTTTCAGGTTTTCTCCACTTGTGAATAAAAGCTCTCAATGTGGTTCAATGGAATCCCAAAGACTTAGAAATGGCTTTGTAACTCTTTCCAGACTGAAACATGTCATTTACTTGGTTTTTCATCTTCAGTTCTTGAATTTACATCGTGTTTTTTTATTTTTTATTTTTATTTTTTAGAATTTTCAATGTGCTTCACTTTGTCAGACAGCTTCTATTGTGATTTTTTTTATTAAACAGGTCTGGTAGTTATTAGACCTGAGTGTGGCAAGTGTTTAATTTAAATCAGCTTTCCAAAAATCACAGTTCCTCCATGATTTAGCAGGGAGGGTGATTACTTTTTCACATAACGCCAGGCAGGTTTGAACAGCTTTTTTTTTAATTATTATTATTTTAAAGCTGCATTTTGTATTTCCTGTACTTGGGTTATCTATTTTGTAATATTAAAAACATTTTCATAATCAATTTTTTCATAATTGAAATACATTTTTCAAATAAATAAATAAATGAAAAGAAATCAAGAAATACTTTTTCATGGCATTGGCAAGAATCCTTTTAATTATTTTCACTTTTCTGATTATTTGTCCAGTTAAAAAACATTAAAGTGTGACAAACATGAAAAAAAAAAAAATGAAATCAGTAAGGGGGCAAACACATTTTGACACGACTGTACGTATGACTGTACATAATAAATAAATGAAGAATCAGGAAATACTTTTTCATGGCATTGGCAAGAATCCTTTTAATTATTTCCACTTTTCTGATTATTTGTCCAGTTATTTGGTGTTAGCCTAGATAAATAGGTTTTAATGCGAAATGCTACATTTTAAATATCACAGTAGAAATCGCAATTACAATATATGCCACAAAATTGCAATTATTTTTTTTCAGCAAATCAAGCCGCTCTGTTTGAAAAGTTCAGTAAATAAATAAATGCATAAATAAAAACTGCACCGAGTTAAAAGCTTTGTCACTTGATGGGGGTTCATTAGTAGGTGATTTATTTCTGAATATAAATAGGGTTACACTTGAGATGTAATGGTCCCCCGGTTACATCAAACATCAAAGTTTTAAACAGAATACTGAATTTTATGACAGGTCGAGTGTCAGTTAATTGCTATTATATATATGTGACCTTTTCATCGTTTAAACAACTTAAAAAGTGTATGGGAAAACTTCGACGGGATCAAGAAGAGGATGTGATTCTGCCGAAGAGGCATTGTCAACACCAGGGAAGTGTGCAAAACAACACTCTGGTTCCCCTTGCCAAACTCCTCTCACACATCCAGATAAGCCAGCTAAGAACCACCTCACTTTACTTATCTACACAGTTCATGTAAGGATTATGAGACATTTTACAGTTTGTATCTATCATACCATTGTTTTCAGACTCTGAAAAAAGGACTTGAAGGATGTTTTTGCTGTATACATGGACTTTGCTGTGGAGCTGGAGAGCCAGAGTAAACAACTGTTGGAGTGGATGGGCATCATCGGCAGAGCTGTCCAGGGTGACCAGGGTGGTGACACACAGAGTATGTTATTATTCTTCATTTTCTGACCAGTATGTAACTCAGGTGTCATCTCTTGGGGTCTTGGTGGATCTTGAACCAGGACAGTGTGTTGATTTCCCCTATTGTTCCTCATTGGTGGAGGATCCATCACTGGACTTCCAGTGATAACCATCTACAGTCACCAAACACTTTTTCAGAAATGCTATACCATTATTGGGTAGAGCCTCCTTTTGTTTGCAAAACAGCTACAGTTCTTTATGCCATGGACTCCAAAAGATGCTGGAAATCCAACTTCTACATCTGTTATTCTACTCATGAGTGCTGTATCAGTAGTCTTTAATGTTGGAGATCACTCGAGGATTTGCTGTTTTTATTTTTTCTAAACTTGCACCTCCACCTCCACCCCACCAATCCCCAACTTCACGGTTGTCATTTCTATACTTTTATCCCATCTTTGTTCACATCCCCCATATAGGTACAGAGTAGTGTAATGCTATGACAGTAGCTAAGAAAGGTGCCTCAGTGCTAATCCCTCCAGATATTCAGGCTTTCCGGTGCTGTCGTCATTAAGCTCAGCGATTCTGTGTGTCACCTTAGTTCCATGTAGACAAGCCTTTCATGGGGCTCGTGGATTTTATAGCAGGTAACTTCCATTTTTATTTAATTTTACAGTGGTGTGAAAAAGTGTTTGCCCCTGTACTGATTTCTTACTTTTTTTGCACATTTGTCACACTTTAATGTTTCAGATCATCAAACAAATTTACATACTAGTCAAAGATAACACTTTTTCATACAGGGCTATGTAGTTTTAGATTTTGTTTTCCCTTAACAATAAAAACCTTCATTTAAAAACTGCATAATGTGTTTACTTGTGTTACCTTATTTATGTGACAAACATGCAACAACAACAACAACAAAAAGAAATCTGGCAATATAAGTAAGGGGGCAAACACTTTTTCACACCCCTGTACATATGAGCAGTTGAGCAGTAAGTGCCTTGCTCAAGGGCCTAACAGGGACAACTTGGTGGTCATTTAAAATTATACACATTATAAATGTGTCAAAGATCTTTATAGTACTTAAAATTTAAATATTAAAATATTTAATTATCAATTATCAAATAAAATTTGTGTTAGATTAGATCTCCTGTTTGTCTGATCTGGCACGTTCCCAAGGGAATGTTAAAGTGATAATATGTATTGCTCATTATTTGACCAATAAATCAGTACTGTATGTGGTTACACCTCTAATAGTCATGCAGGTCATAAACCAGATGAAAAATTTATTTGGCAGTTGTAAGACTTGTACACTTAGCTCATTGAACAGCAGGAACTGATTATATCTGCTTTCTGTTTGGTGATTATAGGACTACAGACACAGGTGGCTTCTCTGGAGCGCTCCATACAGGACGACAAGGAGAGGCATAGATCAGAGCGGATCAGGAGGAAGCAGATGCACAATACACTAGTTGTAAGTTCTTGATTTAGCTTCTGGAATTTGTTGCCTTATAAAATCTAAACAACTCATGCTAAATATGTAATATAGCATACTGTATATAAATTAAGTATAAACAAGTTACAACAAACACTTGTATAATTTGTTGTATGAAATGTATATAATAATAATAGAGTATAGAAAAAAAGATAGTATAAACAATAGGAAGACAATATGTTCTTTTTAAAAAAAATGTATTTATAGTTGTTAAATGACATAAACCTTAATTCATTCTGCGTATTGAAGTTGAGAGGTAATATTCGAGTGCACTGCAGGGGGCGCCCCATCCTGCCTTTCGACCACATTCAAGGTTCCTTATCCAGTAATGGGTGAGAATTCGATTCAGTCTTTGTACTCCTAATACTTATTTAGCTGTGGTGATGGCGCCTCTGCTGCACTGTGGATTAGTGTTTCTAACAGTATAACTGCACAGTGCTCATGCCTGGGATAAATCATGTTTTGATGTTCCAGGTCCTCATCCTTAGAAGTAGTGGTGCAGGCTGTCAGTGATGTAAGTGAATTGGTTAGTGTAATATGCATGCAAACCTCTAATGACCTGCTTAATGAGCTAATACCATGACTTGATTATGTGGCCCACACTGTGTTTTCCCGGACTCGGTTGTTGTGAATCGTGCCAAACCTGGGAGTCCGCAAGTGAACAAAATGTTTGAATTTGAGAGGTATAAAACCATGGCACTGATCAACAACATCTGGATGTGAAATGAGCTCAAACAATAATTCTTTATCCTCCTAAACATTTGTAAAATGTAATTTAACACTACATTTTAATTTACCTGAATTTTGTGGTCACATAATGACAGTTCCAGCAGTCCAAAAATAGTCTTTCTATCTGCGGTTTAATCTTCATTACTGCACCTTCATTACTTCGATACTGTGTAAGCTTCCATTACAAGTGTGTTTTGAGTAAATCTATTTTTTCTGTTTCAAGGCTGTTCAAGGTAATTAAGGTGAGCTAGACAGTTGCTTTAATACAAAGTGTCTGTGTGTGTGTTTCATCATGGGGATCTGATTAACATGGTACACGCTCCAGAGGACTCGCAGGACGCCGTGTTTGAAGAAGTGAAGCCTCTTTTGACGTCTCTGTCGGATGAGTAAGCTCAAAGCTTAAAAGAATTTTGTGTTGATGCTGAGCTGAGTAAAGGTGAACGCCGTTATCAACCTTGTGGCTTATATTCAGGTATAACGTGTGTCTCATGGCATATGGGCAAACAGGAAGTGGAAAGACATACAGTATACGATGATCGGATCTCAGGATGAAAATCCCACTCGTCGTAAACAGGACTCAGAGGAAGGGATTATTTCCAAAGCAGGAAAAGGTTTATTCAAGTAAGTCGCAAGAATGACATTATTTTTTTGTCATATTTATATAATGTAGAATTAAGAGTAAGAATCAGCACTGATATCTGCGTTTTGTCAGGTTGATCTCAGAGAAGCCAGCAGGAAGACACACAGTGGAGGTTTCCATAGTGGAAGTTTATAATAACGAGCTGCTGGACCTTTTGGCCAAAGATGAGGACGGAGCAGCAGTAGGCGCTAAGAGAGAAGTCATCACGACCAGCGCCAGTGGCTAGTGCCCAGTGAAGTGCCCTGTCTAACGTATGAGTGAGTGATTCTGCCAACTCGAAATTCTTTGGCGAAACATTATTTGTCCTCATTTTGAGGAACTCCTCAAGAGTAAGTGCTCTTACTGTCTGCAGGGAAGCAGGATTTGAAATTTGAAACTGGTTGGTTGGTGTTATTAACGTGTGTATTCATGTGTGAATTTTGGTTGAGCTTTACATTGCAGTGTGTGTCATGGGTATCGTCAAACTTTTGAGATATTGTTTTCTCCATGCTCCTTTCATGCTCATCCATCTTCTAGCAGAAAACACTATTACAATACTGTGTGATGTACTGTACCTCAGTGTGATAATATTTTTTGCGACAGTATTATTATGAATATATGTGTGTGTGCGTGTGTGTGTGTGTCAGGTTGGTGCACAGCTCAGCAGATGTGATGCAGCTGTTGGGTGCAGTGTTGCGACTGAGGGCACACAGTCCCACGCTGGTTCACAGAGACTCCTCCAGATCTCACCTTATTGTCACTCTCAGTGTCACATCCAAGAGCCCCAGCTCTCAGGCACTGGGTATGACACACACACACACACACACACACGCACACACACACACACACACCATTCAATTTGTATAGCACTTTTAACAATGGATATTGTCATACTACACACACACACACACACACACACCCTTCAAAGCCATCAGTGTCCTGACACCGGGTATAACTGAGGCTGACACACCTCATCACCACCAGGCTTTTGTTCTTTCTCTCTCTCTCTCTCTCTCTCTCTCTCTCTCTCTCATACACACATACACACTAGTCCAGTAATTCTGATGTACAGACATTATTTTAGAAATAACATTTTTCAATGTGTTAACAAGTTAATTTTCACACAAGAAACAGTTAATTTTTACACAAAGTCGAACCTTATCTGAGCCAGCCAGACTGTACAACCGTCCCTTAAAGACAACTTAATTTTCTCAGCCATCTGCCTTATCTGCACATTCGCATCCAAACAGTACCTTATCTAGCCTCTGTGTTTTAGAAGAGAAAGTCTACCCTCCACTGAACGTTAGATATTCGTACAGAAGTAACGAGGATTAAAACAAGCCGGACAGAGGAAGATCATGACTCCATAGGCAGAGTGCAGTGTCAATACATTTACTGAGTGTGTGTGTGTGTGTGTGTGTGTGTGTGTGTATGTGTATACCTTTGCACCGCAGCTTACAAGTTGCGTGGACCATAGAAGCAGTGGTGGAGCCCGCGCTGCTCCAGAGCTGCCTCCTCTCGCTCTTCCAGCCCTGGTTCCTCTCCTCAGTCTTCCCCCTGCCATTCACCCTCCCAAGATGGGTATTTCGATTTGCATTTCAGTGAGGGAAATAAGTATTTGATCCCCAAGCAACCAACGATAATTCTGGCTCCCACAGACTGGTTATGTGCTCATATGGTACACATATTAATTTAAGAAGGAGCTCCTAACAACAACGTGTTATGTGTATAAAAGCCACCTGACCACAGAATTTCTATCTTCCATTCAAATCTCATCACTATCGGCAAGACCAAACAGGTGTCAAAGCAAATCAGGAACAAGATTTTAGACCTGCACAAGGCTGGAATGGGCTACAAGACCATGAGCTAGAAGCTTAGTGAGAAGGAGACAGCTGTTGGAGTGATTATTTACAAATGGGAGAAATACAAAGTAACCATCAATGGCCCTCAGTCTGGAGCTCCATGCAAGATTGCACCTCATGGGGTAAGAATAATCATGAGAAAAATGAGGGATCAGAGCAGGACTACAAGGGAGGAGCTTGTGAATGATCTCAAGACCACAGTCACCAAACAAAATTGAAATCAGTGCAGCAAGGTCGCCCTACTCAAGAATGCACATGTACAGGCGCATCTGAGGTTTGCCAATGAACAGAAGGATTGGGATAAAATGAGACCAAAATTGAGCTCTTTGTCATCAACTTGACACTCTGTTTTTGGAGGAAAAAAAATGCTGACTATGACCCCAAGAACACCATCCCTACAGTCGAGCACGGAGGTGGAAACATCATGCTTTAGGGCTGGTTTCATGCTAAAGGTACAGACTGACTTTGCTGCATTGAGGGGTTAATGGACGGGCCATGTATTGTAACACTTTGGATGAGAACCTCCTGAAGATGGGTCGTGGATGGGTCTTCCAGCATGACAATGACCCAAAACATACTGCCAAGGCAACACAGGAGTGGCTCTAGATGAATCACATTAAGGTCATAGAGTGGCCTAGCCAGTCTTCAGACCATAGTCCTATAGAAAATTTATAGAGAGAGCTGTAACTTTGAGTTGCCAAGCAGCAGCCAAGAAATGCTGAAATGCTCTTAAAAAGTAAGAGAAAATCTGTAAAGAATAGTGGATCAAAATGTGTCCTGAGAGTCAAACCTGGTAACCAACTACAAGAAACGTCTTTCCTCTATTGCAAACAAGTGTTTCTCCAGCACGTACTAAGTCATGTTTCACTTGAGGATCAAATACTTATTTCCCTCATTGAAATGCAAATCAATGTATAACATTTGTATCGTGTGCTTTTTCTGGATTTTTGGTTGATATTCTGTCTCTATCCTGTACCATAAACCTATGATAAAAATTATAAACCCTTCATTTCTTTGTATACCCACTGTATATGCAAATGGTGCTTAGTTTATCATCACCATTGAATATTTAAGGCACAACCAATGTATTAAAAATCACTATATAATCACTTGCACTCTCCATGTTGCTGTGAAAATCCCTAATTCAGTTCTGACTCAGTTCCAACTGATGCAGTTTTACCTCTTCTGGCAGGAGGTGACGCTAAGCTGCTGGTGATGCTCTGTGTCTCTCCTACTCAGCACTTTCTGTCAGAGACTCTGCAGTCTTTGGGCTTCAGCTACAGAGCCAGACAGATTCAGAGAGACGCACGATACAGGAAGAACGCAGGGCTGAAAAGGAAGTAAACCAGCAGACTTGTAAAATAGCACAGGGCATAAAATGTGACAGTGAACAGAAGAGTTTTACAGCTTTAAATGGATCAGCCTACGTGTGAGGTTTCATGATACGAGGTCAGGTCATGAGGCTAGACGGCACAGGTATCACATGTTCATTATGATACAACACATTGTTTTACGACAAGGAATAAAATACTAGTACTGCATGTAAATACTGCATGTAAGGTGTATTTGTAATGTGGTGTTTTTACTAAAGTAATTACTACAGTGTGTTGTTGAGGTCAGATTATATTTACATCTCTACTTTAGAGAACCTATTATTTTCCTTGTTTCTCAGACTCATCAGATCTCTCTATCTCAAACTTTTTAATAAGCCCTAGCCGTGGGATTAAGTTAACAGGTGTGAAATGTTTAAGAAAAATGTGCATATGAAAACAACTTGATTTGTTATGATGTACACGTTGTTTGAACTGAATAATTATATTAATCATTGTTTAAACATTCTAGTAGTTAAAATAAGAAATTCTTCTTATTCATCCTAAACATAAGCTTAAGATAAACTGCTGTAAATTTACATTTAGGCATTTGGCAGACGCTCTTATCCAGAGCGACTTACAAAAAGTGCTTTAAAGTTTACATCACTGGATACATAGATACAAAGTTTAGAGCCTGGATGAATGCCGCCCTCGATCCCTGAGAGATGGTGGGATGAGGAGAGCAGTGCTGGAGGATCGGAGGGAACGTGGTGCAGTACGTGGTGTGATTAGAGCAGAGAGGTAAGCGGGTGCTGGGCCATTTATAAACTGACTAAACTACATGCCATGTGTAATGTGCAGCACATGGCTCCTGCTCCATCCTGACCATTTCATACCAGATTTATATAAGTTCGAACACACCTTATAATCAAGTGCTTTTTGTTTTCTGATTTATTTTCTAAATTGTAGAACAATATTTGAGGTTTCAAAACTATTAAATAACACATATGGAGTCAGGTAATTAAGTAACAACAACAATTGTCAGTTGATATTTAAAAACATAAAGGTCAGCTGTTTGGAAAAGTTCTTGAAAGAATAGTTTTGTAAAGTACATTTACAAAACCCATCAAGCACCATGATGAAGCTGATGAAGACG
This sequence comes from Clarias platycephalus, assembly GCA_030068275.1. Taxonomy (NCBI): domain Eukaryota; kingdom Metazoa; phylum Chordata; class Actinopteri; order Siluriformes; family Clariidae; genus Clarias; species Clarias platycephalus. Next base: position 10,041,796 of record JAQQZT010000020.1, on the reverse strand, counting down.
ATCATGAAGATCATTCCAGGAAAGCAAGACCAAAGGAGAAGTTCATTTAGAGTTTCCAGCCTCAGAAATCACCAATTAACAAACACCTCAGATTAGAGGCGTTATGAAGGCTTTACAGATCAAGAGTAGCAGATACATCTCAACATTAACTGTTCAAAGAAGATTATTGCATTTTTAGATGTAGAAAGAAATAAATTAAATGAAATAAAAGCGTGCCTGGAGAAGTTACTTTTTATTGGCTGTATGTGCATTTGTTTATTATAATAAATTGAAACAATATAATAGAGAGATACAAGAGAACAACTTAATTACAGCAAATGAAAAAAAACAAAACAAAGGACATTAAAGTATTAGTAATATGAGAGAATACAGCAAAAAAAGGACAAGAGATGGGTAAACGGTGTGGGAGAAATTACCAAGAGACACATTTTCTTCTGTTAAAATAATATCACGGAAATGTTAATCATTAATTCAATCTATTTATTTTAACAGGAGTTCATTTCCATTTTTAAATAGGGGAAAGTCTGCTGTTTGTTTAGGAATAAAGAATTTTATGTTTAGAACAATATAGTGAACTACAGATTTAATAGGTGTATTGTTCTAAATTTTCCTAATAAAAAATATCTTTAAATACTAAAAGAGTGATATTGAGATGATCAAATAAATGCCAATTTAGGCAAATGTAACAAATGTAAACATAAAAAAAAAAAATGTATCAGAATTAAATGAAAAAATATAGTTTAATTGAGTTAAAAATAATGAGACTTAAGTTTAATTAAGTTTCAAATAATAAATATATTTTAAAAAATGTATAAAATAAAAATAAATATCAAATATGCTACTGTATGACAGAAGTAGTATTTATTATCTACCTCATGACTGTCCGTCTGTGTATTTCCTGTTGTTTTGAACCGGCGCCACTTTGCGCAGCCAATCAGAAGCGACGCTTTTACCATACGTCATACGTCACGTGCAACATTACACAAGCAGTGTCCGAGCCTGTTACACCCTCCTGGCGTTATATAACCTCTGCTATCACTTAACCGTGATCATCACTAACACGCAAGGAATCAGGTAGGTAATGAGTGAGTTTTCTGTTTTTATTCGGATATATTAAAAAACAAACAAACAGACAAACAAGCGCCTGCGTATCAGCACGAGCTGCGTCAGTAAGTTAGTGTATTAGCGGGAGTGCATTACAAAACATGTGACATGTTGTGTGCCCGAGCAGCTGCAGTGTGTGGAGGTGTGTGAGCCGCAAAGATGCTGAGGACTATGGGTAAAATGATGTTTGGAAGCTGGGAGAGTCCTAAAGTTACTCTTCAAGAAAGCAAGGTTGGTCAAATAATGTTTGTTGAAGTTGTGAAGATATTATGTCTGGTGTGTGTGTGTAAACAAAATAATGTGTGTGTGTGTGTCAGGCTGATGACTATGAGGTGAGGACCTATCACACCACTAACTGGGTCAGTACTACAGTCAGTGGCACGGATCAGGACGAGGCTTTAAGCACCGGCTTTAAGAGACTCTTCAAATACATCCAGGGGACTAATGAGAAGCGTAAGCCCTGCATGCTGTTCCTCCAGATGTAACATGTCATGTAACAGAATATTCTAGTGATTATATTAAGTGTTTGTTTCTCTCAGTCAGAGGCCGATGAACTTACCTGAACAAATAACATGCCGTCTCCATGGTAGATGGCTATGGTTATCAGTTAACCCAGCTCTTCTGCCAGTTTAGGGGCAGTGGTGGCTCAGTCGGTTAAGGCTGTGGGTTACTGGGTTATTGATCGGAAGGTCGGGGGTTCGAACCCCAGCATCGCCAAGTTGCCACTGTTGAGCCCTTGAGCAAGGCCCTTAACCC
>JAQQZT010000020.1:10018822-10033514 GCA_030068275.1 Clarias platycephalus | reverse complement strand
AGATGCCATTTTCCATTTCTATATTGACCCTATTGTGACCTCATATAAGGAGATGCCCCTCCCCCAGTTTGTTGCTTAGGTCTGCAGTTCTCTGGAAGGACATACTGTAGCCATTATTAAGCACATTTACATGGACTCTGAAATAATGCATTTGGAGTGAAATAAGAGGATTTTGAGATATGAAATGCATTATCTGAGAGATATTTCGGCTGGGACATTACCACATTAACACTGTGTTTCCTTGTTAAAGGAATAGAAAAATATGGGAAATAAGTTTGCTGGGGAAATATGTGGAAAGTTTGTTTTTCTTTTCAAAATCACAAATGTTTTGGATATCTGACATAATTCTATGAACCTGACTTAACCCACATTAAGGCTCCGTGTCTTCTGGACTAAACGACGGAGATTGTGAGGACAGAGATGGACATGGACATGACCGAGCAGTGAGCGGTGACCCTCCAGAAATCGTTAGAGATGACATACGACCATGGGTGCCATGGAGACGCCCGTGATGAGTGCGGATCGTCCGACTAGCTGACAGGTAGCAGTGAATCTCAAACACAGATGGCCAATTTTTAAATATCACCATTTATTGTATTAGAGAGACAAACATGAGGATTAGCAGCCTTCTTCCTCCGTCACTGTGATTTTGGTTTCCTGGATCAAAAGGACAAGAATGAGACATAAAGGCCACAAAGTCGGAAACTGATCATGGGACTAAAACAGTGATGTAACCGTTTCTAAATAATGCTGAGTCTGTGCTGCAGATCTGTAAAACCCCATTGAAATAAACCACATCACATTCCGCTTAATCTAAAAATAAATACTCTACAAAAGAAAGCCATTTCTTCTAACAAGGGTGTACAAATTCTTTGAAAATAAATCCAAAAGTGATTTTTTGGTTTATATACAAAAAAAAAAAAAAAAAAACAGTATAAAACTGCACATGAGAGATTTTATGTAAGATTTTTTTAAGTTGTTAGTAAATGAGAAAAAATGTAAAAGCTAGTCTTAAGAATCTTTATTGCTCCCAGTCGAGTGAGCGCCTGAGCTCCCCAGAGTCCCTACAGCAGGCCACATTTACATTTTAACTTTAAACTCTTTGGTTAACAAAAATATTTCAAACAACACAGATGTTACTCAGTTCAAGTAGGTTTTCTCTTTGTAGATAAAAACTCATAACCAAAAACGGGCAGGACGTTTAAACATATTGAACGAGCAACAGACGAACGGACACATGAACACAGTGCAAAGCTACACACTACAAATCGGACAGAAAATCTCCTCCTACAGCACCTCAACCTGCGTCTCAGTTGTGCAGCTTCAACAGTCCTGTACATGACACTGTTCACCACTTTGTGTCGTCAGTTTCCTCACAACAGGTGAGTCTCGAGAGGGAGCGGAAACAGTGGAAATGCTTTCACACGGCATCCCGAGTTCATGGCGGTGTGTCTGTCGATCTGAAATTCACCATAAATTTCTAAGCAAGTGTTCGTCGGTCAGCTCGCTGCAGATGGGCTGCGCTGCAAGCTCGAGAACATTCTGTGCTTTTCACAAAGAAGAGCCGATCTATCCACTGGTCAAAGGGATGACGCTTGCTTGGTAAATCCTTCATCTCAGATTCCCACATACCGTTTATTTATTATAACTCAGTCCTTATACCTTCCCCAGCATAAAGTTCTTAAGGTAAACAGTGGAAGATGACAAGCAAACCAAACAGAACAAAGAAATGGATTTAAGTGTACTACTATAAAGGAAAAGCACTTTCTCTCATACAACAGCAGGAACAAAAATAGTGAAGAGCTGGGACAGAAATGGGATCTACTTCAGACACAAATTAGTCTGAAGGAGGCACCTTATGGCTCGGCGTATCTCCTACCATTACAACCAGTTTTGTGCAGCACGGCCCGGAGCCTTGACTGAGGACCAGACAGATTAGAGGCTCCCATCTGACCTTCCACTGGTCCTCTGCCTCTGGTCAGTCTCTGCTACTGTGACGAAGTTCATTTCGTTCCCTTAATGGGAAAAAAAAAAAGTCATTTTCATGTTAAGTCTCCCCCTCACATAAAGTGCCAGTTAAGTCTTGAGTAACTGTGAAGGAGGAACCTAATGGAGAAACAGCTTCATCCAGTCCTTCTCCACTCTCGGTTAACTCTCCTTCTCTCTCACAGATAACGGTCATCGGGCTGCTAGGAATTCGACTCCGGGAATTGTACCTACTGCTGGCAGCAGAGGGCGGTGTGCGAGATCGGCCGTACTTTGGTCCCAGCATCGAGGAAGGGGACAAGGGCGAGGACAGAGAGTAACGTTGCAATATGGCCTCGTTCCGCGGCCAGTCCTCTGGCAGCCTCTTGCTGCGACCAGGGGAAGAGCAGGGGCTGTCCAGGCCTCCTGTAGGTGAACTCGGGTCCAGAGAGGAGTCCAGAGATCGAGTCCTTTGGAACCGCGGGTCGGTCGTGCGTAGCATTTCGGTAGCGGACATGCGGAAGCTGCCTTCTGTGCGGCTGCCCTTCTTCAACAGCAGTGCCTTGAAGGTGTCACTGCTGGTGGCTGATTTGCGCAGGTTGCGCTGGATAGAACCGGACTGTCGAGGCAGAGTCGAGGTGAGGGAAGGAACTGGTCCTGTCGGTGTGCCTGGAGGAGATGAGTGACCTCGCACATGCTCATCGTCAGACTCCTTTCGACCCAGAACCTTTCGCTTGGACCTGCAAAGTAAAAACACAAGGTGGGGGGGTGAGAAATGTTCAAACGGAGGAGGTGTCGAACTTAGACCATGGTTATGCAAGATGGTATGCAAGCAAAAATCTATTTCTTTTTCCCGCAACAAAAAACTGAACAACTGAACATAAAAAGCCGGAGACGGGGGGTTGAGTTTTAACTTGCAAGGTTACCCGTGGATTAGTTATGTAATCAATCCAATTTATTATAAACTGAAGTGCAAACAAAGCAACTCCTACATCAGGCTTTTACATTACGGTTTGTTATGTCATTATTATTTCTCTAATGAGAAATACACCTCCCATGATTCTGTAGTAGTAATATAACTAGTGGTGCCTCACGTAGTTCATGTCTTTGCAGTGCAGGGTTGCATGGATTGGAAGAGCATGGATGTCTTTCTGTTGGACAATAATGTCTTTTATTGCGATCTGTGCACTTTAAAATCTGGGAGGCGGGTGTTTGTGTGTTTGTGTAGCAACACGAGCCCTGGGATGGTGGAATTAAGCACCAGAGCACTCTGGGAAAAGTGCCCCAAATCATTGTAAATAAGAAGAGAATGGAGTCTCTTTACTGAGACGAGTGCTCAAGTACCATGCCTACTAGTCCTGATTCTGAAATAAAATCTGCACCGGCGCTGTAGATTACTGGACAAAGGGATTAGCAGGGAAATCAAGCAGAAATGTATTACAGTGCTAAAGGATTATAAGGGTAATCCCACTGTGGCACCACCACGAGAGGGGGAACACCAACGGCCAATTACTTGCCAGACCGCACCTCTGGGGCTGGGGGGCATTCATGCCCAGCCATTCACGGTCTGAGCTGGGCAGGATAGATGAAGGGAGAGAGAAACAAATAGAAGAAGATAATAAGAGACATGAATCTTTGTATAGGATACATACAAGTTAAGCACAGTGGTGCAGGACAAGGGGTTGGCTGAGACCGCGATTCTTGCTGAATTCATTCTGCTTTAGGAAACATTATCGTTTCTTTCAAAATGACTAGTTATAACTGGAAAACAACACTTAAAGATATTCCATAATGACAGATAGATACTACTACTAATAATAATATGAATTTATTTGTCACATGTAAGTGAAATCGTTTTTTTGGCATATGCCAGTTAGGAAGCTGGGGTCAGCGCAGGGTCAGCCAGGTTACAGCACCCCTGGAGGAGATGGGGTTAAGGGCCTTGCTCAAGGGCTTAACAGTGGCAACTTAGTGGTGCTGGGGCTCGAACCCCCAACCTTCCAATCAGTAACCCTGGAACCGTCAGCCTTAACCGTCACCCTCAGTGTGACCACTTCAACAAATTAAACTGAAACTCAAAGAAAAGAGGAAATAAAAGGACACATAATGTAAAAATGTACAAAGCAGGAGGTACTAAGTTGAACATTCAGTGCCAGGTGGTGAAATCATGGCCTACACACACATAGTGTGTGTTCAATGTGTGTTTGCTTATCCATTATTTCTTAATCCATTTTTCCTGCATTTGTACAATTGTCTTTGCGTATACACTGATCAGAACATACTGTTCGTGCCCCACACAGACACCATGCCATTGACACAAACAAACACATTTGACCCTAGAACTGTGCAGTGACTGGATCCATAGTATAGTCTTATTTTTTTACTCCTTAATTCAGTTACCCCTGCAGCTGAGAACGGTATAATCTGACAGAGAAACCAGACGAGCCTCTCGCTACGTTCCAGCTTTGATGGATCTATTAGAGAATCAGGAGGACGCACTGCTTTAAAGTTAGGAAAGAATACTCACAGAAGCTTAGGGACGAGAAGAGAACCGATAGGACAAAAAAGAAAAAGAAGGAAAAAAAAGGTGCGTACGGTACCTGTGAATTGCTGCAAAGAGGTCCTCTGTGGTGCGAGGCCGTGTGGGAGTAACCATGTCTCGAGAGTCGTCACCGTTAACGCTGGGAGTCTGGGGCGAGTTTGATGAGTTGGACTCGAATACTTCACCTGGAAGACATATGAATGGCAAATGAATATCGACAGGAGGGAGAGCTTGTAGCTCTGGAGTGCTGACACACACTGTTTCTTATGGAGAAGGAAAACAAGCACCCACAGCCACATACACTGCACACATTGCACACATTCCAGAGATGGCACGGAGCCTGTCCGACTCGAAAGCATGTTGCATCTACATGACGTGGGTAGAACGGGTGACAAAATACATACCGCGCGTTCTGGAGGGAGATAAGTAAAACACGCTAACATGTACGGCACAAGTCAGAAATACTAGATACTCGCTCAGAACTCTCACACAACAGCTGCAAAGCATACTCAATGTCAGAAAAAAGGACAATCTAAAGAATGACACATTTATCCTACTCGAGCAAGCATCGCATTCGAACACAGACACCCTGCCGCTCTCAGTCGTACTCAAGGACAAAATGCTCGCCTTAAAGAACAGTCAGTAACTCTCTTAACTCTTACATTTTCATAGATGAATCCAGCTCTCCATCAAAGTTGAGTTGCTCTGATCCTGTCCTCTCGTTCTGCTCTCTCATCTGCACTTGCCTGGGATGATGTAGCTCATGTTATCCACTCTCTTTCCTCCCCCCTCCCAGCCCCTATATACCCCTCCCCTCCACACTAAGCAGCCAGCCCTTGGGAAGACTGCCCCATCCTATCTTTACTATGACGATGTGCAGGGCAGGATGGAAAGAGAAAGAGAACATGATGGAAGCGGGGATTGTCACAGATGTAAGGATAAGGAAACGAATGAAGGAAGAATACGGAAGAGATTAAAAAAAAAAAAAAAGGCGTGAAACAGGATTTAAAAATAACCCCGGGAATACTGGATGGACTGGGGAGAAGAAAAAGAGAAAAAAAACAGTAATGAGGGAATGAAAGAGAAAAGGAACAAGAGAGGGATCTGGACAAACAGGAAGTTAGTGGAACAGTAAATGAAGATGATAGATGTACGCCAAATGCCGGTACAGACAGGAAGAACAGAAAGAATTAATTAAAATGCTTGCTGCAGTCGTGTGCCACAAGCCCCGATTCGCCAGAGAGGAGCTGGGCATAATCCCTTGCCTCAGTTCACTAGAATTAAACAAACATTACGCTTACAACTGCACTGCCCTTGGAAGCTCCCAGAAAGGTGAAATTCAGCTCATGATAATATTCAGTTGAACCAGTTCACAAGAGTATAAAACCGATTATGCGATGTGTTCATTAGTCTGGCTTCTCAAAGGTACTCCCCCATGCTCTTCGTCAAAAGTATAACATATACATCTGACAATGTCTAGTGTTTCCAGCATTTAAAAAAAGAACCAAAGTACTGAAAAATGTATGATTCTGTCGCCAAGTTTTACAAATGACCAGAGCAAATTTAGAAAATGTTCACTCACCATCGTCTTTGGAGCAGACGGATGTTGCAGTGCTACTTATTGCATATTCGTCGTCATCTCCATTTTCTTCCTCTTCTCCTTCTGAAAAGTCCATTTCATCATCAGCAGACGCAGAGGCTTCCAGAATGACGGGAGTCTGAGAAGGTTCCTCAACCCGACTATCAGCCGGGCATGTGATGCTTTCACAGGCGAAAATTTTGTCCTCATTTTTCTCGACCTCCTCGCAAACAGGCATGGATTCTTGAACTTTTATTGTCTCTTGAAAAGATTCCTTCTCCTCATTGTGCAGTGTCTGCTGGTCCTCTACAATAAGCTCTGCGTCGATAGCGGAGACTTTGGACAGTTTGGGCTTTTTGGACAATAGAGGAGGTGCTTTCTTGGGTGTGGTGTTTTGTGGTTTCCTTTCCTGCCTCTGAATACCATCCAACTCCGCTTTAGGGTGGCTTATGAAGTCACTTGAAGGGCAATTAGTCAATTCATAAGGAATTCTTTCTCCTGGATTTGTCTTAGGTGGTATCTCTTCTTGGTTCTTGTCTTTGGCGAGTATATTCTCTGTTGATGGAGATTTTATTGTTCCATTTATTTCATGAGTAGAGCAAGAAGGTTGAGGGTCCTCTAACCGTTTAAAATTCTCTGTCGTGCCATGCTTAGTAGAAATCTGCTCAGTTTCCACCTGTTGAGATTTATTGTTGTCTTCCCTTTTCTCTGGTTGCTTGACTGACCGAAGCTGCACACTTTGGAGAGCAAACGGGGTTATTATTGGCATCCCGGGCTTGCCGATCTCTTCAGAATGAATGGACATTGACCTTCTGTCTGAGTTTACTGGTTTGAGTCTTTTTTTAATTCCCTTTAGGCTTGCAGAAGAAGGTATAACTGGAGTCAATGCAGGCAAGCATGGGGGTTGTGGGGGAGTATGAGAATTTACAGTATAGGGAGGTGGTGGAGGTAGGGGTGGATGATGAGTGGGGCTAAAGGATCCATTATGGAGCATGCTGTCGTCATTCAACAACTCTGGAGGAGGAGGGGGAAACTCTGGATAGGAATCTATGGAGAGCGGGCTTATGGATATTACTTCATGACGTGGGGTGCTTGGTAAAGGAGGAGCAGGTGGCGGTGGAAAGGTTTGACTTGAAGTGCAGACAGGACTGCAGGGGGGAAGAGGTGGAGGAAAAGGCTCATGGGTTAGCGGTGAAAGAGACCCTGATAAATGAGGCAGTGGTGGAGGTAGAGGGGGGATGTTGTTCCTATTAGAATCTGAAGTGTTAGAAGATAAAGATGTTGAAGAAGAGGAGATGGACACAGACGAGAGCAAAGAGGACTTCCTTTCAGGCACACGTGGCTTGGGCTTACAGCCAGAAGGTGACATAGACCTCATGAACGTGGGAACAGGAGTACCAGCTGTTGGAGTGTTGGACTGACTTGAATATCCACTTGAAGGGGAGGTCAATCGATGTACCCTATCTGGTGAGGATGTGTTTACCTGAGGCTTTGCGGACATATTGCCCTGAGCAGGAGGAAGGGCTTTCTGAGTATCGTTGGGGATATGTGGTCCATTTGCCACTACATCAGGTTGTCCTCCATTAGACATCAAGTTTGTAAGTGCTGGTGATTGTACCCGATCACTATGCAGACGAGGGTAATCCATGTAATAGCCCCAAGACTCTGCGTAATCAGACCGCAGGCTGCTGGTGTCACTCTGTGACGGTGTGACATGACAGATGGAATAAACATTAGCCACCCCTGCGGCTGACACGCCGCTACTGCTTGCACTTAAGCTGCTCTGGCTCCTAGGGCGCAACATCCAGGGGTCTTCATAGTCACTACTAGGGCTTTGAGATGATGAGGTCAAAGACCCCTTCCCTTTCAACCCATTTTGCAGCGACTGTTGAAGAGTAGCGATCAGTGACTCATTAAGAATTGAACCATTGCTAGCATTAACACCATTTTTATTCTTAGGCTTACGCTGCAGGGAGTCTGTACGTGCTGGTGGGAGGGGTGGCTTCTTAGACTTGCGGAGGGAAATGGATCGAGATAGCGACTGATTGCTGTAAATGCTGCTACGGTCACCTGGCTGGCCTATGTACTCATACATGCTATGCCGTGCTGCCCTGCCTGCAATGCTAGGCCCTTTTGATCTCAGACCCGAGTCCAAATGCATGGAAGTGTAGTAACCATCATTGTCCATGGAGTAGAGTGAACTGGAGTCTGTTCCTTTAGAGGACCGCTCCAGGCTATTGTAGAGATGATTGATAGGAGTGGAGCAGCTGGAGGTGAGTGGTCTTCTGGGCAAGACATTCTCTGGGGTGTCATAAATCCATTGCTCATCTGATGATGCTGTTCCTGCAGCAAGGGTACTGTGGCTATTTAAGCTGCTATCTGACTGACGGGCTTCCTGCATGTCTGCCTCTCCTGTCTCAGCACTGGTCGCCACACTGGTGGAGCTTTCTCCATTGATACTTGATGATATCCTGAGAGGCCTTGCATGCAGTTGCTGCCCTGGGCTAGAGTGAAGGGAAATCACCTCAGCTGAACATGACAATGTTGCATTGGGGATGAGCGATGTTGAGTATGCTGCATGAGGAGATACAACAGATGCAGTCCCCCAGTCCCCATGTGATCCCCATACCTCCTGGGATTTGGGGCGGGCTGAAGTGCTAGTCCTAGGGGCGTTCCTCATGTGAACTGCAGTGTCATCAACTTGGAGCTTTCCAATTTGCCGAGATGCTGGTACGGCGCTATCCTCTGGCCTAACCGAGTTACCGCTGTTTAAAACATCCGTGTTCAACGAAACCCGGGCCCCCCGTGGCAAGCTGTGGAAGCGCTGAGGATCACCATTAAATCGAGGAGCCATGACATGCACAGGAGATCCAGGAGAATGGTCATTTGCACCTGTAGATATATTGGTGGCGGATGTTGACAAGCCAGCCATTTGAGCAGCAATCCCTTGGCCTCTCTGAGCTCGGATCCTCCTTACAGACGGTGGAACAATTTTGACCTCCTCGGTCTGGCACCCGGAATCCCTCACCTCGGAGCGCCTTAGCGTAGAACTCAAACTCCCAGAACGTTCCAATGTTGAAAACGGTCCGGGAATAAACATGGACTGTGGTCGGAGCTCCCCTCCTCGTCCCTTAGCTGCAGTGGAGAAGAAACAGTAATGAGAAACATTCATGAGCATTGCTACAGATGCTCCCTTCCCCCTTCCTCACTTCATCTCTTCTTGACATCTGCTGTCAATCAGACCGAAGCATGCCTATTAAGAGCACTAATTAATTTGATTAGCTGCGCCCACATCTGACATCTTAACAATATGTGGAAATTTTGATTAGAACTGATAGCCTGGAGGAAGACTACCGTAACACTGCCTAGTCCCGAGAGTGCATGAGTGAATGTGCATTTGTCTCGGATCAGAACCAAGACCATGAGGTGGGATGGGCAGCTCAAATAGCAGCACAGATTTTCTCAGTATTACTCACACCCACACACGTTACAAAAATATATATATACACAAAATGTTGTCATGGATGGACAGTATTTTCAACAGTTACTTAAACATCATGGTTACATTATCTTCGCTTTTATCTGTATATGAATGGTACAGCATATAAATAACCACTGCAGTGGGAATTAAAGCAGTTTCGCTATGGATTAAGGAACCAGGATTAGAACAATGCTATACCCACACCCTTCTGCTCAAAGGTTAGGATGTTTAAAGCTGATACCCACAGCTATGTACATGCAAAAGAAACAATTACATAAGGAGGCTTGGCATTCTCAATGCAGAAACCAGCATGTAGTGTACATGGAAAGAAATGGTATTAAAAGCAGCAACAGATCCATGTGTGTTTGTTAAGAAAATGCTAAAGAGTTGCCCAGAAACCTTTCTTTCTTTCTTTTTGCCCCATGGCCCTGTTGTTGTTGAGTCCTGGTTGACCACCATTTTCCATCTTTTATACCACCCACAAAAATGTTATACGATCTGCCAGATAAATCTGAAAAGTGGATCAACCTAAAGTTCCAGTGGGCTAAATTACAAAATGTGGTACATCATCTTCATATCCAGGATACCACGACCCAGGGTGCAGACTGTAAATAGATTAGACATGATGCCAGGTGCTGAATGCTAAAGCTACATAACAGGAAAAACATGGATCTAAGAGTAAATATTTTATTGCACTGGTTAAAATGGAAAATGCAGACTGTGTAAATGGGGGGGGGGGGGAAAGAAAGCAATAGAGCAAAAGAACTAGAAGCTGTAAAAAAGAATGTGATGTAAAAAGTACTACATAGAGCTGGACTGGGAAGAAGATGATGGATGCTCAAATCAGACTCTGATTTGATTGTTCTGAAACAGAACTAAAAGTAAAGAAGCAAAAAAAAAAAAGCTTGCACATTGACGAAGATTATGAAGCACTAGCAAGAAGAGTTTGACACTGGGCACTACACTACATTACAACATGAAGGCTAGATGATGGCAGGCAAAGCAGGAGCAGCAACGGTGGAAGCTGGTCGAGCCAAACCATACCTAGTTCCTGCTGAACGTTGTCAGGTAAACCTGAAATAGTCGTTCTCCGTTTGACCTTCTTGGGCCGACGGGTCAGAGTGTCAGTGATTATTAGGGAGCGACGGACGCTGGCCTGACGGTCAAACGTCTCCCCTGGAGACCAGGCGAGGAGCGCGGGTGTGGAGAGCAGACAGGCAGTTAGTGACGAGCATGCATTTCTCATGCGGGGTATACACATATGCATAAATCAAAACACGATGCACGAGACAACTTGGAAGAAAAAACAAAAATGGAAGGAAACTCAACATCTTCTAGGCTAATTGTGTTCCCAAAGTGCATGTACTGTAATGTGTGTGTGTGTGTGTGTGTGCACTGTGATGGGTTGCACCCTGTCCTGGGTGTACCACACCTTGTGCCTAAAATCTCCATGACCCTGTACAGGATACGCAGTATAGCAGAAGGATGAATGAAAGAAAACAATCATGCACAGCGGTTTGTTTAATAGATCATGCTGTACTGTTTACAGACTCACTTCATATAGAACACATCATTTTCATGCTGTTTAGACATGTGTGTATGTTGAGTGTGGGTGTGTATGACTGTGCAAGTCTTGAGCCACGCCTTATTCCTTCATATTAAATGAAATGAAATGACGTACAGTAGATTAAACTAAAGAAACGAGAACTTTTTTTTTTTTACTGAGACTGACTCCAATGCGCCTAAAGATAAATTTTTTTAATTGGTTGATTAAGTAACAATCTCAGCAGCAACCTCATTTCTTCTCATCATTATTCAGCATCACCAAAAATCCATCAGCAAGCCTTCTCCTCAAGGATGCATTAAAACTACAAGAAAAACCCGCTGTTTGGAAACACAATTTAAAGAAACGAGGGGGGCTCAAGACTTTTGCACAGTACTGTACATGGCTGGATTAATGCTTGATCTTAGACTGAGATCAGAAAGAGAATTAGGGCCCTCTTGTATGGAAAAGCTCAGGTTAGTAAAAAGGAAGGAGTTTACATTACGAGTGTAAATACAGCACCACAGTGGTGTTAAAGTTAGTGCATGCGGGTATACGAGCCACCGAAATAGCGATACCTCTGAAAAAAGTGATCCGACAGTAAAATAAATCCTAGAACTGATCGCAGTGGTCTGATCTTCACCACACCTCACGGTGTAAATTCTACAGCCGATCCCATGACGGTTAATCTCGACACCTCTATTAGGGTGCGATTCTTACCTGTGACATTGATGGGAACGATGTCGGTCATAATGGCCTGCGCTTGTTGTCTCATTTTTTCCTCGGGAGTGGGTAAGGGTTTGAACCGCGACTCCTGCCCGTCCACCTCATCCCCGACGGCCTTTACCGCACCGTTTGCTCTCATTGCGCTGGAGCTTTTGTCCCCTTCTGCAGAGGAGGCATTCGACTGGAAGAAAAGTAAAAGGTAGAGTCAGGGTCTAAAAAAAGACGTCTTGAACTTTTTTTAAAAATTGAGATAAACGAAAATAACAGAAACTTGAGCGAATAAGTACTGTAGTAGACGGCTAGCGATCAGCTTTTTCCTCACTCAATCAGTGCCGACTGCTCCGCTTCCGTCCAGAGGTGCTTTATAGCGGCCCTGACCTTCTGAAAGTTTATGAGTACACAGAGCGGTTTCACGGCCAATTGAACACGCGGACACACGGAGGTTTGTGAAAACGGACATACGCGCGCACGCGGGAGATGAGGCCGGAAATTCACTCTGGCAGGAAACCTGTTCCGGCATTGTGAGTTATGACTCCGAGCACAAGCAGCAGCTACAGTATGAGTGGAATAGTTTGAAGCAGCTGGATTCCGGACACCTATAGTGATAGTAGTTATGCAGCATGACGAGCAAAAAACAGGAATTAAATGCTTAGGGATTATTAAAATGACTGCCTTGAGTTTCATCACACATCGGCATACGGATGGCAGGACCACTGTATAAGTGTGTGAATACTTTTGTACTTGTTGTTGTGTAGAATAAACAACTAATAATAACTCAGGCTAAAGATCTAATTAGGTTTTGGAACAGATGTGAGTAATATACACATGATAGATCGCGCCGGGCTCCCAGTAATTCTGCATCCGCAGCCACATTATTCCATTAAGATCCCAGTAAGTAAGACGAATGCTCGAAGCTGAAAGTAACAGGTGGCTTGTGGTGGTGTGTCTCCAGACGCAAGGCAGCAACACATGGCTGACAACACTAATAAAAGACTAAGAGAGAGAGAGAGCGAGAGAAAACAAAGGGACCTGAGATGAGGCTGTTGTGGAACGACTTACAGATCCGTCATGTACACTCATCTCCGTCACAGGAGCTACATTTACATGGACAGTATTACTTTAATCTGACTGAAATCATTCTGATTATACACCTTAAGTTGACTGTTTACATGTGACAAAAAGTGTGTTTCCATGCTCACGACAATTTAGAATATAATTTTTTTCCCTTTCTTTTTTGTTTGCGACTTGCAGCTTTTAATCTGCTAGAAATAACACAAAAATGAAGATTTTCAGGCCATTCAGGGACACTTCCTCATTCCACTGATTGGGAATGGATGCAAAATTTCCTTTCTGGAAATTCATTGTGTCACCTAATGTTACCCCTACATAGGGCACAGAAAGAGTATATTTATTCCAATATTTATTCCAATGTAATTGTTTACATGGCCAATATTGAACGGATTATCTAAGATTTACACCATCTGATTGAAAATTAGATAGAATTAGAGAATTCTGATCGAGCCGGATCGGAATTGAGGTGTTTACATGATGCATTTTTATTCAGACTGATTAATGGTTAAGATGCCTTTCTTCTTATATACAGATATTTTAGTTTTTTTATTATTATATTTTGCTTGTATATAAATTTATTATGCTTTTAGATTCGTTCTTTTTACTTGTTTTATACCAAGTAGTCAATGGGCCATTATTCTGATTCCGACACCACCACATAGAACGCTGTAACTATTCAGAAAGTTCAGAGTTGAAGGTGTTTGCATGCGCCATGGTGTCCCACCTTATCATCAATATCATCCTCATCCTCATCCTCCATCTGGCTGATGCGGGACTGGCCTGGGCCTGAGAAGGTAGGACCCTGGGAGTAGTACTGGGAACTGCGAAAGCCATCCTTCCTCAGCTTATCACAATCTGCAAAACAAACACACACACACACCTGGTCAGAACAAAGAAATCTGGGTTAAAGATTAGTGACATCAAAAGAAACAGTCATTTATGTAGGCAAGGTAACCTAAGAATAAGGGATGTCTGTATAAGTGTCCATTGAGCTCCCTCTAGTGGTTGAAATGAAACAGCACATCTCTCGAAGTTCATAAAAGCAGAAAATGACAAATGCGTGGAAAAAAAACAACAAAACAGCACAGTATGTAAGCACGTGTGAAGTGGAACATCTCACGTCTACCCCTGCGAGTCTGGCGGCGTGGGCGTGTGCGACTCAACCACAGGAGTGCGTCTCGGTTTCATGCTGCTTGCTACAGATGGCAGCCCGATGTCCCTTTGGAATCCAGGCAGATTTCCGACACTACTCTCCATTAACCATGCAGATAAGTGTGTCTACTCAAAACGACACGTTCACACATTCGGATAGCAGAAGCCTCTTCTATAATCAGCTCTGTGCTACCGTATTCGTGCGGCCTCGCATTTGCCTGAGGATAATGACACAACTTCAAAAGTCAGTGAGGCAATGGAAATAAGAAAGCCGAGAGGGGGACGTCCCCCCAGGTGCGCTGACGCAGAGAGACTCACAAATTTAGTCACCTGAGCATCATGAATGAAACGCAAACCCTTGGAATAACACAACTTGTGTTTATCTTAAAGTCTTTACGGAATAGGAGGTATTAGTTTGAATTCATGTTAACCGTTACAGACAGTATGTTAGGACTTGGACATTATGTGTTATGGGAGAAGGTCCACAATTAAATGTTAAGTAGAGAATGAAACACTACAGGGCATCACACCATCGTGATAGACTTTTATTTTTAATCCATTCATAGATAAATTTTATGTCATGCATGCCTATATATATATATATATATATATATATATATATATATATATCCC
>JAQQZT010000020.1:9989088-10004590 GCA_030068275.1 Clarias platycephalus | reverse complement strand
TAAAGCTTTTATTGTTCCTCGTTCCTGCATCAGGCTGAGTGTGATCGTGTGCCATTGATAAGCACACAGAGGAGACTCAGTGCTGCTGGTAGCGCAAAGCGTGTAAATGATCGCTATATATACGGTACAGTATCTACATACAATGTTGTCAAAAAAGTTACACACTTGTATACACTTTGTATATTCTCAGGGTGTGAATGTCTTCTTTAGATTATACAATACACACCTCGAAAAGATATATGAAACATACTCTATTCAGTCAGAGTGTGACTGACTGAATATGATCCGAATCAGCACCAACAGTATATGATAAGACTGATATGATAAGATTTATGTAAATTACATGCCTAAAGATAGAATTTAAAAATTGGTTGTCAATGTAGCAACCTCAGCAGCAACCTCATTTCCCCTCTCGTCCATTCCAATCACTTAGCATAAAGCATCACCAGGATACTAATCACCAGCCTGAACATCTGGTCAACATCTGCACCTGTTTCTCACTGGTTCATGCCTTACATTATATGCTTTTTAATGCTTGAATGATTCATAGGTTCAGCAAGCATGGAGAACTATTCCTCATAACTGCATTAATAATACAAGAAAGTCTGGCTCTTTGGAAGCAAAATGAGGCGTTACTCCAGACTTTTGCACAATTTTGATCCTGTAATGGATATGTTATGTAATGTTACTGTACAATTGGTTTAAAGTAACACTACGATCCTTCTGAATAATGTTCTGTAATGATTTTTTTTTGACACCCTCGCCTAACTAGTGTCAGGCAGAGAGGTGTTGGAAGCACAGCTGTTCAGCATCTTCAGGATATCATATCATATCATTATCCTATGCCTCCTGAGGAGGTGTGTAGAAAGCTTTACAAGGCTGACGGTGTCTTCTACTGCACGTACTGTATAGAGGGAGTTTTGGCGATAGAGGTCAGTCTTTAAACTCCCGAGTACATTCTATAAAGAAAACATCATCCTCCACAAACTCACCTCCATAGTTTTTTCTTATTCAAACCTCACATATGCAAATACTTCAAAAATACTAGGTTACTTTAACAGATTATTTAAGTTATTATATGACATTAATTTTGATGACATTAATTGTTGGCCTTACTTCGTCCTAAACATCTCGACTTTCAATCTATATCCAGTGAGTAAGGCACATGAGTATAATGTCAACGTCAAAAATCCAGATGTGCATTTAAAGTGTCTGTACAGACTGTTATTATATTACATTTGGAGGAAGAACGTAATGAATATGCACAGAAAGCAGTTAACATCCAGACCACAAGTGATGCAGGCTTAGCCACCGTAGATTTGTGTTCAAGTCTTTGTCTTTCATTTCTTTGATCATTGGCACCACCTAGTGACCATCAACAGCACACAACACGTCACCGTATTATCACTAGCGTATTTATTTCGACGTTGATGTGAAGTACTGATCTCAACCTCCAGAGCTTGTGTGTACCCTAGGGCTGTGCCACACTAATCAATTTACCGGGATGGGCTGACTGGCCTGGAGTAGACGTTGCCATGACGATCTTAGTCCATTAGCGCTAGAGAATAACAAGCACCACTTGAAAACACACTACTCGCTCCATTCTATTTCATGGTCAAAATACCCCCAAATACCTTGTTTACCCCACCTTTCCATCTCTTTCAGCATTTATTCAAGTCCTGGTGCGTTTTTCCCCCCTGAATGTCTGTACATTTAATACATCTTCGAAGAACAGGTGGTTATATGACCAAAGAATTAAATAAAAATATTGCATAGTGTAAAACATATTCATGGTCTCATAAAGTATGTTAAGAGGAGGAAAAACAAAAAAAGAAGCCACATTTGTCACATTTTTTGTGACGGGTTTTCCATGACCGGGTAAGTCAAACCAGGATTTTATAGAATAAGAGAACACAGTTATGAGAGTAAAAACTCCTTCTATTTCTCTATATAATCCCCTGCTACATTAATGCACTTATCCCAGTGTTTCATTAGCGCCTGGATACCGGAGCCATGATCGGACAGACCGCTTTAAGTCTGATGTCATGTTCATGTCTATAAGCATTTCAATGCATATTATACTGTGCAGGGACAAATAAAACGCTGGCCTCCCAGGAACTCCTTTAATGGCCCAAAGTTGTGGAAATGGCTTGGCGTGAGGTCAGGACTGTACAAGTTATCCATCTAGGATCTAGGATCGTCATTCACGGATGTACGGCCTTCTTTTAAAACGTTTGCACCATTCAAATGTTTTACTGCCGCTAAAAGTCTCATCACCGTACTGTGTTTGAAATCCGTTTTATGCCTTCATTCACTGGAAATTTCATCAAGTCCCAGTTTGACTTGGATACCCTCCCCAAACAATGTCCATTTTAACAGAGGCTGGTTGCCATAAAGGCTAACATGGGTGTCCAAGTAAACCATGTAACATGTGACAAGTCTTCGATGTTAGTTAGTTAACAGCAGAGATCGCATTTTCCTTAATGAGTCGCCTCTGATTCACAATGCCATTTAGATCCGGTCCATAATAATCCACTCAGAGCTTCTCTATGCTCCGGGGAGAGAGTTCCCCGCACAGGTCAATTAACCCTCTCTGACCTCTAGTCTAATGCTATATGAGTGAAAGCTGGGCTTGGAAAAGCTGATCAATAATACACATTGGACACGTCAAAGCCACCTGACACCTGATGTCTGCTCCTTATTCATGCTATAAAACTAAACCCTGAATCTCAGTCAGCGAATGTCTCCAGAGTTCATCAGTAAGAGATATCTGAGAGGAGTAGTAGTGCTGAAGGAAACACCATGACCCAACGTGACCGAGTGTGTGTGTAGAATTCTGCATCGTCATCAGGGTAAAGGTGCTTTTATTCATATACTTATGACCAGTAGAGGGCGATGAAGACTTCTAATACCAGAAGGAAGATTATCTTAGTGTACTGATAGAGAACAATAGAAGGAACCTGCCTTGAGTAAACAGGTAATAAGTTGGATAAGATGAATGAATCATCATGTACTTCTACTGCCACAAACAAGTGCAAGTCTGAGAAACACTTTATTTATTTTGGACCTCTGTCCTGAAGCTAAACAAGCTGTAAAATGGACGCCATCTGTCCCGGGATCTGAACAAAGCTGCTCGAAATGAAATGATTTTAAATGCTAAGTCCCTCGGAGAGACTGATCTGCCAAGCACAACTTGATTACTCAAACCATGATGGAAGACGAGGCCCAGTAACTACATTAACCCAGTCAGAGGACTTGGTAAGGCTCCCTCTAACCATGATGGAGTGGGAGAAGGTGACGGAGTTAGCGCCGGACCGAGACTAAAACAGGCATGCGTACTGAATAACTAACACATGGCTTCTCAATCATCTGGTCAAAACAAAATCTACTTATAGATTCATTAGATCACAGAATGTCTCCAAGTATGTACGTTTTTGAACAAGGAAAAATGAGCTGATGAAGCGACACCCCTGACACGGTGTACATCCTGGTCTACAGCTTACTATGATGTACTGCTTGATTAGTGGTGTGGAATAAAAGCATCCCAGCCTTATAGTGAAAAAGTTCTTTTTCAAGAGAAACTTTTCTATATTCATTAAATGTAAACGGCCAAAACACAGTATTGGTACTAATTTTATCATTTTGTTTTATATTATACATATGTGTGCGCCAAAGAAGTTACTTTTTAAGTTTGCGCCACATGGAAGTGACTAATCTTGCTTACTTAAAAATTTCGCTAACTCCAGCTGTTTTGAAGAGATCATTTTATATATGCCCCATTTTTCAGCAAATTATTTTATTTTTTTTAATTATTTTTTAATAATTAAACATGTAAATTATTCATATTTCTTTATGAGTATTGATATGAAAATTGGTATAGACTTCTAGAAGCATATGACTTGTAAAAATTTTTTAATTAAAGCATTCCGTTTTTTGATAAAAGCTGTAGTGTCCGTAACCATGTTAAATCTTAACAATTTAGCATTTTAGAAAAATACACTATTTCAGGTTTATGTTTTTTCATGTGAAATCTAAATCAGCCAAGTTTCACCTGAATGACAATTAAGAACATTTAAATATTTTAATTTTAAAAAGTTACTGCAGGAAATTGTATTTCGCAAATGTGATGTGATTTATCTGATGAAGAATATAAAGTGTATGCATATTTACAAGAAATGAAGCATGGATTGGGAGATAAGAAGCATTAAGTATAATGAAATTGTGTTATATACAGTATGATCCTGTCTGAAAATTTCATCACCAATATCATGTTTTGGCTGAAAGTTAAAGATTTGAAGCCTTTCGATGATTATCATTTATAGCTCATGAAAATCAAAAGTCCACAATCTCAAAATATTTGAATATTTAATTTTGTGTTTGAGTAAATTACTATTCATACAGTGTAAAGAGTGTATCTCTCTGTCTAGTTCCGTACACAAATGGGGAAGACTGGTGACTTGACAGGTGAGAAAATGATGATGGTCGACTCCCTCTAGAACGAGGGTAAAGCCGCAGAAGGTTCTGTATCAAAGCATGTGGAAGGGGAAAAGTGTGGTAGGAAAAGGTGCACAAGCAACGGGGACGACCGCAGCCTTATGAAAATTTAATAATTAAACATAAATGTATGCGTCTGGAGAAACCACAGAGTATCAGGTACAGGAGATTTAACTGTTCACGATTAGCAAACTAGAACTGCTGACTTTAGTTTTATATCACCTCTTTCCCATATATTTGTTCAAAGCAATTATTTATTCAATTCATTTTTTTATTTTTTTATTATTTCTAGCATTGTCCTGTTTATACACCCTCACACCCCTTCACAGGAACATCACGCTGGGAAACAGAGAGGAGAAGAAAAGAAAAAGTAGAAGAGAGTGAGAGTGACTGTGTGGAGGTTGTGGAAATCCACCTGTGCTGTGTGCCAGAGGTAAAATACGAGCTTTCTTTGTCTTTTGTCTTGAACCTGTTTCCAGTAGGGGACCCAGAGCTGGGTGAGAGGCTGCAGGGGGCACCAGGGAACAATACACTTTTGTCATTGTGCTTAACCAAAACTGCAAGAGTTAGTCAGGCAAAGCAAAAGACCAGGAATTTCTTTTCAGCTCTTCCCTGCAAGGGGTTGAAACCCCTCCCCACACCAGCACTCCTCTCACAGTTTGAGCCTGGCACCAACAAAAGGAAACGCGACCGATTGCTGAAGTGCCCCCTACCCTCCTCCACACCCTGCCCAGGAGCCTCCCTGTGTCACGTGAAGGAATCGGTGCTGCTGCTTCACTTCTACTGATTGAGCACACTATCACTTCAATAGCAGAGACTCGCCTTCATTAGGCATAAATGGATCAACCCGAAACAAAACAAAGGGGATGCGACGGGGTGAATCGAAAAAGGAGCACCACAGGCTGCTGTCCTGCCCCATCTCTGAGCGACTCATCTGGGTCAGGATCAGTCAACTAATGACACTAACGAAGGGTCTTAGTCAGCTCCACTGCTCCTGATCCTTAAGAAAAGCCCAGTCTCTCCCTTCACTACTTAACCCGATTGTTTAGTGTAACACTGATGATCACTTTTTACTCACATTTTACTCAACACAATCTCACAAGAACTCATACAAATCAAAAGTGTTCGGAATTACAATTGAAGCGTAGTACTGGTTTCACACACTTTTTTTTTTTTTTACTTCTAAAAGCAAAAAATGGAATGATTCAGACAGAGTCTCGACAAGATTTGGATTTTAATACCAGTTTTTTAACCATGTGCAGCAGAATGGCTCAAAGGAAGCACTTTTAATAGGATAAAAAAATTCTTCTATTCAAAATTTTGTTGTTTTTCCAAAAAATGTAAGAGAAAAAAAAGCACTCCCTGTTCTCTGGAACGCTGTTGCTTATTTACATAGACACTAAAATGGCATATTCGGAGGAGGAGTGAAATAAAGGGAATGTGCATTAATCTGTGCATTAATGCATTATCTGATGAATATTTCACCTCAAGCATTAACACGCACACACACACACACACACGCACGCACGCACACGCACGCACGCACACTTTAGGGGAGCTTTGATACAAGTGCTAGCTTGTTAAAGAAATAGTAACATGTCAGACCCTTAAAATTGCATTTATTTAAGTTTTTTTTCCATCCCTAACTAACAAAGAAAAGCTGTACTGTATATATCTGGGGCATGTCCGACCCCGTCCCCTGAGAGACACTACAAGAGAACAAGTCAGGACTGGTCAGAATGCCTGATCAGGGCTTGGACAAAATCTATACGTGTCTCTCAAACTGTCAAGCTCACACACTTGCACACAAGCAGTTTAAGAAACGATGCGGAAAATGTGTGACAAGTGTTCATAAGCATGAGCTCGCTGTCAGTAATAAGGCTGCTGGAAAGCTAGTTCATTCAGAGCACACTACAGTGAGGAGCTGAGAAGCATCTTGGCCTGTCACAGTGTATTAACTCAGACTGAGGTGAGACAGACGTACAGAGCCGCCCTGTCCACACATCCACCCGGAGTAAAATAGGATTATCATACTGAGTATCTACATCAGCACTTTGTAACTGGGGATAAGCTTTAGCTGTGTTTTCAGACATGGGAAAATCTTAAAGTTGGAAAACACAACTCGTTTAATATGGGTACTACTAAGGTATGTAACGTGTCATTATTTAATAAAGACAAAATTCTTAGCACCGTCAAATTGCTGTAGCAATTTGTAGAATCTCAACAATAAATGACTTCAGGACATGCTGTTATGGAAAACGATCTCTGGAAAACATCTTACTTGACATAGAGATAAAGCTTTCTTGTTAACTAGGTCAGAATCACTCATGGTACACACAGGTAACACTGAATTAGACTTGCTTTTAACAATGAGTCCTCAAGATGTCTGTCGTGTATATCCTGGAGTCATTTGGAGAGTCGCTTGGGCACGCTTTCAGTAATTAACACTATACATCAGTGTGACGCAATACTGGCTCTAACAGTGGGGCTATGATGTGACACACTGATCACGACTAACTAAACAAAATAGCACTGTGTTTCAAATTCATAATTAAAATACACTATTCTTATAGACTGTTCTAATACTAACCAGTTTTTCTATTACAGAAATGTCTGAGTTTTAAACTATAATTAAATTAGACTATTATTTTGAGCCCAAAACATGACAATGGCAGCAAGTTTTTTAAAGAATAAATAACTTGTCATTGTGTATAATGCAACTGTGCATGAAATGGCATGCCTCATGTATATACCAGCCAATCATCTTTACTAGGGTTGTTTAAGTCAAACTGGGACTTGTTTATTTGAATGGTGCTATTTGAATAGGTCCATGAATGACTATCAGAGCCGAGGTGGCTTGGAGGAACACCTGATCCTTGAAAATCAACAGATAACTTGTTTCCAGCTTAAGAAAGAGGAAAATCTGTCTGTAAGAACTGTACACATAATCATTCACAAATAACACTTGCACATTACAGGAACTCGGCTGAGAGTTATCGCCACATCCCCCGTACAGTCCTGACCTCATTCCAAGCCATTTCCACATGGGCTATTTAAGGAGTTCCTAGGAGGCCAGCGTTTAAATCTGAAGCAGGAATTCTCATCATGTTTCTGGCGTACTGAGAAAATGTTCTACCATGACGGTATTCAAGAACAGGAGATCTGCTGAATAAATCCATTAGTGTCCTGGTTTGACTTGAACGCCATGATAAACACTACTTTTGCCTCTATGAAACAGCAGTTTCTCCCACCCAGACTTGCACGTGTATAACCATCCACGTTTCACCTCTTTTACTTCACAATAAGCAAGAAATGAAAACTCAGCGGACCAAGTGTCGTATCTTGGGGTGTGCCACTTTCACAGACCAATAAATCGCCTCTGACTGGGGAGCAAGTGAATGAATCTCTCCTTAAGGACAAGTGGAGGGAGCGAAGCCTTGGAGGGGTTAAACTGGAAGGTCTCCGGCACCATTTTAAAGGGTAAAGGTCAGCAAGTCAGATAAGCACAATCTGTGCATGGGTGGAAGGGACAAAAGCATCTGTACCAGATGCAATGGGGAAAAAAAGCAAATTCAGATGCAACGGTTATTAAAATTTCATTGATGGCAGGAAGATCGTCTTTGCCATTTTAGCTCTTTTTAAGTAAGCTGAAAACGTACATTCTCTGCATCATCGCATACTAGACAACATTTCATGATGAATGCTGCAATGAGAGTTTGGACACGTTACTTTCCAAATGCATCAGTATAACTACACATAATTAATATAAAAACACATAAAAATTCATGTTCATGTTTATTTACAACAGTGGAATAAATCCAGTATGATCATCATATTAATCAAGATTAAATCTCAGTAGCCATTTCTGAGTGACATGGACATGTAGCAGAATCCACAGTTTGGACAGAAAACTATAAGTAATGTCCATGAATGAATGAACGCGATACCGAGCGGTCACTTTGCATTGCGTATCCGAACCTTAATGATGCAAACAGCATACACATACGCAAGCGTTAACATAAAGTCAGGTCTGAACTTGGATTTCAAAATAAAGCAAGTTCTCGTGCGGAGTTGTTTTGTTTTCTGAATAGCATTTACTGTTATTACAGATTCTCCACAAGCCTAGTGTAAAATAATGGAATGCGTCCAAGCGAAGCCAACACAAAGATATATTATCTAGACTAATATTGCTCTAACAAATCTCTCATAGCTTCTGAAGCACTCACAGTAAAAGCAGGATCTGGATCTCGTCTCTCGGCAGGACTGAGTGCGTCTGAGCGAACACTCCTGGTCTTCACCACCCTTCACTACCAGAATGGGTTTATTGGTCCACAGTGACTCGTATCTCTGACGGACTCTGGAGGTCAGCATTCGGCGATGGAAGTTGCCCTCGGCTCGGGGGCTACAAGCGCTGCCCACCTTTGAGGCCTGGTACTGAGGAAGGGGCTGAGCATTGCCCATCTTCTGGCTGGCACTGGGCGGCTTCGCGTGACTCTCCTCATAGCAGGCCTTGTAAGATCAGCTGAAGCAATGCACGTTTGTCAGAGTGCTGCAGGTTCCTGAGGCCTGGGGAGGGGTGGTCCTAATTCTCAGGCCCGCCTCACTCTTTCCTGCCCTCTCACCCGCCTCATTCCTGTCCCCGAACACCCCCTACTCCCTCTAGGGGGAAGGCAGCGTGAGCTGGCTAAACAGCCCACTAGGGACCCTTCTTTAAGACCCTGCTTACTGCAGCCACCAAAAGATGAGCCCTCCTCCTCCCTCTTCTCTCCTGAATAGAATAGATTTTCCTAAACAAAGAGGCCAGTGCATGAGGTGTCAGGTTACACGTAAACTACTAGCATCCGCGAAACAAACAGGAGCTACATCAAACTGCAATCGAGCATGGGATTCTGAAAATAGTGGTCTGACAACCTGTGGAAGACCAGACAGAAATTACAGCTCAGGACTCACACACGGAAAGTGAAACTATGGACACTTGCTGGTCTGTCCATGTGTTCCATATGCTGGGTGTTAATCATGGCTGACCATTACCCCAGTGCATGCTGGTCAGCCTCTTTCTGGTCTTGTCCAGGGCTAATCTCTTAACCCAGCTTAACCGCCCTTGCCCCTCTTCATCCATACTCAGACACACTGACCATGGGGATGCAGGTAATTAAGCTCCAACACAAGAGCAAAGGTTCACACACACCCTGAACCTCATAAAACACAAACTAATGATTCAGAGAACTTAAAGTAATGCCGAATCTCCAAATAATCACGCGGCCCTGTGATACCGCCAAATCCACGGTAAGACGTAGCTCCGCACTTTGAGAAGCTAAGATGTGTTTCTCTACAAAGATAAAGCTTGTGACATGAACTGTCTAAAGAAGCGCCAGTTAAATCACAACACTGCAACAGCTCCCTCTGCTGGTCAGTCGCATCACACACCAGCTCTTGGTCATAGATATAGCACATAAGAACAGTATGTTAATAATGATATTGCTGTTATCTGGGAAGTCCGGACGTTGAGAGTTCTGCATATGACGGCGCACCCCAACGCTAATATATATATAATATACATTATAAACCTTTTACATTAAGATGAGAGTTAACTATAAACTTTATTACTAATGTTGTTTGGTCAGTGCTTTGCTAACAACAATAACATATTTCCATGGGTGTTCTCCCTAACCATTGTGGCTCAAACACATCTGAATTTAAAAAAGTACTAGCTTAGATGTACGTCCAACGCACCATATATGAACTGTATATACATACAGGACACATTGCTATTCGACAGACACTGACTGAACTCACAGACGCCTACGACTGATTGATGTGAAAGTGCTAAGTGCCTTCCTTCACTCCAGTTTGCGTACATTTGTGCGATCATGTTCATCATTCAGTCTGCTTTTATTGCATATCTTTAATTGTTTCGAACCTAAACCTAGTTCCCTAGACAGCTGGGCTGCTTTCATCTGCAATTCAGTCTGCTTCAGACAACATCCTTGAGCGCTGCTTGACTGATCCCACCATCTCTCAGGGTACAAGGCAGACACGCATCAAAACTCTCTTTTGTTTTGGCACCTTGGTGGTGAAATGAAATCCCTCTACACTGACAAACGGTGTCTAAAGTCCTATTTTTTTATTTGGATTAACAAAAACCCAAACTAAAGAATTAAAAACAAAAAAACTCTTCCAACAATGTTTTAGACAGATGGCACTGATTGTCAGTGACGTATTGAACCAGTATAAGGATGCAGTAATGGATAGATACTTTAAAGCACTTACAGTATCTAAGTCACTCTGTATAATGTCGTCTGCCAAATGCCATGAACGTAAATGTAAACAATATATGATTTCTGATTTTGTTGGAGATTCTTGAATCACATGCTGCTGTTTTTTAATCCATAACAAAACGTTTATTTTTATTATTAAGTGCCACATTCTTACCGTACATACCTATCTAAAACACTAAACCCAATAATAACTTTCAGTTATTTACCTAATTATTGTATGGACTTTGGTGCTTACAGTTCAACAAGCTGCCATTTAAATGATAACATTTTGTCGAAAAAGTCAGCTCAAGTTCAAGCGGATCTGCCATAAGCAATTAAGATCCAATTAAACTGAAGTACACAAATAAAAAAAAAGACATCATTTTAGCGAGAGGGTGTATTCCCACCGCACACCGTGTTCTCAGGATCTTGGGATTTGGGGTCGGATCCGCTGCAACCCTGACCGGGATAAATATCGTGATGAAAATAGATAAATAAATATAATATGGAATTAAAAAAAAAATATATCTATATATATATATATATATTGGAAAATGAATACAGATCAATATTATAAATGCATTTATGGATTATCTTATAATTTGGGATCTCTATCTGATGGAAAACTGAGCTGACTGAATGGTAGCGTAATCCAACTGAATGTAATAAGATTAGGTCTTAGTTGTGGACATTAGTTGCTAAATAAGATTTAATTACAGAGCTGTTCATTCTGGTCGAGTTTTGTGGTCACACTTAAAAGGTGGTGGGAAAAAGAAAAAAAAAAAACACAGGGAATCCAAAAATAAACCTATGAGTAGCATAATGTGGAATTATTAATTAAACCAATAGGTAACATGTTATTTTCTGCACACACACATAAAATACTACAGATGTTTATTCTGGAACTTTAGGAAAGGCTGGACCCGAGTCTGACAATCTGCCAAGACACTCAGTGGCGCAGCTCATTCACTGACCACATCGATTACACTGTAGTAAACGGCCATGTAGTAAACATGCTTCAGGAGACACAGTTCTAATTTATTTATTTATTTATTTTTCAATTTTTAAAGTAGGAATTGTCACACCATGGGTGTAAAGTCTCCATGATACCATAAGAACAAAAATAAAAAGAAAGAACAAAAAAGAAAAAAAGAGATTTTGTTCAGAAAAAAAAAAAGTAAAAAAAAAAAAAAAAAAGTCATTAAGTATTTTAATGTAGATTTAAATTAGACAGCTCAGCTTACTGCAGACTCGAGAACGGCACAGGGGGCAAAGATCACACGGGCTTAGGGGCGGAAAAAAACAGGCGTATATGGAATGACTCCAATAAAAAGCCACATTTTAACTACAGACAGGTCTGAAAATCAACATTTTCCCAATGATGTCAGGTTTGCAGTGCTGCGAGTGCGATTAAGAGACGACTGTGTGTGTGCTGCTATAATTATCCTGATCCTGACAGTTTTCTCTGGATCACGGGAGGAAATCACGCTTTTTTTTCGTCCTCACATTCTCACTCCGAGTTCATTCAACTAACATTCAACTAATATTTCACCCACAATTAAAAACCTGAGATTATATCCGCCATAATTTAAGAGCAATGTTAAGTTACGCAATGTGGTGTTCAAACCTTCAGTCTCATAATGAGATCTAACCAAGATACACACATCTCGACCTCTTAATTTAACAGAATTTTTATAGCGCGTTTGGGAATCGACATCGTCACACAAGGTGCAGAAATCTGAGATCACATTGTGCAAAACAGAGCGGACTGCGCCAAAGGAGAAACTCCCTGATCCGACGTAGAGGCGCACCAGGAAAGAAACCCGAGTCGTCCCGATGCTCTGAATGACGCCGGATAGTGGGATTATATACTGTAGATATAAGTAATACTTATTAAGAATGACTACAAGACAGTCTTCATGTCTAAACCAGCAGGACAACATCCAGGTGAGATTATCGGCTCAACCTGGGAAGTCTTGGATACGCCAAAAATTTTTTTAAACAGTATGACCATGTGGGATCATCCACAGGAACAGAAATCGGGTCACAGTTAAAGGAAGCCTAAAGCAGAAGCGGAGCGAAACACCAACATGTCATTAAACAAGCCGAAACAATGCCGTCCAAAATCATGAGAATGTTTTCAGATGTCGCGGTACGACGGCTTCCTCCCCATCCCCCCACGCCAAGTCATGTTTCTACATCGCCAGGATCCGGGTGAGTCAGCGCGGATAACGCAGAACATCTGCTTTAGAGTATCAACTTCATTTCAGGCAGGATTGACACAAAAAGCGTCTAGCCGTGACTCAAGGTCAGATACGCAGTCACTGACATGAGCTGAAGGAAGTTTTAAGGATGACTAAGACGGTGTCTATTGTGTAAAAGAGCTCTATGTAGCTCTATGGCAGCGGTGGAACGTTTGAGGTCAGACACCCCATTCTAACTGACGAGCATCTACTACCGCTCCGAACTGTGGAACAGAAAAGTCCCCCACAGTGGACCAGTGACTGGACGTGAGAGGGGATTCCCCGGCCAACTGTGCATGTGTGTATGTCCATGTGTGCATACAAAGCAAATAATAACTAATCCTACTAGACAGCAGTAATAGATAAACCCTCTGCAACAAGGGTTCGCTGATGTTGGGTCAAAGTATGAAATCATTAGTAGTACATTGTAGTAGTACGGTGAAATTTGACGATATCTATAAACGCATTTCACGGTACAGTGGTACCTCGGCAAACTTTTTAAGACATTAAGAAGTGAAATTGCACAAAAGATTTGCCTCGGCATTCCAAGCATTTTTAGCAAACGAGCGGCCGAATGGCGGCTAAGTTGCGCGTATGGCTAAGAGCCGTACAAGGTGGCGTCAGGTTTTTTTTTTTGTTTGCATTTTGAGCAAGATTTTGTGAAGACATGGGTCAAAAGAATGTTAACACGGATTGTAGCAAGAATAAAACGAAGCCGCTTTCAGTTTCATTTTGTTTTAAAGTAGCCGGTGCCAAGAGGAATCAAAAATTACAGTTAGGTTAGGTTTAATGTTTGTTTATTTCATATTTTGCTTCATTTACATGTCTTTTCTAAATGTTTTGATCATATTTTTGCATAAAAAAAAAAAAAAAAAATATATATATATATATTATAGTGTTAAAAATTGGTAATTTATTTTGGGGTGGTTCACACGGATTTTCTGCATTTACATGATTTCCATTGGAAAAAGTGTTTTGCAATACAAATTTTCGTCTTAAGAACTCGCCTCTCGTATGCCAAGGTACCGCTGTATAACCTTTACTTTCCGCTATTACAATGTTTTGCCTTGTGCTCCCCCTAGTGGCAGTCTGCACCATGCTTCAGGAGACACAGTTCTAATTTATTTATTTATTTATTTTTCTATTTTTAAAGTAGGAATTGTCACACCATGGTGTAAAGTCTACATGATACCATAAGAACAAAAATAAAAAAGAAAGAATAAAAAAGAAAAAAAGAGATTTTGTTCAGGAAAAAAAAAAGTACAAAAAAAAAAAAAAAAGTCATTAAGTATTTAAGAAAGCATTTAATATCTAAGGAGCAACATAAAATCCCAAATGATTTCCCAAATGATATAAAAGCTTCACTGCCTAAATAAATACACACCTTCACACAAGAGACGGAATTAGACACAGAGGAGCACAGAGGTGCTACATGAGCAGCTGTGCATAAAGACAACACCACATGTGCAACAACTGTCAGCAGCTGACACGCTCACTCTCGCTCACACACACACACGCTGGCAAGGATTAACCCGGAGTTAAAATGTACCCAAAATAACGATCTATGTATTACCACTGCAAATGGAGAACAGCTCAAAAAGGAAAGATTTGTGCTTCGGCACACATGCTCACGCTTTGCATGGCAAATACAGGGAACAGTGCGTCAAGTCGCATTTTCTGCAATGCACACACACACACACACACACGCACACACTGAACAAATAAATCAGGACTGATTCTTGCGGAGGGGCTCGGGGAAACGGGGGGAACAACATTACTCTGAGAACTACTAGAACCCACTACTGACTTGTTTCGTTTACGCCGAACAAACTGTCCTATTTACTAATTCCTGAAACTTTAGTTTTCATATCAAGTAGAAGGCGCTAAGTGATTAACTGGATGTAAAGCAGCCTACTCTGTTCGCTACAGTAGATAGTGACTAATTATTTGCACATCATATCGAAAAAGTTTCTCCCTCTCTCCGATTTCATCTCATTTTAATTGACATATTAACACCTGTGTTTTTTTTCTTCTTTAAAAATGTCCAAAAAAATTCCAACAGCGGTGCTGACTTACGACTCCGCTCTTACTGCTATGTGGAATGCCAAGCATGGACAGCTCCGGCGATTCACACTGCGTTTTCCTCGACAGCACTAGGACATCACTCAGGTATTAGCATCACTACATCTTAACGAACACAGTACTCACAATGCATACGGGTCGAGACACGGCCACACACTTACCTTTCACACAGGACATGACCACAGACTATTGCTCTCTGCTGACTCACAAACACCCAAACTTAGACACTTACACTCACTCGTCTCCGTGATTCACTGGTTCTCTCCGTTCTTCTTCCCCATTTACCAGCGACATGCTCTCTCTCTCTCTCTCTCTCTCTCTCTCTTTTTTCTTTTTCACACCATGGCACTGAGCCAGCACAGGAAAAACAAACACTTGGCACAGCCTCCGTTCTTATTCATTCTTAACAATATATAGTCAATAATT
>JAQQZT010000020.1:9972186-9985277 GCA_030068275.1 Clarias platycephalus | reverse complement strand
CAGCGTTGCCCAACGTAGAGGATCTGAGTTGCCCACAGAGGATCAGCGTTGCCCGACGGAGAGGATCAGCGTTGCCCAACGTAGAGGATCCGAGTTGCCCGACGGAGAGGATCAGCGTTGCCCACAGAAGATCAGAACCACCCCATAGAGTACCAGCACTGCCACAGAGGATCAGCGCTACACCACACCACAGATCATCAAGCTTGCCCCAGAAAGAATGAGCGTCGCCCCAGAGAGGATCATCATTGCCTCACAGAGAGGATTATTATTCATTGCCCACAGAGGGTCAGCACTGCCACAGAAGATCAGGGTCATGCCACAGATCATCAGCATAAGTCACAATCAATATTGCAACGATATTTTGCTAGTGCTGCACAATTTAAAAAAATGTAAGATATGTACATAGATTTTTTTTTTTTTAAATAACACTTAAATTATTTTGACACAAGTATATTTTAAACTGTAATATGTATTTATTATATGTACAATTTAATAATGCATTATTTATCTCGGCCAACACCAAAGAACAGGACCCAACAATCTCATTAAAAAAATTTTACTGTACAAACTGTACATAAATTCCTGACTATCTGTATATTACCTGTAATATATTATAGCCTTTGCTGATTCTATAATTGCACAGGTCCATACTGCGACTTCGGTTTAAACTCTATAACACTAATTGCAACTAAGGTTCAGCACCGTCGCTGTGGATGATTTCTGCCAATATGATTCGTCACTACACAAATCTTGCCCTGCCTCACAAATTAGGGGACTGCCCACACAAAGTTTGTGCTGCCTGGAAAGATAAGCACCGTCACATGAACACTACACATACACATCACCATCCTGCTCACACGAGCTGTACCGCTGCCACATAAACGCTCCACACGCGGCGGCAGCGGCGACTGGCACTGCCGCACAAACGCGACACCGCCACACAGGATGGGCATTGGCACGGAGTAGCACAGTGCCATGACTGCTGTCAAAAACATCCTGTCTCACAGCAATCGGCCTTCTGAAATTATGGGTCTACTACAAGAGTCTGACAGCCCATAATTACAGGCTATATTTAACAAGAGGGCTGGAGCCACATTTAGGGCACTTTAACCAGGACTCGTATAAATGCATGGTTTAAATTTAGCACTACGAGCACTTATGAGTAGTAGGATTATGTTTTGTTTTTTTTCCCTCCCTAAATGTAAAGGATTTTAGAGGAAACGTCCTGACTTGCTTCCTGATCAGTTCTCCCATCATGCCCCGGGTGTAACATTATATCAGGACTATAGACCGAAACCTACCCAATATAATTACAGAATTGTTCTATCTTAGTACAAAATGATCATGTTACAGTATGTTAGGTCATTATTTGGTAGCACACTGGTTTAGCGGTTAGCACTGTCGCCTCGAACCTCCAGGTCCCGGGTTCGATTCCCGCGCCGGGCCTGTGTGCATGGAGTTTGCATGTTCTCCCTGTGCTTGGTAGGTTTCCTCCCACAGTCCAAAGACATGCAGATTAGGCTAACTGGTGTTACCAAACTGTGGTCACCAAACAGTAATTGGCCTTCATGGTCTCCAGCTAGACTACAGAGGTTCCTAGATGGATGGATTTTTAATACGAAAAAAAAAAAAAAAAAAAAAAGTTATGGAGAAGCTGTTCATAGAAGCTGTTTTCATACAGTGTGTTTGTGCCGGTTGCCACCAATATCGGGTAACTGATCTGGGAACACGAGACGGGATGGTGATGGTCATGACATCACCTGGCGGGTTATCAAGACGGGGAATTTTGTCCTCTCATATACAACCCACACATGGCAATATTTTCTTAATTACATTTCAAGAAGCCCAAGGAGTTTTTTAGCTTTAATGCCGTACTTTGGCGAACTCTATTGCATCCACCAGCAGAACAAAACAAACAAACAAACAAAAAAACACGCACACACAGTCCTGTATCTCTGTGCCTAATCAAACATGTGACCGCGTAATGAGCACGACCCGGCTCAGGAAAACATTACAGCGTCCGTCAATGAAGTCGGGCGGATCGATGGAGGGAAAAGTTCTGAGATGATGAAAACGAGCACGATGTATTACGTCCTGAAATGTATGACCGTAAT
This sequence comes from Clarias platycephalus, assembly GCA_030068275.1. NCBI lineage: Eukaryota > Metazoa > Chordata > Actinopteri > Siluriformes > Clariidae > Clarias > Clarias platycephalus. Next base: position 9,983,163 of record JAQQZT010000020.1, on the reverse strand, counting down.
ACATCATCTAAGTTTAGCACCTTAAGCGTTATAAGGAAGTGAGGTGCGGTGAGAAATGTGCGAGGGTGAGAGGTGAGATGTCAGAAGCTGAGGCCCGAAGAGCCGTCATAAATCAGAAACGCACTAATATTAACTGGCTAAATGCACCGAACTGGTCGCGGCTCAGCCTCCGCGCAGGCCTGCCCCAGCTCGTATTACAGACAGAGTAGGGTTACTGCTGGACTGTAAAACAATATACACACACAATGCAGAGAGGAGGAGTAAAATAGAGGAGCGGAATATTTGCACACATGCCCAAAGATGACAAAAAGGATTTATTTTATGAGGTTCAACAATGGCTATTCAGGGTAATATGTGTGTGTGTGGTGTGTGGTGTGTGTGTGTGTGTGGAGTGCTGTTCTTTCCATCTAGAACAGAAATCCAGTTCTGAGCAGACTTTAGAAATGACATGCACTCCATTTAATACTTTACAGACTCCCCCACACACACCCACACACACACACACACACTAGTCAAACTAATCAAAGTCTAAATCGAAATCTGCTTACCTTAGGGGGGGGGGGGGAACACACCACCTCTCACATATAATAAACAGATAATGTAAGGTATATTCAGGCGCAGGATGCGATCCCAAAATCCTGGTCCTGACGAATTGTGTATGAGAGAAGCTCCGGTTTCGCAGGGTGCGAAGCTCCCCCTCATCGGCATGCGCTCATACAATCGCATCGCCGCCAGTCGGTGACATCTCCCGTTTCCGCACACTCATCCCGGTGCGCCGTGACCCCCAGCACCCCTCATCACCGCGTGGCGGATAAGAGACCAGCGACAACGACTTGCACACAATGGAAAAGCTGTCATAAAGTCAGGACAGTGATCCAATTCTCTCCTCGCATGTAAACATCACACTCCGTTACTTCCTGCCCTGGCAGACACAGTGGAGGAGTTTACAACACACACACACTCTCTCTCACACACACATAAAGTTGTTGTGTGTATAAAACAAGGCAGGACATGATACATGGGAGGAAATGCACTGACTCAAAGATGCGGGTTTCAGTGTGGCGCAGTTCCTCCGACACGGACTTGCATGAAACAATACATACATGAATACATGAACAATCTTTTTTTTTTTTTTATTTATTTTTTTTAAACTTTTGTCACCGTGTCGAGGTGATTTCCATTCTGATGCAAATGACCTGCGAGTTACTGGAACATCGAGCTTCAGATCTGTGAAGCGGCTTAAAAATAAAAAGACATGGACAAAACATCTGGAAAATCACTGGACAGTTACATAATATACACACGTACTATTTAACTTAAACCTACAGAATATAGCTTAATGGTCAGCACTGTCGCCTTGCACCTCCAGGGCCCGGGTTCCCGCCTCGGGTCTGTGTGCATGTAGTTTGCATGTTCTTTCCTTGCTTCGTGGGTTTCCTCCAGGTACTCGGGTTTCCCCCTCACAGTCCAAAGACATGCGCATTGGGTTAATTGGAGTTCCCAAAATGGCCCATAGTGTGTATGTGTGCCCGTCAACCTGTCCAGGGTGTACCCCCACCTCATGCCCTAAGTCTCCTGGGATAGGCTCCAGGCCCCCCGTATACAGTACAGTATATACCCTGTATACAGGATAAAGCCATATAGAGGATGGGTGGGTGAGTGTAACCTACAGAATATGTAAGGAATTAATCACTTGAGGATGCTGTTATAAAATTATGATGATTATAATTATGATTATCCAAATCAAAGCAATTTTCCTTTGTAATTTATAAAAGAACGACACATCATACATTTGGTCCCAATCATTTTAGTTATATTAAATGCTATGGAGCATCAATGAACCCAAAATCCAGTTGTAATCCCTTATCTTTAATGTCACTATAGACAGTCACGCTGTGACCGGCCTTTGATTTTCTTTCCCTTGAAGCTTAGAAAAAGGAAGAAAATCACGCTTTGTCAAAACGAGCACCTCTTTTCCTTTAAGGCTTAAAAACTATAAAGCGTTATAAAGCGCTGACTCCTTCCAAAAAACACTAAATTAATGTCTCCTAATAGAAGACGTCACCGTAGCAACAATTACTACTGTCACAGCTGTGATGTTGAAAACTAATCAACACCTTCAGATCAAGAATGAAGTAGCAAATGGGTTATAACTGAGCAAAAGAACGGTCTAAAAGAACTTGTATACCTGGATCTTATATAAACCTGCATTTGACTGAGATAAACACCATATTCGGCCTTCGCTCGTTCTGGATAATTATCTTCACATGCTTCATAAGCACACATGCTTGTCTATAACTACACTTCTAATTGAAAAAGCGCTACACATTCTTCTTTTAAAAGCTTTAAACTTTTTTTGGCGAAACGTGACAAACAACTGTATTTCGTTGCAAAACGCAACACATCCATAAACAGAAAATCACATTGAGGAAAAGAGAAGGGTCCAAGAGGAGATGGATAGAAATGGCCCGCTCTGGTGATCCCAGGAGCCGCCGAAAGAAGAAGAAAAATAAAAAGACTTTGCTTTTTTGAGTCACATGATCAGTGAAGCAACTGCTGCGGAACAGCTGGAGTTCTTTAGGAGAACCCCAAAGTCCATGATGCTGCGGGTAACATGCAGCATCATGGTCCAGCAGGCATGGACTACTACATGGATAAGACGCTTGTTTTCACCTCTGGAAGTGAAACTGAAACTGCGAGAGGAGGAAGTAAACTCAATACTTAAATAACCCCGAAGTCTGATGTATCAGTTTTGACAAGATGGATTTATAGAGTTTTGCAAAATAATACCAAAAAATCTCACCGATATAACCAAAACAATTTTGACAGAATATTTTGTCATTTGTGTTTTCTTTTTTAAACACTTTTTCGACTCAAACAAACCATGCAGGAAATATCCTCTATCTTGGTATCTTAATTATTCTCAAATGACTGGTAACAGGGAGGAAAGAAAAACTTGCAGCAGGTGAATGCGTTCACACACACACACACACACACACCATAATCCCCTCACCTATGTAGTGCTGGGGTTCGTACACCCAGTCATCTTCATCCTGGTCGCAGTGTGCCGTGTGCGAGAGTGTGTTCAGGTCGGTGTGGCTGCGGAACAGTTTGCGGGTCTGGCGAGAGAGGGTTGATCCGCTGAGCCAGCTGAGGGCGCGAGTGACCGAGGCGGCCTTTTGCTTCTTATCCCTGTCCCTGCCGGAAGAGCCCGAGTGCTTGTCCTTCTCCTTCCGCATGCTCCACAGGAAAAAAGGCGGAAATAGACGGAGATTGGGTTAAACAGGGTCAAGACCTGTAATGGGCAGAGGGCCACCTGACCTCACAGCTGCATGGTCAGTATTGAAAGGGCAAAGACCTTTTTTTCACGCTTTGAGATCCTGGGGTGTAAAACACCCCCGAGGTCGTGACCAAGACTTCCTAAGATATGATTCGCGTTAATCCAATACGCTTCACTCGCCCATTATGGGTCAGTTACAGGTGAAGCACGTTTAACTTTCTCAGATTCTGATGCCTTCTGTCTCTTAACTTTATCCTTGGATGCATCTCCAAGATCCTGGCACGAAGAGAAAAATCCCAGAAGATGTAATTAACTCCAACACCCGAATGGAAAACGAGGAATAGCACACTGGTGCTGGTCTTCCCCACTGACACCGATCTCTAAACTGTCCTCAAAGTGGGAAAAAAAAAAGAAAAAAAAAAAGGAGTCTCAGCACAGCCAAACCACACAGCTCAGCCTGGATTTGGGTGTAGTCTGTAGCAGAAAGTTCAGCTGACCAAAGTTTAAAGGAAGAGAGATCTTAAATAAAACCTCCAGGATGTCTTCGGTGATCAGCTTTGGTGTTTTTCCGAGCTGCCAGTTCCTCAAACGTCAGTCCTCCTTCTGAATGAATTCACCTGAATGACGACATCACTCTACGGTGAGTGAAAGAATGAAAGCTTCAGCTTACTTCCTTGCTCGTATTTCAAATCCAGGTGATCGGTGCGTTTGCGCCAAGCCGGGCGTTGACAGCTCGGAGCGCTTCACGGCACTTCACTCATTTGGAAACCTTTGTACCGTCGCTCCGAATTGACTTTATCTTTCCCTCACCTGCTGCTGAGGATAAGCACGAACACTTGTTTGGAGCAAACCCTTGCTCAGAGTTTCGCCCCAGGCTAGTGACCGGTCTGCTGCGAGAACACGCCGGACGATTCTGAGGTTTAGATTACAAACAGAGGGAGTGCTATTGAAATACGACCCAAACGCCAACCCCCTAACTACGGGCTCGCTATTTACTCTCTCTCTCTCTGATCTCCACCTCTCTGATCTGTGCTCCTCCCAGTCAGTGGCATGGCAACGGCTTGCCGACACCTCCTCCTCCTCCCTCCCTCCCTCCCTCCCTCCCTCCTCCTCTTTGCCCAGGTGCGTGGCCACAACCAGAGCTGCCTGGACTGAGCAGCACAATACTGGGGAAGAACCGCCCAGTTAGAGACTGCATTCAAGTTCGAGCTTTACAACACACACACACACACACACACACACACACACACACACAGGACAGATTTTAAAAAATGAGATCTGTATGTTAAAAAAATAAAATAAAAAATAAAACAGGTGCAAAGTTTTCTCCACACAAACTCACACACACGCTTCCTGCCGTGAGAGGTCAGAGGTCCGGTTCAGAGATTCACTACAGCGGCAGTGCGCTCTATTCCAGACTTCACATCCCTCCATGCCACGCATGCCAAGGGTTTATAAAAGGTTTAACAGCTGGACGTCACTTTTCCAAGACCATGTGTGAGAAAACCAAGAGCGTCAGAATGAGATCCACTGTGCTGAGATTTAAAATGTTGCTCTACGTTTAAGCAGATTTAGTTTAGAAATTGGGTTTCCTAACTTGTGTGCACTGAAGGATGATTCCTATGTTTTTGCCTTAATGATCTCTGTGCCACTTTGTATTAGATCATTTTAATATCCAATTATTTAATAATAATTGCACAGTTTCCATCCAGTTATAATGTATGCATTCAATTAAGTAATATTATACACAAGTATTCAATTTCCAACAGGGTTTATTCTCATAAGGCGGTAAACTATATAGATTCTACATACACGCTAATTAGTGATCATATTAAAAAGTGAACAGGAATCGAAATGATATTAGGTCTAACAGTGTGCTGGAGGTGAGAATGGCAGACACCACTCTTCCTTATATGCATAACGCATACATCTTAAAAAATTATATTCAATCACAGCCAGGACTCTTATTATGTAAAGCACTTGCAGGAATAAAATCAGTTTTAACCCAGTTTCTTATTAACACAACGTCATTTATTTCCATCCGGAGTTGCATTCATTTTTGATCTCGATCTTGTACTGAGAAAGGAAAAGTCCAACCCCTCTGTAAAGTCTTCTCCAGAACACCCCAAAGGTGTTTCAGTGGGGGTTAAGGTCAGGATTCATGCGTGAAAATCATTCCTTATGCTCCCACAACTTAAGCCTGATGACTTTTAACATTGTCTTCCTGGGATATTCCCGTGCCATCTGGGAAGAAAACCCAATTCCAGTTATTTCAGCAAATCTCCCTAGTTGTTTTCTTTGCTTGATGCAGACCAATAATTTGACTCTTCTGAAACACTGTATCTTCTCAACGATCACACGACACATCCTCCGTCACTGGTGTTTGAGAAATGAGAAGCCACTCACAGCATCAGTAAGTGAAACACATTAATCACTGCAGTAATTATCCAATCAAAGACTCTTAACTTAACGCTTATTTAAATCCAAATCTTTGCAAATTCATTCGTAAGTTCTTTTTTACGCAATAAAGCAATAGAGAAAAAATAGACAAAAAAGCAGAGTTTCCACCTCCTATGATGTACGTGATTATAAATACACTGCAGGGCTAGTGCTTAAACTGATTGTATGGGGGTATGACATCATAGATTAAATAATATCTGACTGTAGCAAGGGGCGTTCAAGTCAAACTGGGACTTGTCGTCTCATGATCAGAATAAAACGAACCCAAGTGATTGGGTCATTAAAAGCAGTGCCCAGTGTTTTGGATGTGAAATAAGAAGTCTGATCATAGCTCTGGCTTGATTGTATCCAAGCATGAGTGAAACGCCTGGAGAAGTGCATTAGTGTAGAAGGCGGCATGACATCATAGATTAATTAATATCTGACTGCATCTGACTACAACAAGAGGAGTTCAAGTCAAACTGGGACTCATCTCCTGATTAGAAAAAAAAAGCTCCCAAGTGATTGAAAAGCAGTGCCTGGGGGGCCAGTGTTTTGGATGCAAAGCACGAAGTCCTGGTTTGACTTGAACGCACATTCAAAAATAACATGAGTGTTTTTGGTTTAAATGAGTGTAAGTTTAGTGTTTGCGTTTAGCCGTGCACCTTCACACTCCAATCATCGCGGGAATAACAGCGCTATCAGCTGACGGTCCAGTACATGTTGTGCTGTTAGTGCAGTGTAAACAGAAATCAGTGCAGGACACGGTGCTGTCAGTTTAATCATTGAACAGTTGAAGTGCCTTCCCTCGTTTCTGACCTCCGACTCTGCCGGAACAACTGTACAGGAACATTATCTCATCCACATCCGTAAAATATATAAATACTGTACATATCCGCACCCTTTATTACACACAAACAAACCCGATCGCCAAACCTTTGTCCTCCCGAGCAGTGCAGCCGAAGGCCGCTCACACCCTCGCTCGGAGTTAATCATTCACCAGGATCAGGTGGAGACGGCGGAGATGAAGGCAAATTGTGTGACAGAGATGAAGTCATCTCATCACATTTAAGAGCTTTATTTAAACATAAGGTGTGGAACAACAAACCAAAACCAAGGCAAGGCCAGACCGAGGGCTGCTGGTGGTGCTGCTGCTGAAACATCATTATGCTTAATCTGTAAAGTGCTCTAGGTGTGGAGGTACTGGAGTACACACAACACAACAGGGAGTCTTTCTTCGCTCTCACATGAGTGCTGTGCATTAATGTGTCCAACTGGCGATTTTGTTCCCTGTAGTTAGATCTCAGGTGAGTTTTAATGATTTAGGTTAAGCAAATACATCAACTTATAACACATTCAGATCAAACATGAAATTATTAACAATCTTGGTAATGCTGAGCACAAAACTGGATGGATGGGTGGATGGATAGATGGATGGATGGGTGGATGCAGCAAGGTAAACCACACCTCCTCACTAAGATAAAGGTTTTTGTACTTCCCTTACTCAGAGTTGCTCTGAGAAGTTTCCCAAATCACTTTTAGTCTAGGACTCCCAGCTAGGACTTTTTAAGCTAAGATAGGAGCTCTCTAAGAGAATTATAAGAAGCTTGTGAATACGTGCCCTGATACTTGAAAGTCAACGGATAACTTGTGGGAGAGATGCATCTTTCTTTGAGAACTGTACACACAATCATTCACAGACACCACTTTACACATTACAGGTCCCTCGTCTGGGAGTTATTGCCACATCCCCCGTACAGTCCTGACCTCCACATGTTTGGGTTCCTGGGAGATCCTGGGAGGCCAGTGTTTTAGAGATGAAGCAGGCAGTCTGATCATGGCGCTGGTGTAATGAGAAAACTTTATACCTTGATGGTATCCAAGCACTAGTGCAATGCTTACAGTATATAGTATTATAATCAAAAGTCCCGGTTTGACTTGAACGCGCCTTGTGCTTTGGTACAAATAGACATGCATTTATACAATTATACAAATTTGTTGTTAATAAAGGTAAATGTTAATCAGTCTGAACGTTCAGTGTTGCAGGAAGACCTCCCGAGTCCGCTCCCACACACTCGCACCAGCTCCGGGCTACTATTTTAATTAAAGCTTTAAAAACGTACGGAGGGAAGAAGAATGCTTGAAGGAACTGGTTTTTGACCGACCTCCTGACCCAACATTTTAACGAGTTAGATTTATTTGCTCAGGTGTTTGTGCGCTCGGGGGGAAACGGTGTGTAAAATGTGCAGTGAAAGTGTGTGCCGCGTAGACATAATGATACGTGAGGAGACGGGGTGCGAGATTGGTGTGGAGTGTACGGATTCCATGACTCTAGTGTATATTTAAGGTGCTAGTTTACTTCTATGTGGTTGGTCACTAAACTCAGGGGTTTATATAATGCAGAGAAAAGTGACAGTTTCCCAAAATACTGGGAGCAAACAGGAAATGGAGCAAGGGAAGTTTTTAATGAGTGCAGTCACGACTCAGACTATATCAGACTAACGCTGGGGCCGCGTCTACTGTTCAAGCCATTTAATGATTTGTGTTTTAGTAATATTTTAAATAATTAGTGGAGGAGGTGTAGTCCCTGTGCCTTTCATTAGAAGAAGTGTGTCCTCTGTGATGAACAATTCTAAACAGAAAGACAGCGTCGTCTCTGTGCTTGTCATCTCAATTGAAGACGGAGCAGCCAAAAATTCTACTTGTCAACTCTGATGTCACCAAGTGGCATACAAATCAACATGACTACTTCTGAAATTTATGCAACATGAAAGTGACTAATCTTGCTTCCCTAAAAAAATCAAGTTGCTAACTTCAGCCGTTTTGGGCAGATGATTTTATATGCGTCCCAAAAATGGCCATTTTTCAGCGTCCTTTTGGAATCTATAAACAATTGAAAAAGTGCAAATTATTCATATTTCTTTATAAGTATTGATACTAAAATGACTAAATTGTTGCTTAAATTGGTTTTTGGTAAAAGCTTAAAAAACGTAATAATCTGTAGTGTCCGTAACCATGTCAAATTCATGTTGCAATATCTTAACAATTTTGCATTTTAGAATAATACACTTTTTCAGGTTTATGTCTTTTCATGAGAAATCTAAATTAGCCAAGTTTCATCTGAATGATAATTAAGATCATTGAAAGGTTTGAATAAAAAAAAAAAAATTACGGACACTACATAAAAGGGCCTGAAATTGTATTTAGCAAATGTATTTCTTTTATCTGATAAAAAAATATAAATGTGAATGTATATTTACAAAAAAAAAAAAAAAAAAAAAAAGGATGGATCGAGAGATAAGAAGCATTAAGTATTATTTAAAAAAATGGTGTTATATGATACTATCTGAAAATTCACTTTTTCACCTAGGTGAGCCACGTTTTAGTACCAATACCACATTATGGCTAAAAGTTTGAAAATCTGAAGGAAAAAAAAAATAATAATATTGATAAAATTTTGATTGATTGAATAAAATCATGATACTTCCAGAATCGCAGTACAAATCGAATCGGCACACAAGTATCGTGATAATATTGAATCGGGAGGTCCCTGGTGATTCCCGCCCCTTAATACTGATGCATAATGTAAAACTGTGACACTGACTACACAGTTTTGTTTTAAGGAGATGAGACGAATATACAACATTTCGTACATTAAACAAAAGACAAACAAATACACAAAAGCCGAAAAACTACACAATTCCAAGTCACGACTTTCCACTTCTTCAGGTAAGTCAAATGCAGTATAACACAATCAGGGAAGGAGGTGTGGCTTTTGTACTGCTTATTCCAATTGAAGAAGGCGTGGCCTATGTGCCTCATTCCTGCTAAAGGAAACGGTGACTTGTATTGTATGCGCCGGATTTTGATTAAAGAGACGGAATTACTCACTAAAGAAAACACAAGCAGTTCCTTGTTTACTGGAAATCATCAGTGCTCACACACCAGCCCGGAGGTGCAAAACCCCCTAGTAAAACACTCAGCTTGACCTCTGACCTGCCCCTCCTTAGCAACTCAGAGGCTCGGCCTTCACCTGTAGCGGTGTGTGTAAAATCCTCTCCAGGCCACAGAAAGCTCCCTTTGGAATCTATAAGCCTTCCTCTCTATTCCCGTCTCTGTCCTAGCTTCTCTCACGCTTCTTCTGTATCAGCTTGGCATGTGAGTGGCGGGACGTGATCCGTGGGTCACGTATGTGCACGATGAGCCATATACCGCATGCATTCCGCAGCATTCCAGCTTTAGCTTCCACCTGCCCAGGCCGAAGTCACAGGAAGGGGCAGAGAGCGAGAGTTAGAGACGGCAGGAAGACGTGAAGAAAGAAGAGAAGGCATGTGTAGGACAAATGGGGAAAAATCACTGAAACACATACCATGCGTACCGCACGTATGTCATAAATATACGTACAAAACACGCAAGCACATGCTCACTCTACACTCGTGCGTAAACAAGCTTCTTGCCATTTCATGACGCATTAATAGGGTTGGTCTGGCGTTAAATAAAACATATAGCAGGCAGATAGTGTTACTAATCGACTGATACTGTGTACATGATCAATAGTGCGTTATCGATTAGTAACAGACTCTCCGTTAAAGAACTCCATCCACATCCAATAAGATGCAACAAGCTCACTGGATTACTTGTTTCACATACAGTATGATGTGTAGTGAAAATGTGCTTCCATTATTAATGACAAATACACTCAACCATTCCAACGGCTTGGTGAGGAAGACAGCAACATATTGATCAAGATTATGAGATTGTCCAAGGTCACAAAGATGGTTATCTGATGGACAGAAGTCATGATGTTTAGACAGCTGGCAGATGGTAGGGCTGAACGATACAATATCGGTATCGCAATAAATTGTGCCATCAGTAAAGCCCTTTTCAGATTTTTCTTTACTTTAAAGTTTTATGACTTCATGATTTTAATAATAAAAAAAAAAATAAAAAAAACATTTTCCCGATTTTTTTCTCCCTAATTTAGTCGTGTCCAATTCCTTCCCGTCACTAGGGGGGGCTCCCTCATTAAGGCTACTTACTACCATTCAGCCAGGAGGGCCAAGGGTTTCCTCCGAACCACCTGACACCAGCCGACCTCTTTTTTTTCGAACTGCTGGCTCACGGTCGCGCCTGTTAGGGGCGTCGTAACACACTCGGAGGACAGTGCTATCCGCTCCCTCTGCGTGCACGAGCTCACAGACGCCCCGAATGGCGTAGAGCTGTGATTAATGTGGGAGCACTAAGTACCTCTCATCCCT
>JAQQZT010000020.1:9933928-9945212 GCA_030068275.1 Clarias platycephalus | reverse complement strand
AAACTCTGCTAGATTATAGATAAAAGATTCCCATTCCCCTGCCATTCTGTGATCGGCAATCGGCAGATCATGATCTTTGTGATCGGTAATTGCCCCCAAAAATGCTGATCGGAGCATCTCTAGTAGTGATGCATCGTTCATGAACGATTCGTTCTTTTTGCGCGAGTCTTTAACGCGACTCAGAAGATCGAGTAGTCTCGGAAGTGATTCGTTCATTTTCTACTGGGCGCGCATGCGAAAAGCATCGAAAAACCCCTAGGTTATGTACAGGAAATAGGAATGAGCCTTTGAGTCTTTGGTCTTTGGTCCGAATCGTTCATTCTTTTGTCACATGACTCCCATAGACGCTATGCAGTGAACCACCTGTTTCCACAGGAAACAGAATTGAACGGTTCTTCTTAATGAATCTTTTATTCGTACATTCTTTTGTCACATGACTCCCGTAGATGCTATACAGTGCAATAGATTCAAAAGAATGAATGACTCGGACCAGAAGATATGAGAGGTGAGCTGCTCATTCTGTTTATCATAATATGTCCTTAGCTGCATTGTAATATTTACATTGTAGCCAAAATTTTTGTATGCAGACATGTTGGGGGTCTGTTTATTGAAAATGTAACATTTTATTTTATTTCTGATCAAAAGAACGAAATGAACTAAATAACTCAAAAAAAGACTTGTTCATTTTGATGAACGAGATTCAAAGAACCGAGTCACTAAAACTTACCATCACTATCAGAGTGTTGCAACAGATACACATTTTAGGCAGTCAAATGTTGGTATTTCTCTATAATCCTACAGGTGGTACACTCGGAACTATTTACACATTGGCATACCAGGTGGTAGGAGCAAACTATTTAAGTTTGTTTAGAATAATAACTGATAGATACGTGCTGCTCAGTTAAAATGTAGCTTTTTAGGTTTAAGTTGAATGTTAAACTCATTTAATTTGAAGCTACTTCAAATTGTTTGTTCAAATTCAGCTGTGAAGCTGTTGTATAAAGCTACGGGATAAAACTTTCGATTTACTGCTTTTTTTTTTTTTAAAGGTTAAAGATCTTTAAATTGTATTTAAAAAAATCAGAAAAGAATTATCATCTAATCGGAATATTTATAAAATCATGATGCGTACAGAATCGCAAAATTAATTCGAATAGGCACCTAGTTATCGTTATAACACTGTATGAGGTGGTGACTGGTGATTCCCATCCCACGCGTCTCATCGGATCAGCGTCTGAGTAAACAGTTCAGTTGGAAACTCAAATTGGAATGATTTTAGTCAGACTGAAGAAATATCGTCCATGCGAGTGGGGCTAGTGTAACATACCATTATTTGTTTTACTGCTTACAGAGCGACATAGAATTTTTTTGGCCTTATTAATATGTAATGAATATACATATTGATCGATTTTCCTTTCCTTCTCCATACCTGTATTCATTAATTATAGATGAAAGGAATAAAATCAAAATTCGGTCCAGGAATCTGTCGACCTCCCTGTGTGAGTGTGACGGATAACTCACCTACTGAAACATTAAACATCCCCACATCGCGGCAATGCTTTGACTGGCTTGTGTGGGTTAAGTTAAACAGTTTGATTGTTTTTTTTGTCATATTTTTTGCGAGCTGATTGAGGCCCTTGTCTAGCTTCAGGCTCTTTATATAGCTTACACACTCTGATGGCTTTAAATAAATAGAGATCTATTTCTAGTTCTTTTCTGCACACTGGATATGAAAACAAGAATAAACCCATAAAGTTATGCGAGCATAAAGAATAAAGTGAAACCAAGCCCGTTTGGGAGAGTATGATTACTGAGGGAGTGTCGCTCTCCAGTCTGCATAGCAAACATGAAGGCAGGAATGGAGATGGAAACACAGTCTTCGGTGGTTCTTCTGGCTCTCCCTCCTCATCCGGAGCCACTCAGTTGAGCAATGCTTTTGTTCTTTCTGGTCTGTAGTCGTTTCCAGACCTGCGTTTCTCCAGACTACACGCCAGCTACTGTATGAGGTCATGGACAGTGCTTTAGGGTGTTTATTTGATGGAACTGGCTTTTGCTCCATGCAGACAGTGGTACGTTTGTTTTGATTGGCGTCTCCGATGGGTTCCATGTGCCATTCTGTGTAACATGTGTGGAAGATCTCCGTGGCCAGAGGCATATCGCTGTATCGCACTATGGATGTGGCTATGTGGAGGCTTCGCTACTAGAGAAAGGGGGAACTCGCCACATGAAAGACGACCTGGGTGTGTCCCCATATGGCCTTGGGGTGAGTGGGGGGTTGGACGGAGGAATGGAGGAAGGGAAGAAAGAGAAAATGAGAGGAAAGGGCACTCTGATGTGCTGAGGCCCCAGTGTCTGCTGGATGCAAAAAAAGAAGAAGAAAGCAGCTGCTTCGATCAACTGACACACACACACACACACACACACACACACGATTAACATGTCATTAGTGAGTGTTCATCATAAACTCTCTCCTGTTCCATCCTCCTACCCAAATCTCTCCGTTGCTCCTACACACTTTTCCCGCTAACAAGCCGCTCCTAAAGAGATTTGAACTCGCGACCTGATGATAGGGATTTTCTGCGCGGCCCGTGAGCCTCCATAATCAACACATAAAAGTCTCTTAACTGTTAGACTTCAATTATGCACGGTGCTGTTATTATAGAAATCTGTGATTCACCACAGTTCATCTGCTGGCCAATCAGAATAAGGTTACTGAACAGCACTTGTGCTGTCATTGTACCTTGTGAAGAACTCCTTACACAAGTTTCCAGCTGAATTGAAATACTGAGCATAATGCTAGAAAGATGATATCTGTATTTCAGTATATGGGTGCAAGGTTCGAGCAGGAAGACCCATGGAGGAAGGGCAGTGTGAACGGGAGATGGAGGAGAACGCAGGAGAGATAAATCAATCAGACGAGCGAATGATGCTCGGTGGGACAAACACACAAAGAAGCACTGGGGCACCAGGGTGATGGTCCCAGCAGAGCCGTGCTCCCGGAGGATTCGGAGTCCAGGCTTGGCTGATTAACCCTCCTGGCCATGCACTCCTCCAGACGTGCAAGATCCTTACAGATGGACGCAGATGAAAAAACATCCCAAGAGCCAAGAAAAAGAATGAAATATTTTTCAAGTGTTTTTCTTTTTTCTTTTTTAATCCGCTCTCTCTCTCTCTTTTTACTCGTCTCACATACAGACCTAAGCCTTGCCTGGAGAGACTCCTGTAAAGACAAAGTCAAGCAGCCATCACCCAAATAAGGTTTGGTTCCCTGTTAAGTCTGGGTCCTCACCGAGGCTTCTTCCTATTGCCATCTCAGGGAGTTTTTGCTTGCCACCCTCGCCCTCGGCTTGAATTGTTCCTCATCACGGAACAATCGGATTGTCTTTATTCATAAATATCCACTCACACATTTCATACTCATTTCCCTATGCATCGTCACCTTGCACCTCCAGGTTTTGGGTTCGATTCCCGCCTCGAGTCCGTGTGCGTGGAGTTTACATGTTTTCCCTGTGCTTGATGGGTACTCCGGTTTCCTCCAACAGTCCAAAGACATAGAGAGAGTGTAAGTGTGTTTATGTGTCCTGCGATAGAGGAGATGATACTCATGTGCAGTTAAGCGGGTTAAGGGTCTCTTCTCAAGTACGTGACCGTGTCAGTGCAGGGATCTAAACTCCTGACCTGCTAACCAGCAGCTTCACCAATCAGTCACCACAAGCCTAGTCACCTCAAAAGCCTTCGAAAGGGTACAAATGGATCACGTGTCAGTTTACACCATTAAACGGTAATCATGGGGACCGGTTAATTTGTAAATCCGTTCAAGTCTGTCACTCATCATGAGTACCTGCTTTGCTCTGGTCAGGGTCACGGAGGATCAGAAGCTTATCCCGAGAACATTGAGTGAGAGGTGGGAATACACCATGCATGTCAGAAGTGACTCCTAATTCCATAATGAACATAAAATGTAGAACTTAATAGTCATATAAATTTAGCTTTGATAACAAGGTGACAAAATCAGTTCTTTCTCTGCCATTAAGCTTGCAGATACACACACACTTTGTTATTGCTCCATTAAACCTTTGAGCAATTTCATAGTAAAAAAAAAAAAAAAAAAACACACTTCAAACCACATGATCGTCTCGCTCCTGCCGCACACACACACACATGCGTACTTACACTTGCAGTTTTTGACTGGCAAATGCATGCATGCCTGTCTTCATCAGGAACACAGAGGTGTGTGAGGCTGACCAGAAGCCGAGATCTGGCAAAAGTTCAAAAGGTACACACTTAATATGAGACACACGTCTGATGCGGAACGCTCCTGTTCTGTGTTACACAAACTCGTAAAGACTCGACGATTCATGCCTAAAACCACAGAACCGGTATTACGGCTTCCTCCTCATAAAATTCATACTCGAACCAACAATAACACTTTTTCCCTCCCCACGTTTTTCAAACTTTATCTCTGTTGTGGAAAGAAGCAGCAGGAAGTCAGACAATAAAAATGATAGAACAGATTATTAAAAAAAACAAAAAAAAACAAAAGGCAAACCCTCTTCAACAAACACACACACACTCACACTATTCTATATGTTAGATAATATGTTAATAACTTGTAGTGGCTTTTTACTGGAAAGGGTGTTGGTTTGTCTTGCTGTGCCAGTATAGCGAATTCACTGGCGCGTTCTGAATAATCAGCATCGGGAATCTGATATTAAGCACCGCTGCTCACAGGTGGAATTTCACAACCTTCGTCAGGATTGTGTCACAGGTGAGTTATAGTTATAGGTGAGAAAAGGTTATAGGTATTTTCTCAGGACAGAGAAACATGTCGAAATGATGATACGTGACTAATAATGTTACAGATGTGGTGGATCGGAGAGCTGTGTAGTTTAATCGATTATGCAGTTTCATCTGGCTTTCGTTGGTTGATTCAGTTACCTGTGCAAAAGTCTTGAGTCACTCCTCATTCCTTCATATGAAACTAAATGATGTAAATTGAAATGAAGTAATGGGGACACATGTTTTACTGTGGTTTTTTAAAAATTGCTGGTGTTGTCAGCAGCAACCTCGTTTCCCCGCTCGTCCGTTCCACTCAGCACTCAGCATCACCAGTATACTAATCACCGGCCTGATCGTCTGTCATCATCTGCACCAGTTTCTCACTGGTTCTTGCCTTAAGTTAGATGAGTTTTTTTTATGGTTGAATGAATCGCAGCTCACTGTGTGGCTTAATAAACAAGGAGACATTCATCGGAAGCTTCTCAGGTACAAGGACTGGATTGAAAGCCAAAAGAATCGAGAGACGAAAAAGTCCTTCAGGAAGCCTGGAGAACT
Source organism: Clarias platycephalus (assembly GCA_030068275.1). Lineage (NCBI taxonomy): Eukaryota > Metazoa > Chordata > Actinopteri > Siluriformes > Clariidae > Clarias > Clarias platycephalus. The sequence goes on along the minus strand of JAQQZT010000020.1, from coordinate 9,939,878 downwards.
ATTCCTTAGGACTACATGAGAAAGTCTAACTCTTAGGAAGCAAAATATGAAGAAATGAGAGGCGGGGTAAAGTCTTTTGCACAGTACTGTACATCTTCAGACAATAAACATTAGTGCTATTGAATTTAATCAAAAACTGCAGTGCCCAAAAATCTATTTAAACTGAATTGACTGAGGCCTCCGAGTGGCGCAGTGGTAAAGCGCTCGCCCAATCATCCGGAGATCCCTGGTTCGATTCCCGGGTGATGCTGTAACCTCTTGCAGCCGGAGGTCTAGAGAGAGCTGATTGGCCGAGCTCTCTCAGAGGGGCGGGGCGAGAGGTACCCAGTGCTCCCACATTAATCACGGCTCTACAGCCAATCAGGGGCGTCTGTGAGCTCACACACGCGGAAGGAGCGGATAGCGCTGTCCTCCGAGTGTGTTACGCCGCCCCCAACGGTGCGTGAGTTAGCAGTTCTAAAAAGATGCGTTCGTCACGTGGTTCGGAGAAAACACGTGATAGTCTTCGGCTCCCGACTGAGTGGTAGTAGTAGCCTTAATGTGAGAGCCCCCTAGTGACAGGGAGGAATTGGACACGACTAAATTAGGGAGAAGATCGGGGAAAAAATCTCCCCCCCTAAAAATGTTTTAAACTGAATTGACTGTTCACAGCTCTACTACATATTAAGACATCCAATGTGTGTGTGTGTCCATGAGCAGTACTTTCAAAGGCCTGCTTTTCATCTGCCTCGCGCATCAGTCACGGCCGATCACTCGTTGACGCGCAACCTCAGAGCCAGACGATCTGAAATCGCAGCCGTGTAACTACATTGCTATAACAGAAATAAAACTGTTTCGTTTCATGAATGATCACTCTGCTTAGTTTTTTCCCCAAAAGGACCATTACAGCACTCATAAGTTCAGTGCATTCCTCTGTTGTAGTGCAGACACACGCCACTCTTGTTGTTTATGTTCGAGACGAAATACTGTGTGTCCAGACGGACTGAGTAAGACGGATGGGATTTCCCCTGCGGCTATAAGCCTGGCCTCTGTAAACGTTGTTCTCCTGATGCAGGCTGTACTGGTATAGACATACCTACAAGACCAGACTGAGGATGTGACAAGGCCACCGTCAAAACCTCATCCCGATGAGATGAGCAGCTGATTTATCCGGCTGAATGTTTATGAACCTGTTGCACCAAGCGGCCTTACACCGACTGACACAGACAGGCAGGCTATATGTTTATATAGTTATCGGATTCAAATTCCTGTCTACTCCCCCTTGACCAACCGCACACATCTGTGTCAAAGACCTCGCGGTACAATGAACGCGCGGGCATTTCTCCATGCAAAAAAAAAAAAAAAAAAGACAGAGTTTAAAAAAAATAATAATAGTAATAAAATAAAATAAAATATATATATATGCAGCTCGTTATTTTTAGTGCTTTGCACGTCCCATGGTACTAAATAATGGTCAGTATTAGAGTCCAAACCGCACGCTCATTATACTGCTCATAACTCTGAAATCATAAAACGGAAAGATCTGGCCACCCACGAGCTCCCAGCACACGTTCTGCATAAGCAGCAGAAAAGAGCAGGTTTCACTGCTATATGACGTTACTGACGAAACCAAGTTTCCACAATAACCATCCTTCCTGAAAAACATCCTCTTGGAGAACAGTATCCAGGAGTCCAGCACAGCTGTGAAGGAAGTGAGTGTGAGAGAGAGAACGAGAAAGAGAGAGAGAGCGAGAGAAAAAAAAGTGTGTGTGTGTGCGCGTGCGTGTGTGTGTGTGAGAGATAAGAATGAGAAAAAACAGAAAGTGGTGGTTGCCTTTTCCGTTATTGATTTCCCGTATGAATTAACCGTGGTGGTGTCGTGTATGTTCATGTAGACGAGGATAGCAATATTAACTATAATTAGGAATTAAACAACAATTAATCATTGAAACTCAATAATAAAAAAGAATAGCTGGTGAACAAACTTCATTACTGATTAGTTGTGCTGCGTTATGAAGTGCAGAGTGGCACGCTACATCACGTCATTCATTCAAATGCGCCGGGCGGAAATGGTGATGCATGTAGAGAACTCATCACTAGTGTTTGCACACAGGTACACTTTGACACTTTGTTTTTATATCCTGTTTACACTGACAGAATGACGCCATGTGCTCTTAGTTACTTAGAGGTTCATGTCACCTTGGGGTGCTGCTCTTACACGTGTTCATTCAAATATCCTGAGAAGAGCGCTATATAGAAAAGCACATGTGTCAAAGAGGCGAAAGAGAGCGAGATCATACCACACACACACACACACATGTACACACACACAAACAAATACACACTGATCACTGTTAATAATAATAATAATGATAATAATAATGATAATAATAATTCGTACATACAGTATTTATATAAATTTTTGTTGCTTTTGTTGCTTCTCCATTGTTTCACGAGTCACTTTATCCTTGACTAAATGTCTTTTATTTTATATACATTTATTCTTTATCACTCCTATACTTTTTTTTTTTACTCTCTACTCTACTTATTTTCAGGTGCTTTATCTCTAGGCTTTATCCTCCTACAGCTTGCCCTGCTTCAAAGATGAAAAGCTTATGCTTCCATGTTTCACAGAATCCATGAAACATCAGAACCAGAAATATCCAGTAAATCATATCCATGTTGTTACTCATATGAAGCAGATCCTCTTTTGTGGTACCTGCTACTACCACATGTATATTTCAGGCCTCTGGGAAACACTGCTACACTCACGAGCCACTCATGCTTCGAGTCATTGGGTTGATTCTCCGAGTCCGGGCTTTGAACAGTAAGAGTCAAGCCTCGAGTTTCAGAGTCGGTCACGCAAAAAGGATCAAACGCAGCAAGCCGAATGAATTCAGCATTAGAGACGACAACAACAACAACAACAAAGAGAGTGTGAGTGTGTGTCCTAGTAAATGTCACATTACATTAGTGAACGTTTCATTTGCAAGTGCAGATCTTTATCTTTATTTGATAAAGGTTAATATTTTTAGTAGTACATGATTATATAACTGAAAAACGAATATATTTTATTAAAATAATATAAATAACTAATCGGAAAAAAATTTCAATATAATCAGCAGCTGTAATGTAAATAAAATGTTATCTATTTATAAAGGACCCATTAACAAGAACAACATTTGCTTTCCTACTTTTTACATACAGCGGACATTCAAATATCTGTGTGTGTCTGTGTGTGTGTGTGTGTGTGTGTGTGTGTGTGTGTGTGTGTGTGTGTGTGTGTGTGTGTGTGTGTACACGTGTATGCGTGGGTTGTTTCCCCAGTCAAAGGAGTAATGCATTTCTTTTCACTCAGACTCTCCGGATGCGTTTCCACTACACATTCAAAAACAATACCTTCCTCAAGCAGGAAAACCACAGAACATCTACAGACCGGAACGGACCCGGGGACGAAATTAATGAAACGACCAAATCACGTTCTCTGTGCGACATGTTGTTTAGTTAACAGACCTCTGCTCATGATAGGAACACAAGACCAACACGGTTTTCCGTTATTCCAACACACAGAACCAATCAAACGTTTGCCCGCACCTTCGAATTCCATGTTTTCTCCTTCTGCTTTTTCTCCCCAACATTGTATTTTAATAATAAAGACATATAATTCTTACAAAACAAATACAGAATTATGTAGTTACCAAAAATGTGTTAACTCAGAATATTTTTAGGTTTGCGATTCTTTAAAGTAGCCTTTGCTTTAATGACAGCTTTGCACACACTTCACACACTTCATTCTCTCATTCAGCCTCATGAGGTAATTATTACCAGAAACGGTTTTCCAACACTCCAATACTGGAAGTATTTCCCAGATGTGTTGAATACTTGTTGGCTGCTTTTCCTTCATTCTCCGGTCCAATTCATCGCGAACCATCTCAACTTGATTTCGATCGGGTGATTGTGGAGGCCAGGTCATGTGATGCAGCACTCCATCACTCTAATTGGACAAATAGCTTTTGCATAACCCATTACATTACTGACTCACACAGTCTCCTCTGACAGTGGATGTTGAAATTTGTCGGCCCCTTGAACTCCGAGAAGCATTTTTCTAAGACAGTTTCTAAGACTGTTGATTATGATGAACTTATCCTCTGCAGCAGAGGTAGCTCTTGGTATGGCTTTCCTTGGACGGTCCTCCTGAGAGGCCGTTTCATCATAGCGTCTGTGCGTTATTTTTTAGTGACTCCATTTGGGGAGTACTTCAGGTTTTTCTAATCGATTGACCTTTATTTCTTGCAGTAATAACAGACTGTCGTTCCAATTTACCCAAACGAGCGTTTCTTGCCATAGTACGGATTTGTACAGTAGACAAAGACCAAGACCAATGATGGTGTAAAGGACATTTATAGGGCAAGAATTCTCACAAATTAACTCTTGATGACGAAAGGAGAAGAAGTGTCCAAACTTTTGTGTGTATACACACACACTTTGACTTTAAAGACATTGTACAGTTCATAGAAGATAACCATGTTTCTGTTTGTACTGTTTTTCCCATAAATGTTTGAGTAATTGTATGAGACTGGCAACAAATTCGAGAGAAAGAGACAAAACTGAATTAATGTTCTGATTACGCAGAAACTGTTGTTCTGTCTGTGCTGATCTTGAACTTGGAAAAAGCTCCATGTTTCTCTGAACTGTCGCGGCTTCACAGTTATAATTTAACCCCACGTTTAGTTGTTTGCATTGCAGATCATTAGCTTCTGCCTGTTTCTCCTGCCTGGTTTACTCGTAATTACAGCGTAATAAAACCATAAAAGGCCAAATGGAGGCCGGTTTCCAGGTACCGTATGTACTAGGCTTTAAAGTTGAAGTGTTTAGATTCATCCTGCACACACACACACGCACGCTCAGCAACGATTCTCAGACCGGCTGTGGCATTCAGACAATGGCTGATGGGTATTAAGGGGCCCTGTGTGTGCTAAAAAAACATTCCTCACATCTTTACCCCAGCACCACCAACGGCAGCCTGATATGTTTTCATCCATTGATTCGTATCGTTCATGCCGAATTCTGACCGTCCGCCTGATACTGAAGAAATCAAGATTCAGAGGATAAACATTTTCAGAGGACCTATAGCATAGTTTCAGGTTTCTTAACTTTTCAGAACAATGAAAGGTCTATGTAGGAAAGACCACACATGTTGTTTATTTAAGTGATCGAACCCACTTGTATGAATATAAAGGGTAATCATCCTTTTTTTTTTTTTTTTATCTACAGTAGATAAACATACATTTGGAGGAGTATGAAAAATAAAACGTCTCTAAAAAGCAAAAAAACCACACTGAGTGCTGAAAGGAAATCTCCACGGCTTAGGCGACACTAAATCAGGGAGGTTTTAAGAAAGGAAAAGGGAAGTGGAAGGGAGCCTGGCTGTGGGAGGTTAATGGATGAGGAGAAACAATAAGAGTGTCTGAGTGACAGATGAGCTGGAAACTCCTGGTTTATTTTTACTGAGCATGGCTGCCGAGCATGGACCTTCATGGGCTTTGTGCTCCTGGAGCTGGAGCCTGGTTCACCTGCTGTAGGGCATCACACACCCTCTCACACAGCAGCCTCTAAGGTAGAGAATTATGACTTTCGAGGTGTGTCGCATGTGCAGCATGTAGCACGCGTTTGTTTTCTGATACGTGCTTATGTGGACTGTCATAGTCATTGTGCTCTTTGCTATATTTAGACAGCTTGCCTTGCTATATTCGGTAATCCTTCAGTGTTCTTACTAGCATGCCTTACTAGCATCCAAGATTCAATAACTTTATTGATCTTTTATTGTGCGATTCAATTAACTGAATCAATGGGTTTTCACATGTTTTTTTTTATTATTATTCAGGTAAACTTACATCCTTGGGGGGGGGGGGGGGGGGGGGGGGGGGGGGGGGGGGGGGGGGGGGGGGGGGGGGGGGGGGGGGGGGGGGGG
>JAQQZT010000020.1:9901772-9927618 GCA_030068275.1 Clarias platycephalus | reverse complement strand
TAGGGTTTGTATGGTTATATTTATTGTATATTTTAAAATATATTTATGGTTTGTTTATGGTCAGTTGAGATGTCAAATATGACCAATATAAATACAAATATAGAAACGATAACTACATTTATACTGTTTTTATTGTGTACCTTCTGTTTAACTCCTGTAACACTGGCTGTCAGTGTCTATTTGCATTTCAGCAGTGCTGTGATCCTATGTTCATGCTGAAACCCATGACATCATGATCTGTACATCGCACCAACAACTGTAGTGGAGCTAAACCGTTACCGAGCTCAGTGCTCCTGTCCAGTCTGCAGTGGGAAAGTATTTCTGAAACAAGCTTTTTTTTTTTTTTTGTTCGTACGATTTGATTGTAAGGCAACAAGGCCTGTAATTATGGGACAGTAATAGAATCAAAAGTATATATATTTTTAGGGAAAGGCAATCTTAAAATACTTACAGAAAACACTACTTGACTTAAATGTTAAACAGCTTTGGTACTATTATTTAAAAATGTAGTAAAAAAAGTGACTAAACTTCAATTAGCCGAACATTTAAAAGCATTAACATTAAAACTATAGGGGTTTTGTGCCATCATGCAGCTCAGGAAGTGGCACTGGGGTGTTAGTGATGGATCTTTTGGGTGCTATGGGTTGTGGGGTGGGGCCTCCGAGAATCAGACTTGTTTATCCAGCGCATCCCATAAACACTTGGTCGGATTAAGATCTGGGGAATTTGGAGGCCGAGACAACAACCTTGAACCAATTCGCAGCAGGCTGTGATGAGCTGGGTGCTCCGATACATTTCTACGGCAGGTAGGCTAGCGTTTGGTCGCAGCAGATGTAGATGGGCCTTGAGTGCCCATGATCCTGTCACCAGTTTCCTGGTATATAATTGAATAATCAGTGTTATTCACTTCACCCGGCAGTGGAGTTAATAGCTGTTCAGTGGCTCTAGTGTGGTCTATATATGGTGGATTTAAGACAGCTCTCCAAAGTGATTCTAAATGTTTCTTCATTTCACTTGTAGCTTAACCATTTAATGGTCCCATCGTCTATTCTTTAGTATAAAATAAGCTCCCATTATTCAGTTTTTAGGTTAACGCAGGTCTTGGAGCTCCCCCAAAGTGTGTGCATTATAATACTCCAGCAAAAAATACCCTTATATAATGGATTTATATATTATTTTTATTCCTCATTCCCCTCTGTTTCACCCCTCTTCCCGAACACGGCATTTCAGTGTCTATGTAAAAGACTTATTGCGGACGCTCCCCCTGTCAGAGACCCGACAGTGCGAAGAAACGAGCCAGAGAAGTGACTCTGCATACATGAGGTCACATGAGAAAAGGTCTAATAGACTTGTTTAAGCTCAGACCAATACGAAAACATAAAAATGACAAAAAGTAGTGAATATTTTTTTACCCCCCTCACATATTATTTGTCACAACTAAACGTCTAAAAATGACTGAAAAGTTACAGGTCGCTAAATTGGGAATGGCCTGAGGAATGCAAAACAGATTTAGTGCCAATACCTACCACGATCACAGACACTTCCGGCCATCAGCACTATCCATGTGGCTGTGTTCATACTTAGGCGGTGATACCCCCCTTAGGAATCAGGTCTAGCTCTCCACATTCGACCAGTTTAAAAGGTACATAGCATACATCACTCAGATTTCTATATTTTATCATTTATAATACTGACTGAAGCAATGATGTTAAATAATTTTCTTTCATCTCCGACTTGCTAAACCGTCTCCGTTTAATATTTATGGGAAGAGTCTTAACTTTCAGAGCTCTGAATTATTGTAAAAATAAAAAAATAAAAATTATAAATGGACAACTTTGCAGTTTATAACAGAACAAGCTGCATCCTCTGCGCCTTGTCAACTTTAAGGGCAGGAAAAAGGACACGGAGGTAGTCTCTATATTAGTGATGGGAATGCTTTATGCACTCTTGTGCTCCTTGTGATCCTGAAAATCAATCCCTCCTCCATTCACCATTCCTGCACCCACAGTATATTATACATACTGAATGCACCTCAACGAGGTGCTCGCATAAGCATCTATCACCAAAAATATTAATCTGATAAACACGTCACAGCTGTCGAAGCATAAGCATACTCCTTATCACAGATTTTTAATATTACACTCTTCTTTTTTTTTTTTTGTATTGTTTTTCCTAAAACCAAAGTACGGCCCCATCCGGGACCAGGTTTTTCCAGAAAAATTATATAACAGGTAGCAGGTAATCAATACTATACACACATAGCTAGGAACAGTGTGTGTGTGCGCCCATGTGTATGTGTTGTGTGTATGTGTGTGTGTGTGTGTGTGTGTGTGTGTGGTAAAAACATGGCAGCGTCACTGCCAACAACAACTTGGCCTGTTGTGACTCAAACAAACCAAGTAATCATGTGACCGCGGGAGCTTGTAATGAAACACATAATTAAGAAGAAAGTCTAAGAACAATGTGGCAGAGTGTTTAAACACAGAGGCTGTGCTGATGCTGTAATTTACACACAGTGCAGATCAGTGGGTCGGGAAAACCCTGGTGGTCTGATGTGGGCGGTTCTACTGCTTTAATGTCAGACGACTCTCCCTGAGCACTACAGGAGACCAGACAGCGAGCCTGGGTGGTAAAGCAGACGTGCTGCCAAATCCACACACCTATCTAAAGGATAACGACAGGAATGCCTCTGTACACTGACAGCTCTGGCACTGGGTGAGCGAGAGAGAGAGAGGGTGTATATACGCTGGAAGTGAATTCTCCTATAAAACACTGTGTGAATTAAGAACTGTGTGAATTTGAGCCAATTAAACTCATGTTAGCATGACTGATTAAAGCTCAATAGGTAGCTCTGGTCCGGAGAGGCTGGAGTTACAGGAGTCTGTGATTTCTGCCCTGTACAGACTGAAGTTAAAAAGGGTTTTGGAAAAAGTTGTCACAGAATTGCGACATATGAGCAATTCATATCATTATAAATAGACTTAACGTTTTTTGCTGGGCTCATCAACTTGGGTTTGTCTATTTTATTTGGTTTACAAAAGTCAAACACACTATAATTTCTCGCAATGTTGTGGTCAATCCATGTATGAAAATGATTCCTCATGCTCCCAGAACCATTCTTTCACAATCCTGGAATATGCCTGTGTCACGAGGGAGGAAGAAATCCATAGATGTGATAACCTGGTCATTCAGTACATTCAGGTCATCAGCTGACTTCATTTTACTGCCAGATGTGGAACTGACCAACCCAGATCATAATACTGCCTCCAGAGGTTTGTACAGTGAGCGCTATGCATGATCACTTCATGCGCTTCACTTCTTAACCTGGTACGCACTTCGCTCTGGAATCTGGTCAACCTGGACTTATCAGACCACATGACTTTTTTTTTTTTTTTTCAATGCTTTAAAGTCCATTATGCTCCCTAGCAAACTGAAGCCTCTCTTTCTGATTGGTCTGATTAACAAATGGTTTTCTTATATATACAAACAGCTGTTTAGTCCCAACCCAGATTTCTATTGTAAACTTTTTTTTTGGTGCAGCTTCCTCAAGCGTGATCTCCCTTCCGAACAAATTTCTTGATGATTCAGCACTATCCTTCCAGCTTCTCATAATGTGTTGGACAGGTTTTAAATAAAATTCCAGCAATTTTTAAAATCACGTTAGTTGTTTTCTTTGCTTCGAGAACGTTTAATAATTTGACCCTAGCTTAGAGCTGCGTGATTAATCGTTATTATTGATTAATACGAATTTATGGTTTATGTAGAAATTGTTTTTAATTGATTTTATCCATTTCCACAGGGCGTGTCTCAAGCCTGATGCAGTGGACAAGCTTGTGTTACTTGCTAAAAACATGTAAAATGCTGTCAGACACCTGTTTGGTGTTATTTAGCATCTAAGTTGCATGTGGTTCACAAAATAGTTTTTCTTCAGTGATTTCAAAAAGAAAAAAATAATAATATATATTCTATTTATTTTTCTATTTTTACAACAATTCATTTTATAACAAAAGTAATTTAGGTCTGCAGCTTGCACTTTACCAATCCGTCATATTTAGCTAGAACTACCAGAACTTGTAAAGACTTGTTAAAGTTTGCGCTTTATTAATCCCAAAAAAGAGTTATGGACAATATGTTGTTGTATTGATTACAGTTTTTCTAAAATAACAAGAAAACTTGTTAGTGAAAATAAGTTTGCAGTTTTAGTCTAAATAAGCCGTTCATGTTTGGTTATATTGTTTCTTGCATAAATAAAAAAAATAATCCTACACCCTCTAGTTTTATAAATTATTTATTTTAAGAAAAATAATTGTTTTGAAATAAAAAATCTAATTTTGTCTAAAAAAAAATAAAAATAAATCAGAGATTCAGTTTATAGGATATATCGCGCAGCTCTACCTTTGAATTCTGAACAAGTGACTCCACCATGCTGTGTACTTTATATGAATCTAGCTTTCAATGCAATAAGTAAAGAGTAACAATAAGCGTGATGTGGCTCAGGGAAAAGAAGAGGATCTATCCACCCTGCAGTGTGTCATTTCTCTTACACCACAGTGATCTGACTATGATTAAAATGTATTTCTGGACACCATTGGATGCTTCGTTACTATTTATAGTTACGTGACATGAGTTAGTTCCTCTCTCTCTCTCTCAATTGTGTTGTCAATAATTAAAAAAAATTAAGCTTGTCCCTAAAACCTCAAAAAGCATCACTTACTACTCCATTTCTTCAAAGATTTATGTTTTGTTTATTGGTACTGGACAGCAATTGATGTCACATGTACGAACCAAAAAAAAAAAAAAAATGAACAAAACATTTATTAGTGCTTTTTTTATTTTATTTTACGATGAACCATTGCTGTGACATGTGTTAGGCAATGATTTATGCTCATGAGGTTTACATGTAAGATGTCCTGTGATGTACCATATGTTATCTGATATTTGTTAAATAACAATGACTGGATGAGATCACAAAAGATTGCATTCAATACCGAGTCAGGACCGCCATGATGAGTGCCATGTCACTAATAATGTTCAAAGAAAAAATCATAAAATGCAAAACTCTAGTATTCCAGTTATATTTATTTCCTTATTTACGGAGTGTTGCTCAGTATCTGTCACAGCCTTTAACTAATTTGTTTTATTATATTTATTACACAAACATGTCATGTCCGACGCCAACAGGGATGCCTTTTCATGTCATTTATATCTCGGTCTCAGTATTAATGTCATATAAGAATAAAGCAAACGACATGCGATCTTGTTTGTCATGCATACAGAAGTCAGACTATAGCTTAAGGCTTGAACATTCACTGCAGTGTTAATGCAAGTTGACCTTTTACCTTTTCCCCGCAGGGGGTCAAACTTGACTTATGTCTGGGCCTCACTGGCAGTTGTGCGTGTGATTCAAAGGTCATAAATTAAAGCTATTCTTTTCCAAAACATTTTATCCATTCTTTTGATTGAACACTGATATCCCCGAGTATGGAACTTAAACAGGAATAGACACAAAAAAAAACATCCTGAGGGCCCTGAGTTTGACACATGATCTACTGCATTAACATCAACAAAGCAGCGCATCACCAAGCCAAGTTCATTCAATTCTCATACATCATACAGGATAAGAGCAGAAGCTTCACTTAAAACTCACCTCTGTATAACAGATCATAATGCTGTTTCTCTATTTACAGCCATAAAACACAGCTTCATTAAAGGAGGAATCAGCAATACAGGGGGGTCGTTGTTGATATCTGAACTTGAACAAATTAACTTTCTCCACAATGTATTTATATACTTCTGCATTTGAGGTGGTAGAATGTTGTCATTCCTCTATAATCCTGAAACTGGTGAATCAGTTCACAGTATCCAGTGTGGCAGGAGAAATAATTTGGGAAGTTTGTTTAGAATACGTGGCAACCCACCGACAACAAGGCTCGATTGTCAGATCAATAACCTAAAGCCTTAGTCGCCTCAGCCGTCACTGGCAAATCTTACGTTTAATGTATTATTGTACAAATAGTTCCCCTTGAAGGTAGCTCAAGCACACAACTGTGGTTTTATCCAAACTTCCAACTTGAAGCTTTTTATAATTACACTTGATGTTCAGCACACCTGGTGATGTAATGTGTTAAAATTTCAAGATTAATCACAAGCGTTAACGCTTTAATACTAACAACCCTAATATACACAGCTCTGGAAAAAAAATTAGACAACACTGCAATTTACTCCAGAAAACCTCTGGAATGTCATCAAACCACTGAGCTGTTTGCTTTTTTGCAATTAAAGTCATTTAATTATAATTTATGTTACTCAACAGCAAGTTACTCAACAGCAACGTGAAAAACTGGTGGAGAGCATGCTAAAACGCACGAAAGCCATCATAGCAAATCAGGGTTATTCCACCAAATAAACTGATTTCTTAATGTTATTTAGCCAAAGCATTAATACTGTTGGTTTACAAATTATTTGCATTTTGTTTCATTTGAGTTATTGAAGCTCTGCAAATACTGCATGATCTTGGGTTATTTTGATGTGTTTTGATGATGTCATTTCCATTAAATATACACTCTAAATAACAATAGTTATATTTTGAATTTAGGAGAAATATTGTAAGCAGTTCACAAAAATGGGAAACAAAACTGTTCCTCTCACCAATACATGCACCTGTAATAAATAAATAGAAATACGAGACTGAGTATTTTCTTTATCTCTTAATTTTTTCCAGAGCTGTGTATGTGTGTGCGTGTAGATAAAATGTAACAATATTATATATGATTATAGAATCAATACAAATCAAATCCGCATCAAGGTATCATGTTAATCGTATCGGCCAGTCCACGGCGATTCACGTTCCGATTGCCAAGGCAGCGACACCAACAACTGGACTAGCTGGCTTATGTTAATATAAAACATCATCAAGCAGGACACACCCCTTCTTGCTAATTGGCTGGAAAAGTGCTATGTGTCGTGGTCTTCACCTCTTGATTTGTTTCAAGTTTTTAAAGCCAGTTTTATGTATGAACAGCAGGTTTTGTTTTTCCGCCCACACAGAAGTGACAGCTAACAGACCATGAGGAGATATTGTCTGAATCTGATAAGAAGTTTATTACCTGAGAATCGCCGACGCCTGCTTTAAAATAGGAAAACTATGAGCATTTCCACCGTTTCAGGGTTAAAATCGTGGAAAGACAATTAGCATTAAATTGCATACGTCTAGTTCTAGTACACTGGACAACTTTTATGATGTGGACAACATTTGAACTTTAACAACATCCATCCATCTTTTTGTAAACCGAACTATTATGAGATGTTTTTAAGGTTTTCAATCAATCAGATTGTGAGCAATTGAGATTTTCTTTTTTAAATGGCGTCCCGTAGGCTGATGTATTGTTTGGCATACCGCAACAGCTACTCTTCCTTAAAACCAACTTATCACCAGCTGAGCCACTAATCTCAGATAAACAAAGGTGATCCAGAAAGACAGGTTTAAAGACATGCCTCGGGGGGGTAGGGGGGGGGGTGTCAGTGTTTATCCAAAACAGTTCAGCCAAAACATGAACTATATAGATTGACAAGTTTACTGTTATAAATGTGTTAACCAAATGCCTTTTAAATATCTGTTTATCTTAAATAAACAGACAGACATGGACGGAGAGACGGACAGAATGTTTAACAAGGCATTGCTTAAATTTAGGAAAGCTGTTGGCTCGATATTTCACAATCGCAGATCCATCAAGCAGAACCTTTAATTTCAAGGTCGCAATGTGCATGCATGTGTGTGTGTGTGTGTGTGTGTAAACTAGCTGAGTGACACAAGACATGCTTGCCTAGCCCAGAGAGAAATATAAGCGAGATTTCCATGTTATAAACCACACCTGAGAGCAGAGCTGCTGGCTGAATGACTCTATGATCAGAAGAACAAGTGTAAAAAATGTCCTAGCCTGTTATATTAACAGTACAGTGCTACGTTAATTAACAAAATGTATAGGGTGTCCCATAGCATTGGTGGTTCAGTGGTAGGTTTTTTGCCTGCCATGCGGGTTCAATTCCCACCCAACGCCCAAACACCAGCCGCTGGAGTGCCGGTCCAAAGCCGGGATTAAATGGGAGGGTTGCATCAGGAAGGGCATCCGGCGTGTGTGATGTGACCTGTGCCAAGGTGTTGTGCGGATCGGATGGTCCGTGTGTAGCGACCCCTCGACGGGAGCAGCCGAAAGACTAACACATTATTGGTGGCCCAACAGTCTCGATCCATACACAGACAAGCAAATGCTGTAAAATGTCTCAGCGACTTGTCTACGTGAAGGATCCTGTCCTGTGTACATGAAGACGAGTTTGATGAACTCTTAGTCTGTTAGTTTCAAAGCCATCTTGTGTCTAAAAGAAAAAATTAAACTAAAAACATTTTTTTTTTTTTATTACATGAATGGAGGATCTGGATTCTAACTGCTAAGTAGTGTGTGTGTGTGTGTGTGTGTGTGTGTGTGTGTGTGTGTGTGAGTGTGAGAGAGAGAGAGAGAGAGAGAGAGAGTGTGTGGGCTGCTAAATACACAGATGGTCAGTATGTTGCAGCACATCTATCACTCCTGACAGGACTTTTGCCTTCACAATGACCACATTTGCATAACCTCAGATCAGACCCACACCTCGCCATGTGTTTCTACAAAGAACACATTACACTCACCTTCATTTCACACACTGACAGCACTGACCTGCATTCTACTCTCACTTCAAAAAAAAAAAAAAAAAACAGCATTTCAGGTGAACCGAGGCACTGTTCAGAGATGCATGCAGGAGTGTATGTGAGGGAAACACACACACACCCACACGTGCACGCGCACAGACACGGGTTCAGGAAAGGTATTCCAGTGAAATGTAAATGGTAATCAAATGCTGGGAAACAGACAAATTTACTGTATCATGAGTCAAGATGGGTTCATTGCTCATTGAGAGGAAAGACAGGACAGTCATTCAGAACAAACGTTTCCTTCATAATTAGAGGAAATGGTAACACACTAAATTAAAAGTCCATTAGAAGATGTTTTGCTACATTTATATTCTTTTCATTGTAAGCTAAACTGAATAAACAGTTCAGTTGTTGCAGGTTAAGGCAAGGCTTGGAGGTCTGACACAAGCTGGAAGTTCACTCACTCATCATCTATACCGCTTTATCCTGTGTACAGGGGGGAGTTGGGGCACATGTTGGGGTACACCCTGGACAGGGTGCCAATCCATCGCAGGGCAAACAGGGAATCCCTCATTGGATTCCCGCCTCGGTCTGTGTGTATGGAGTTTGCTTGTTCTCCCTGTGCTTGTTGGGTTTCCTCCCGGGTTGAGGAGTGAGTGAGAGTGAGTAATCTGCATGCCATTGGACTGTAGGAGGAAACCGGAGAACCCAGAGAAAACCCACCAAGCACACATGCAAACTCCATGCACACAGACCCGAGGCGGGACTCGAACTCATACCCTGGAGGTGCAACATGAGTTATTATAGTAAGTTAATAATAGTCATAATTTTCTAGGTGTGAAACATCACAGCTCGGGTCAGCTGCACCGACATAACTTCACTTTTCACACTGACCGCAAACTTAAACCCAGAAGCTGAAAGTCGTGCACACTTACGGATCTGGACCTGCTTGGGGTTGAGCTCGCGCGCGACGCTCTGTAAGCCGTCCAGGCGCTGCTGGATGCGCGCGCTCCGCCTGAGCACGAGCGCAGCCTGGAGCTCGACGCCGCGGAAAACGTCGCTCGCGTGCCGGGACAAGTCGCTCAGCTGGCGCAGGAGCAGCGCGAGCGCCCGCGAGCTCACCTCGTCCAGTGAGGAGAAGAGCAGCGGCGCGATGCCCGCGTCCCGCTCAGCCGCCACCTTCAGCCGGCACAGCCGCCGCGGCTCCACCGTCCTCTCATGGAAAGGCATATGTTCTTTTTCTTTTCTTTCTTTAATACTCCTAATCTAATTAGTATCACCACTTTATCCTCCTGTAGACGTATACAGCGCGTTACGTTTTAAACGGCGCCATTCATACTAAAGGAAAAGTAGTCCGGGTCGCGCCGAGGTATTCAAAAGGTGCCGTGATTTAAAAATAAACACACTATCCAAGCCGTTGCTGGACCGTGTCCCCGTCTCACACACTGCACTTACTGAGAGTTTGAAGACTGAGACTAGAGTTGTGTGTGTGTGTGACCGAGGAAAACATGGCACGACAGCCGGCACCTGTAGCTCCAGGAACCGGAGTCTAAAGGAGAACACCGGCTCCACACTTCTGCACTACACACACACACACTCCTATAGAGTCACACACTACGAGTAGGAAAGTTTGTGTTTCTACAGGCGCAGTGCGCATGTTGCCAAATCGCGCTAAACCTCTACTAAACCAAGATGTGTTAAAAATCTACACTCCAGTCTGAGCTGGCAGAGTTTTGTTTGTACAGTATTTTATTCGAATCACTTGTTTTATGCTTTGTTTTTATTGTTGTTTGGAAACAGTCCTAATAATCTGGCAACCCGGGAGTTAATAAAGTCTGGACTGGATTTTGACTCACAAACTGTCTGTAGTGCCTTTTACACTGTGTACTGTATAAACGCACCACCATCGCTTCCTACAAACTCAATGCGTCCCACTGCACATTAATTACTACATGCACTACTACAGTACTTGCTATTTTGCACTACTCATTATAGTATATCCTTTATTACATTTGTGTAGACATAAAATTAATCCCATTAAATTATTTCTGGGTATAGTAAACACATGAAATAAATATGAAATATATAAAGAATATAAATATTAAATAATATATAAATAAACAAATATTAAATATTTATAATTTCTTTAAAAATGTATCAATTAAGTGACACCAATTTATAAATTGTAAAAAATATGTATTAAGAAAATTATAAATTATGAAATTAATTTTTATAATGAATCAATTAAATTAAATCTAATATTTATTTATATATATATATTTACTGTATATACATTTTTATATAAATATAAAAAGAAATATAAATATAAAAATATATACATATATAATAAATTATTATATAAAATGTAACGCAAATTAGAAATAAACTAAACATCAGGAATGCCATAATGGAGAATCTTTCTGTTTTAGCTCTTCAGCATACTGACAATAAGTGAAAAATTACACATTTTGTTCATCTGTATTTTTTTCAACAGTGGCACTTGTGTAAGTTTAAAGCTCCCCCTTGTGGTAATAGTAATACCTATAAAGAAAAAAGAAAAACAATACACAATGTCACTTAATTTTTAAAAGTCAAGGATGACTAAAACTAATACTGCAATATAGACTGCCCAAGCCAAAAAATAATAATAATAATGAAATCACCACTTCAGTAGTGTCAAATAATTGGCACTTCAGCTTTGTGGAAGGAATGTGGTCACTGTACAAGCCTCTGGAAGCAGTGCTATGATGCCGGGTTCCTTCAGTCTAGATTCAGAAATGTTATGTGGCAATAATGCAAAGTCAGCTGATTAACTGAGTCTCCTGAACGGGCAGGTTATCACATCTATGCTCTTTTTTCTTCCCTGATGGAAAAGGCATATTCCAGGATTCAAGTTTTGCACACACAGATTTTATTATTATTATTATTTTTGGCCGGGCAATGTAGTTGGTAACATTAATCAGTGGGTTACTGATCAGAAGGTCCTAGCACTTCCAAGCAGAGCAAGGTCAATAACCCTTACTTTTTCAGAAGTGCTGAATCATTGATCACCCTGCACCCTGAAACTAGCTCCCATAAATGCTGGAATGAATAAGAAAATAATATAATTTTATTTATATAGACTGTGCATGTAAGAAATAAATGCTTCATGTTCAGATACTAAACATCCTGAAACTGAAGGATATTGATTACAGTTCATTCTGACCGAACTGAAGCATCAGTCCTGACTTGACACAAACTATTTGTCCAGAAATGTCTGCTAAATAAATCCAACCAGATGATTCCCCCACCCCCTTTCTTAACCTGGCAAAATGCAGAAATTTTAAGGAAAGGCTGATTTCTTGTAAAACTGTCTTACCGAATGTTATCATAATTTCATTACAAAGTGTTATGCATCTGTTTAGACAGCAGAACAATTATCACTACCTCATTCCATGTTTGCTCATTTACGCATCGCACCTTTTGCATTGCTTTTATTCTTTTATAAAAAATAAAAAAAAAACATTCACAATTTACTGCCACTCTACCTTACTTTCTCTATTGCAATCCCCACTTAATGCTGCATGCTGTTTCCAACTGCATTTAACTTTCAACTTTGATTTTATACCCAGCTCAATGACAAAGTAAAAAAAAACAGCAAACAAACTCCTAAATAAACAAATAAAACAAGAGTTGTGTTATAATATGCTTTGTAATTTTTTAAAAGAAACTGCAGCACACAGATGGCACCCAAAAGCAAGAACACACCAAAATGTATTGGTCAGAAAGGTATAGATGAACTTGGTTTAATCAATATTAAATATAATTATCAGGGAAAGTGATCCCAGAACTCATTCATGTCAAATCAATGGCAAAAAAAAAAAAAAAAAAAAAAAAAAGAAATAAAAAGTTACTTCATGTGTACATGGTATGAAATTTACATTGATTTTCACTTTGCAAATGGGAGAAAAATGTACAATATGATATTCACCACCACATTTCCATTTCTTTTTATCTCAAGTCCTTAGTCCAAGATCAAGCCCTCAGTTACGGTCCACTTTTACACCCAGACCAGACTTAATATTATTACTATATTAAAAATAAATCACCAGGGGGGGGGTGAAAAAAAACACATCTGTACACATTTCACTGTTGAGTGTAATGATGGTGTTGGGCTGCTGCTGGGTGTCAGGATCTCGTCATCACCGCTCTGCACAATTTAATTTTTTAGGATAATAAACCTTTTAGTAGTATTTGGGGGGGGACAACAACAACAACAAAAAAAAAAAATATACAAACAACTCACATTTCATGTTTCAACTGAACATGTTGTAGTAATGCCATCTAACAACCAGTGATGAATATTTGAATGTTTATGTTATAGTTAAAATAGCCTTCTTCGGCTCAGAGCAGAGCATGTAACGGTCGTGTTCACTGTAAATTCCAGGAACCAAAAAAAAAGCGTCAAAGCGCTCACGAATTCAGCTGCTGCTTTCGGTAATTAGTGTGGCAGCCCTAGTAATGTGACGTCACACATACACACACAAAGACAGTTAATAATAAAAATAACGAAGGTTCTGTGGAACATACTGTATATAAGATGATGAATTCACTTATATTTTGTGTTGTAATGTGGCTGTCTATAACTACATACATAAAAATGTAACAGCGACAAAAGCAAAGAAGTGTTTGAACAGCGAGCGAGTTATGCCACAATAGGGAGAAGAAAAAGAAAAAAAGTACAAATTATAAAATCAGTAAATCCAGAACCCAAAATAAACTCAACTAAGACAGTGACAGTTCAGTTGAGAGATGAAAAAGCTCATTGAAAAGCAGGGAGATGAGATGTATGTAATACGACAGAGACATCGAGAACCCTAATCTACTAGTTGGGTAAATAAATATTTATTAGATGCTTTACACACTTTAGCAAATTTCTGCAAAACAAATCTCTTTCTCTGCAAGGGCTCCACCACTTCAATCCTGATCCTCATAATCCTTAACCTTTCTATCAGTAGATAAGTAGAAGTCATGTATTACTCGTTTCTTGTACCCCAGCAGCCCCCAGTTGCCTGATGTTGCTGAAACAAACCTCTGTACTCTACACTGACTTATGAAGCACTATTATGATGATTACAGATGTAGACAGCTGGCTAGGATATTCCAGTGATCACCTAAAAGAGGACGTGCTGCTTTTCTACAACCCCTTGGACCAGTGTTTAGAAAGGCCAGATTTTAATTTTATATCCACTAAAATGAATTCACATCATGAGGATGATGATTATGATGGCAGCAAATGAAGCATTAGAAGTTAAAGAATCCTACATGAAGGCTAGCACTATGCTTAGAAATGGACTGGTGCATTATCTGCCGTGCGTGTACAAGGGGCGTTCAAATCAAACCAGGACTCGTGAAATGAAATGTCTTGTGAATGAAGGTGTAGAACTGAGTGCAGCTAACTGGCATAACATGTAGCTAACTTGCGGAAGAGACACATCTGTCTGTGGGAACAGCAGACACAATCAATCATTCATAAACACATTATAGAAACTCATCTAGGAGTTATTACCACATGCACCATACAGCCCTGACCTCGCTTCAAGTCATTTCCACATGTATGGGGCGTTAAAGGAATTCCTGGGAGGCCTGGTCTCAGTCTGATCATGGCTCCGGCATACTGAGAAAACTTTCTACACCTTAATGGTATCCAAGCAGTGAAAGGCTGGGATAAAGGCATTAGTGTAACAGGATCATATACAGAAATAAAGGGAGTTTTTACTCGCATAACTCTGTTGTTATTCTGCACAATTAAAAGTCCCGGTTTGACTTCAACGCTGCTTGTATTACGCTTCTAACATGTCCATTATGTAAGCGTTCACCAGGATGAATTCCTTTTGTGTAATCGAGTTTGTAATCATGGTACACATTTTTATTATTATTTTTTTAATCTAATTAGCCAAATGTGTTTTGTAAAGCTATATATTGTTCCGGATTAAACAGGATCACCATCACCAATTTACATTTTCAGTAATGTAACATACAACTAGTCAGAAATTTGTCCAAATATAAAAAGATAATGAAGCAGACCTTTTCCTCGCTGATAAGATAATAGACTTCCTTCTTCAAAATATACGCAGTGACGAATCTGCTTTAATAAACAGGTTCCAGGAAGAATCCTGCCACAATGGTGGAGGGATTAACATTGACTAAGTTATTGGAAAGAAACACACTGGGTCCAGGGCAGAAAAGCAGCAACAATTATTCTCCACCCAAGACTTCTTTACTTTTTAAGTCATACTTCATAAACAGTTTATCTGAACATATTAAAGTAAAATGGTAATTTTTTTTTCTTTTTCTGAACACATACAGCTCTCGTAAGTGGCCGAAGCACCTATTTGGATGACGTGAGGACATGGAGGCTGAGGAGAAATCACACTGTGAACAGAAGACAATACTATCAACAAGTACAGAATCCTAGAGCACGCCTTTCAGAGTGCAAAACAGAGGATACATCAGATGCCAATCCTCTTAAACTTGAACAGCATTAGACGCACCCCATACACACATGCAGACCCACACACGCGCGCGCACATACACACAGACACACTCTTGCTCCACAGTCTTGACCCCAGGCTTATCTGGTGTAGTAGACTCTGTAATAGACACTCTTTGACCTCCAAAGGGAGTACGAGTTGTCAAATTTGAGTAGGTAGATGCCACGGCCGGGGTACTGGTGACTCCCTGCATACACCTCCTCGTGGCAGTCCCGCCGGTAAACTGGCACGATCTCATCCACCTGAGGTTTCCCTGCCTCTTTCTTGGCCTTTTCCTCCTCGCTCTGAGGCTCTATACAGAGAGGAAAACATGTCTGTTTAGTACTCCTTATGTAATCCAGAAACACAAATAAAAAGAAATCTTTAGATAATAAACGCAGTGCATCAATCTTACGATCCATACACAGACCCAATTATTATATTCCATAACAGACTGTGTCTTCCGGAACCAGAACAGTCCCTGAGCATTTTTAATGGGCTTGGTACAATCTATTATTTTATTTTTTTTTCTATAAAATGTGATCGAAGCTTATTCATTACGAAATAAGATAACAGCACTTGCAGCGTGGATATTAAACCAGATTTCGCTCACCTTCCTCATCCTCATCTTCGTCGCTGGACTCGCTGACGTGCACGCTGACCGAGGCGTTGGTGGAGTCCGTCCATTCGAAGAAGACGCCGAACCCAATGTCATAGTGATCCGTGGCAAATTCCCAGAAAAGGTAGGAGCCCTCCTCGTGAGTGGGGACCCTGACCGTGACCACTTCCCCTCGGCCTACAGTGATGACGGAGTCAACGTCCTGGCGTATCTTCTCCTTAAAGTCTTTAATCTGCGGCCGCGTCCACATAGAGGGGGCGGCTATCACCGGGGGAGAGTCTGCTGAGGTAGGGTGAGACAGAAAGGGGGAAAGAAATATTTGATGACAAAAGGCAAAACAAAATAAGGGCAAGAGAGTAAATGAAAGTAGAGGACGCACTTCATTCCAAAATGTATGTATATTGTGAACGAATCTAAAGACAAAATAATTCCTGACTAAAGGTTCAGGTCTTCTCTCCGAGCGTTCCCACCTGTCGGGCCGTTCTCTGTGACCTCCTCTGCAGGCTCCAACTCTGCTGCATCTCGATCTATGCTGTCGACAGATGACTCCGCCTGGCCATTCACCGTGGGAGCGTCCTCACCGAGAGAGAAGGCAGACGTCTCACTGACCTCCAACTTGGAGAGAACTATAGCGTCCTCTTGCTGCTTCTGCAGGGCCGCCTACAGAAAAAAAAAAAGAAAAAGAAAAAAAAGAACACACCATATGGCAGCCGTTAAAGGTCCAGTCTGAAATGACTCCAATTTTCTCTGTAATGGGCCGATGTAGCAGCAGCTCATTATTCCAGCCAAACCCAACAAAAGTGAAAACAATCAAAGTCATTATTCGGCCAGAATTACCATTGGCTTTTGGTAGATAACTTTGAAGGGACAATTTGACACAAATAAATTAACAATTCAACCTATAAAACCCTATAAATCAGCTGACCATCACGTACGACGACTGTTCAATGTGACATTTAGTATAATTCAGCATGGTACAAATTGGTCAACTATCATCAAGAAAGTTTAATTAGCTGGAGTCTACAGCTCTGTAACAGGCACGGACACAAACTTAGAAGAAGAGGTCTCATTTGTTTGGAAGCAACAGACAAGGGGTGGAAAAAAAAAAAAACCTGATGAGTCTTACACTCCACTCTGTTGAATTAATATACCAACATTTCCATGGCATCAGCTCATTCATGGGAATGTGTATGGCAGACATTATTTAACAAACCATGTGATCATTTATATACTGAAGTTTTCTTTAAATACATGTTTAGCTACAAAAAGAATAAAACACTCCAGGACATCGACATGGTTATTTTTCACTAACTTATTTTTTTTCCCCTCCCCTCCTACAGCCCTATTAAATAAAAAGAAAAATCTCAGTAAGGTCTCTGACCTGCTGCTGTGCCAGCTGCACCTGGTAGAGCTGTTGCATGTACTGCTGGTAGTGCTGCTCCTGCAGCTGCCTGATGAGGATGAGCTGCTGTTCGGGACTGTCCGGGTACTGCTGCGCTGCATATTGCTGGAACTGCACGGCCGTCTGCGCATTCAGCGCAGCCATGATCTGCTGCCTGTAAGCGCCAGAGAACATGAAATATATGTTTAATATGTGTGATTTTAAAATTCTAACATGTACAATTCTTCCTTAGGTAGTGGATGTGAGGTCTTGAACCGCATCCAGATGATATTTCGATCTTCGACTGTTTGTCAATTTTCTATAAGGTATAATGCTAAGTATATTAGGATGCGAATACAAATAGGATTGAGTTGCATTGCGGATTGAATGTATGATGCTGTGACCAAACACTGAGAAACATTCCTACTCACTGTACATGAATATGAAGAACAAAATGATTCTGATTCATTACAGGATGAGTGATATTGCAATGTCCTGAACTTTTGTAAATGCTACGGAGTTGAAAAACTGCTCAGAGGTCATTCTTTAGACCGGAGTTTTGGCTAGTAGTACTTCCTGTTAAAAATTTAAGATGAACAGGACATTCCCTCAGTGATAATGTTTCTGAGAAAAGAAAAAATAAAACAGTAATAAATAAACGAGATAAAGTCAAAAACTATCTGCACTCCGTGCAAGGTTACCCTCTCGTCACTGCTGTGCAGGTGTGAATGTGTTAAATCAGTTCATTTGTAACTGCCATGTGAGCCAAAAAGGATGTGATTTGCATAAGAGAAAAACAACGTGCAGTGATTATTTTATTTTTTGTGGTCTGAGGGTATACGTGGTGCCAAAACATAAATAGGTGCATTTGGTCATCTGCAAACAATATTTGGACCAAGAAAGCAAACTGCTGACTAGTGTTAATCGTGTTAACAGAAATAACGACTAAAAATATCGTCACAATCCACTGCGATATAGCGTTCATTCATTACGGCATGAGCGGCACGCGGAATATCAGGAGTAGTTTGTGCGCGCAGTGACGGGATGTTACAAGCTCAGTCATCTTTAACTCTTCGTCATGACAGCAATAGTACTCAGGCGAAAGAGAAGAGCTCTCTTTGCCTGCAGGACCCCGTGAGCAAAAATCACCACTGTATTGAAAGACAAATTTTGGTATCGTGACATCACCACGACTGAGAAACCCCCAACTCTTCTCACTCACTTCTGCTGCTCCACACGGAGTCTCTCCTCCTCGGCCTGCCTCCTCTGTTCCTCTTCTCTCCTCAGTCTCTCCTCCTCCTCCCTCCGGCGTCGCTCCTCCTCCTGCATCAAACGCTCCCGTTCCTCTTCCTCTCGACGCCGTTGCTCCTCTTCCTCAATCCTACAATACACAAACAAATGTTAAACTAAACACGATACAACATTTTACTTATTATTTTTTTCTTTTTTGCATTACTCTATCCATGAAAATGCAATGTATCTACAGACACTGCCTGCTGAATTATTCTAGTAGTTTAGCTTTACTGCTCGATCCCATCCTGATCACACAGGTTAATACATGGGACAGGAAAACAGCGAGATAGCAGGAAACACAACAGGAAGCCTCCATCAGCAATGACACATATGAAAGGGAAGGAAAAACGCTTGCTTTAAAAAAAATAATAAAATAAAATAAAAATTATATATTATAATAATAATGAGACCGTAGAGGTCAAGAAAAAGTATAGACAAAGACGTATTGTGGTTGATCATATTTGGTAAATATTAATTTATGGGTTTGTCCAGCAGAATTTGAAAGAGAATCCCCAAGATGCCGCATGAACAATCTCTATAACAGCAGGTATGATTTCAGTGTTCGTGTTTCAGCGTCCTGCAGAGCCTTTTAATTGCTAGTTATAAAAAGTGCAGCCGAGGGCTGGTAAAATATTATAGTTTACATATTTACCATAAACATTCCTGTTATCATAGTGGCGAGAAGCTAGACAAAGAAACTCTTTGACTCAGAAGTGTCAGTGGTTGATCGTCTCCCACAAACAGGTGTTGAGAGTTTGTCACAGGTCTCGTAACATAAAAAACAACAAAAGATAAAAACACAAATATACGCAAAGCCCTCACCTCTTCCTCTCTTGCTCCTCTTTCTCAATCTTGTGAGATGTGACAAAAGGTGCAAATAATGTACAGCATTTATTTAACAGCTTGACGAATTCCACCATGGACTCTTCCTTTCCAATGTTCCCCAACGCTGACCATTCTCTCCTGAAAAACACACACAAAAAAAGAAAAACGATGTAGCAGCAGTAGTAGTAATAATTAGAAAACAACTACAATAACGCACACCAAGATTGCACATCATCGAATTGATGGTCAGACTGTTCCAGTTTGATATTAAGCAAGTTCTGGTTTTGGGCTTAAGCCCTCCCTGATCTACTTCTCATCTAAACCAATCAGCATTTACTTGATGCACAACAAAGCAGATCTACACCACCCATAGTGGCGACACTTTAGTGATTCATGTAGGCTTGTGTGATGAAAATGCTATTAATAAACATACACTACCAGTCAAAAGTCTGGATCTTTCCTGATTATTATTCCTTTCTACACTATAAAACAAGGCTGAAAGGCATCAAAGTGTCAAGTCTGATACATTATAAATGATGATAATTAAAAACACTGTCTTCAATTAACTGAGCCACAAGTATGGATACTGAAATGCTTGTAGCAGAGTGTGAAGTTTACCTGCGGTCATTTCCCAGCACGTCGAAGAAGCCCACTTCAGGAGAGGTGTCTGGGTTGTAAGGCCCCTGAGACACCTGCTTATGAAGAGCCACCAAACGCAGCTTCTCCTCATATGTCGGGTGGAAGGCCTTCCCATCTTTTTCTGTGTGTAGAAAAAGAAAAAGAAAAATGTCCTGATCAGACTGCATGTGGAAGGGTTTTTATCGTATTGATAAAGACAGTGTTACACGCACAGTGCCGGTCAAAAGTTTGGAACAATAATGGTAAGTAACAACAGTCTGTTGTTATTTTAGGACACAAAGGTCGGCTGTTCTCGAATAATTCTTGTCAAGAACAAGAACAGTATTGTCAAGTGCATTTGCAAAACCCATCAAGCACCATGATGAAACTGGCAGAATTACCAGCCTCAAAAATGATCAATTAACAATCAGCACCTCAGATTAGAGCTCTTATGAAGGCTTACAAACCATAAGTTGTTGGCTTTTCGGCTGTTCTCGGCAAGGGGTCGCCACAGCACAAGCTTGGCACAGGTTTTACGCAGGGTGCCCTTCCCGATGCAACCCTGCCATTTTATCCGGGCTTGGAATCGGCACTGCATCCAGTGACTGGGAATCGAACCCGGGCCTTCTGCATGGGAAACGAAACACCTACCACTGAGCCACCAAGAGAATACATGTGGACCGGTGCAACATAGAGCACCTAGCAATAGATAGATCAATAGATGTAGATTTTTTTTTTTAAAGAATAAAAAGGGATATCCAAAAAGGCACATGATGGGAATGGGATCGGAATCACCAGTCAGGTCCTGATACGAAATCAAAATAGGTGCCAATTCGATTAAAATTGTGATTTTGTAAGTATAAAGATTTTATAAATATCCCGATATGAAATTAGATTTTTCTCCTGATTTTGTTAAAATTTTAAGCCTTTGAAAAAGTGAATTAATTAAATGTAGTTCATTTCTTAAAAACTAAGAGCAGCACTTAAACAATGCAAACTAACTTCAAATCAAAGAGTTTCACATTTAATTTTAAATTTAATTACTACATTTTTAATTGGTAGCACATTTCTCTGTCATCCGCCATAATTAATATTTCTAAACAAACCTAGCAAATAACTCACTCCTACGCACGGGATGAAAATGTGTAAATACAATGAAATATTCAACTGCCTCTAACGCATCCAAAGTGGGTTTGAAACTAGAGCTTCAAGAGCTTGGAGAAAAGGGCAGATCAGGAACTTTTAACGAGCACCATTTTTGATCATGTAACGACATAAAAATGCTTTTCTGTTGCACCATTTGGTAGCTTTTGCGCTCGCTACAGTTTATATCTGAGGCTGATTGGGAGATCACCCATCACACTCAATCAAACAGAAAACAAGCCAATTCTGGTCACAGGCGACGAACACAACCACAATATTAGCCGTAGGAGTCTGAATCTCAATCTATGAAATAGGCTGTGTGAAAGACCCTGATATCATTAAGTGCAAAAGCACTTGAGTGCACAGCTCCATCCTTCCATCTGCCCCCCGTCTCGAGTGCTCTTACAGAGAGAGCTGCTTGCCACTCCTGAAACTAAACTAAATTAATGTTCAATGCCAAACACAACTCTTTTCATGGAGCACAATCAGTGTAAGCTATTTTTTTTTTTTTTTTAATAATCAGAACTCTCAACAAAGGGAAGACTATAATTTCAGAAAACAACCAAACAGGAAATCAAATACAAAAAAAGCAAACACAAAAAAAATTCTAATTCAAGTTAATCAAGTACGTTAAAGTAAACAAAACAAACTTTTTTTTTTTTTTTTTTTTTTTTACTTTTGGGACACTGTCAGGTTCAGCTCACTATGTTCTCATTCCTTCACTGTAGTTACTCATTAGTAACCCTAGTAAGAAATAAAATCACTACAAGGTGAGCTTTTATAGAACAAATTAAATCAACCATAGGTTGGTGTGATGGAGCCCAGCAGCAGTCAATGTTTTATTAACATCCATTAACATCCCCACAGTTAATATTTTTTCAAAGCTATTTGCAAATAAATTATTGCTATTATTAGCTTTTATTACTGAAGGACACACTGGGACTTACATACAGTAATATGCATACAGTAAGTCGAGTCACACCTCATTTCTTATTTTGCATCCAAAGAGTCAGACTTTGTCTTTTTAATGTAGTCTTTAGGAATAGTTCTCCTGGCCTCCTGAAGGACCTGCTGAAGGACCTGCTTAAGCCACACTGCGATGCACTTAAACATAAACAAACCTAACTGAACATAACCCTGGGAGAAACAGGTGCTGATGGTGAGAGATGATCAGCTTGGTGATTACTATACTGATGATGCTGAATGCCGAGTTGTTACAGATACGGGAGGATATGAGGTTGCTGCTGAGGTTTCTACAGAAAAACAGATTTTAAATTGTATCTTTAGGCACTTTGCAGCCTGTCATAGTAGAACATTTGTTCCTATTGCTTTAATTTAATCTACAATAATTAATTAAAAGTAATTTATGATAAAGAAATGAGGAAACCTTTGCACAGTACTGTAGTGTTTCGTTAAAACATCTATAAACACTCCTTTGTCAGCCTTTATTTCTTTCTCTTTCACTCTTAAAAATAATAAACACAAAAAACACAAACTTCTTATTCCTGTGGTGGACAACAGGACGGAGGACATTGTCCTATACAGCAATCAGTTAGACACAACATTGCAAAATGTTTGCGCACATCTCTCATGTGTACATATTGATTGAACAGTCCGTTCCAGATTTAGTCCTGCTTTTGCAGGTTTAATAATATCCACTCTTCTGGGAAGACCTTGCACTAGGTTTCAGAGCTGGCTTCGTGCTCGTTCAGTAACAAGACCATTAAGTGAATGTTGAGTGAAGGTGCAGACAGTGGCACAGTTCCTAATCTTACAGTTCTCTACAGGTCCAATTATGATGGAACATGTTCGCGCCTCTTAGTTCCAGTGAAGGGAAGACGTAATACTACAGCACATGAAGACATCCTATGCAATCTTTTGAAAACGCTTTAGGGATGAGTGTGATGGAAGTGTTAAAAGAGTCACCTATACAGCAAAAAAACTATTTTTTTTTAATATATATATATTGCATGACTGCTCATGACGATGTGTTCATATGCAAGAAAAAAAATGTGATGACTGCAGTATTTCAATCAGTGTGTTTACAGATTTATGAGGGGGGGAAAAAAGGGAAAAAAAAGGGAAAAAAAAAAAGTTACCTTCAGGACATTTTTGTTATTTAAAACCTGTCTTGCAACTAAAAAGTTTCCAAGGTAACTTAGGGCCTTTAAAAAAAAAAGCTCATTTCTTATTACACCCATTTACCTGGAAAATTTTTTAGTAAAACAGTTTGACATTTACGGAAGACTTCAACTACAGTACGGTGTTGAGACTCGGCCACAGTAAAGCATTTGAACTGAGCGAACGTTCAGCTGTCAGTGACTCAGACTCAGCGTCTGATCTATGAAAATCGTCTGATAACTTGTAAAATTGAAGAGGAGACATATCTGGCTGTAGGAACTGTAGACACGATCATTCACGAACACCACTTGCACGTTACAGGAGCTAGGCTGGGAGTTATTGCCACACCTCATGTACAGTCCTGACCTCGTTCCAAGCTAACTACATGTGTGGGCCATTAAAGTTTTTTTTTAATGTAAAACAGGCAGTCTGATTAAAGCTCTGATGTACTGAGAAATATCTAATTTGATAGTATCCAAGCACTAGTGAAACACTGGGATAAATGGATAAGGGGATTATATTGAAAAATAAAGCTAGGCTGTACTCTCATAACTGACTTGAACACCCCATATACATTTCTATAAGTGGTTAACCCACTAAGCTACTATTTAATAAACTCCTCGAGATAGTAGTAAATATTTATTTGGAACAGAAACTTGGACTTTTTTTCTTTGATCCAAAGGCACTAGAAGCGAACTTCCTTCTTGATGGACGAGAGAAAGACACAATGAGACGATAAGCACAACACTTATTTGGATAATCACCGACTCTAATCAACTATTAGGTCATGTTTTGTTACACATCAGTCATGTCACTAGTGAGTGAGCGCAGTCACTTCACTGCTTTGCCACTAGAGTCGCCAAACACAGATACTTTCTCTCTCTCTCTTACGCACACAAATGAACGTATGTGAGATTGACTGAATTTCCACATCATCAAAAAGTATTTGGCCTAACCTCCAATGACTTTGTATCCAAATACATATATGGAGTTGGTCCCCCTTTTTACATCTATAACAGCTTCCACTTTGCTCAGAAGGCTGTCCACAAGACGTTTTTGCAGTGTTTGTGTGAATTCCTGCCTATTCATTCTGTAGAGATCAGGCAGTGATGTTGGACGAGAAGGCCTGGCTCACAATCTCCATTCGAATTCATCCCAAAGGTGCTCAATTGGATTGAGGTCACAGGGCTCTGTGCTGGGCCCAGTTAAGTTCTTCCACAAAGAACCATGTCTTTATAGTCCTTGCTTTGTGCACTGGAATAGAAAAGGGCCTTTTCCAAACTGTTAACACAAAGTTGGAAGGATAGCATTGTCCAAGATGTCTTGGTATGCGGAAGCATTAAGATTGCTCTTTCTGAATTCAATAATTAACAGGTTTGGCCCAATACTTTTTGTCCATACAGTGCATGTGTGTGTGTGTGTGTGTGTGTGTGTGTGTGTGTGTGTGTGTGTGAATGCAGTGTTTAGAGATGAGGCCATTGCATGTGATTCTGCCCCACACTGGACATTTAGTGTCTCTTTCCTATTCTTTAACTAGAACCAAAACTAAAGGATATAATGAATGAAGGGATTAAAACTGAAGTGCTGAGCCTGTGCAGGGAGATGATGAGTGACACGTGACATGTCGCACCAGATAAACCAGCTCCTCATCCCTAGCCGAGGCTAGCTGCTCACAGGGCGGACCTCTGAGTAATGTTTCCGGTTTACACCATTATACACCAGCGCTCACAACCTGGTCTCTGGTACTGACATGACATATGAGCTTAACAACGCGCAAACACAAACGTACATGCTCTGCTAATAAAAAGAAAAAAAACGGTGACTAGCCAGAGCACAAGCCCGTTGAGCTAGCATGCTAACTGTCTCTGCGGGAGAAAAGCTCCAGCTGTATAGTTTCAGAATAAACTGGCGCGAGGGTATAAATTAACCTTGAGTTTAAACTTCGTACCTTTAAAGAACCGGAGCGCTAGGCCGTAGAGCTCCACCAGCGGAAAGCCCCAGATCCTCTCCACGGAATTCTCGGCATCCTGCTCCCCGTCGTCCCGGCTGCTGGTGTCGCTCGGGTCCGCGGTGCTGTGCTCGCATGAGTGCGGCCCGAGCGCGTCCGCCTGATCCGCTTCTCCCTCCGAGTCCGGGCTGAGAGTCAAACCGTCGATGGAAACTTCGAGACGGCTCGCGCTTCCACCGTTGAGGTCGCCGCTCTGAACCTCAGTCGCCATCGTGCAGAAACGTCAGCTGGTCCGGCCACGTACTTACTTCCGCTTTAGCCCTGCCGGATTTCTGCGTCCTCCTTCTTCTTCTTCCTTTTCGGAGATGAGGTGAACAGCAGGGGGACTGCGGACATCGCCATCTACCGGAACCTACCGCCATTTACATCGCTCTACATTCCACAATCTAACAGCTCATATACACAGGGAGATAAAACAGAACGATAAATAGAAGTAAATAACGACAAAAACAACAAAACAAAAGAAGTATATAATACACATATGTACATGCCTACATTGGTATTTTGGTCCATCCATGTGCCATTGGCACATCAGCCAACGGATATAGGTGTAGATTCTGTGGATTACCTAATCTGCATGTCTTTGGACTGTGGGAGGAAACCGGAGTACCCGGAGGAAACCCACCAAGCACGGGGAGAACAT
>JAQQZT010000020.1:9890271-9901672 GCA_030068275.1 Clarias platycephalus | reverse complement strand
CGGGTAAAGAAATTGTCACTTTATTTGCGGGGCAGGTTGGGGCGGGTCATTAAAAACAAAATTAAATAAAAAATCCACGTATGTTGCTTGCAATTCCGCTGCCAGTCACAACAAAATCAAAGAAATAAAAGTGAAGATGGAAGACGAGGTGCGGGAGAAACTGAGGTCAGGAATTTACATAATTTAATGGTCGCGGGTGCGGGGCGGGGCGGGTTGTAAAAATAGATACAGTGGTGCTGGGGCGGGCCAAATAATTTGAAAAAAGCGGGACCCGCGGGTTGGAAAAATACCCGACCCGCGCATCACTAGTGTGCGCGTATGTTACAATATTGGATTTATTTTGTTTCTTGTGGGTCTGGTTATGCTTGCTTTGTCTCTGCTGGTGGTGGGATTGGGGTTGTCTCTTCCTTGTTCTTGCAGGTTCCGCCCACTTCTGCCATTGCCTGAAATCTGTTTGTTACTGTTTTGCCGGTCCTTTGTTGGTCCCGCCTCCTCCCAGATGATTGGTCCTACAGGAGACCCAGAAGCCTACTTAAGGCCTTCAGACCAGAGTGCTAGAGACCGTGTTTTTGCTTACTGTTTATCCTATGCTTGATCCTGAATGTTATTCTGTTTATGACCCCTTTGCTACGTTTCTGACTTTCCCCTTTTGATGATTGCTTGATTTTGTTCGCCTATTCAAAAGGTGTATAACCTTCTGCTTGTCTTGACTATGCTTTTTTTGTTTGCCCCTCTTTGTTTTGTTGGTTTGGTTGCAAATACTTTTGTATATATTTGTATTTAATTCGTTATTGAGTGGCTTAGTAAGGAGTCGACGCCATTTTGTTTGCACTTCGTTTTTTTTTCTTGGTTTGTGGTTCATTAGGGAGTAAGGGAAGAATTTTGTATTTCTGTTTCTTTATTTTTGGTGCAGGTAAGTTGTTTCACTTTGGTACTAGGTAGAGGGAATTTTGTTTATTGTTTTGGCCTTGTCGGCTTCTGAAGCTCACAGTCACCTTTTGGGGATTTGCTTATTCACTTTTTGTAAATAAACACTAAGCAAATGCACTTTTGGTCTCACGCCCTTTTTTTTTTCTTTTCACTCCTGTTACGGCCTGACCTAGACCGGGGCGTAACAACATAAAGCATATTTTATTTTGGGTCTGTGTAAAAGAAAGTCTCATTAGAGAGGTTAAAGATCCATTTTCTCCCTCTCTATTTCAGCCTGTCGTTATGTGTGTGTGTGTGTGTGTGTGTGTGCGCGCACGTCATTTGACACCGTGCCCCTTCACGCACATACCCAACCCTCTCGGCTTCACACACACTCTCTCTATTCTACACAGAAACCCTGCTCTTCTTTTCAAAGGTACAGTGCAGGTTCAATTGTTTGTTTGACTTTACAGCATTGATTCTGTTAGTATGCACTCACGCGAGTGTCGTCATCGATGTTCCTTGCTAATTTTGCCGACAAAACAGACTTTCCGTTACTGTGTGTGTGTGTGTTTGTTTGTGCAAAATTCACATAAGTGAGGAGAAGGGGGAGGGTTTACTGTGTAAGATGAGAAGGGGGAGACGGGAGGGACTGATTCCTCCTCTCCTTTTACTTTAGATTCTCACACATACACACACACACACAGCGCCTGCGCGCATAAACGTAACACTTATCTGTCGGGATTATTTTTACTTTTTTTTAAGGGTAAAGTGCAGGTTAATTTGTTTTATATTTACTTTATATTTTGTATTAATTATTTTTATGTATTTATTTTTTTGGGCTGTGGAACGAATAATTTGTGTTTCCATTATTTCTTATGGGAAATTTTTCTTTGATTTACAAGTGTTTTGGAACACGAGCCCGCTTCCGGACTGAATTATGCTCGTAATCCAAGATTCCACTGTAGTTTAAAAAAAAGAATGTTTAAAAACGGAAACAAAACTCTGGAAACTTCCTCCGCACTGGACATTTAATAATTTTTTTCAATTCAGTTTTATACTGTATATTTTATTTGTATAATTGAAATTGTCGCAAAGCAATAATTTGTCAAAATAATTATTTAAGTTTTTATAAAATGTGAATGTGTATGAATCAAAATGATAAGATTGTCCCTGATGAGCAAGCCGAGGTCGACGGCGGCGGCAGTGAAGGAAAAACTCCCTGAGATGGCAGTAGGAAGAAACTTTTAGAGGAATCAAACTCAACAGGGAACCCATCCTCAATTTGGTGATAACGGATAGCAGGGATTGATCTGCAGTCATACTGTGTCCATGTACGTATGTATACATACATTTAATATCTCTTTGCTCCTGCAATCTTAAAGAAATAAAGGGTGTGACGGGATAATAATTATACAATAACAATTTAAATGAAATTTCTCTCATTTTGTTACTTAAAATACATTTATAAAATACATTTATAAAATACATTTATACATTGATAAAACCATCCCAGTATGACACCACCTGAGTTGTTGAAAAAGAGCTCTATTCTGTTATCTTTGTCACTTACCGCCATCTATGTACCACCATCTATCTTCATTAGGGTTGTCCTCAAATACACTGAAACCTTTCTGAAGGTCCCCTTCAAAATTGGTACATATGTTCAGCACTAATAGACAATATATATCTGTCACTCACTGAAATTCTCTTGCTTAGCAATTATAACTCCTCACAAAAAGCTTATCATTAATAAACTGTAAAATACTTTTGTGACATGAACCAAAGCACTAGTTAAATTAATTTAGGTGGATTACACTCACTCACTCATCATCTATATCACTTAATCCTGTATACAGAGTTGCGGGGGCCCTGGAGCCTTTGTCTTAGGGCATTAGACGAGGAAAACCCTGGATGAATGGCCAATCCATCATACATTCACACATTATGGGCCATTTGGGAACACCAATTAAAACTAATCTGCATGTTTTTAGACTGTGGGAGGAAACCAGAGTATTTGAAGGAGCCCCCAAGCATGGGAAAAACATGCAAACTCCATGCACACATACTTCAAGGAACCCAGACTCTGGAGGTGCAAGGCGACAGTGCTAACCACTAAGCCACTGTCCCAATGAGTTACAAACATTACAAAATACAATTTTAGGTTGTACCATGCTTAAGCGGTGATGAGTATAAAAATGATGAGGCACACAATAAGATGTCTGTTCAAAGTGTTGCATTTTTTTCTTATTCCTCTCATTGATTAGAGCTTTTGTTTCATAGTGTTTTTTTGTAGTTTGAGCATTATTTACCACCAAGTAAACAATCAATTTATTCTAAATTTTAATTTGGTGTAGTATCACTTCAACTCAGGATCTGGCACTCCAGGGCTGTAAAACTGGGTATTAAGTAATGTAAACTGAAGTAATGTCAAAACTGCTTGGTGCTTGTTAGGGGATTAAACCCATGCCCTTGGCATTGTTAGCACCACACACTAACCAAGTTAACTAACTGGCCAGAAGATGGCGCAAGAGCCACAACTTTGTTCATTCATTCAACTTCTATACAGCTTATCATGGGTAAATTGGCCAGGATAAGCCGCGGTTGCAGGGCCTTGGAGCTTATCCCAACAGACTTTGGGCAAAAGGCAGAGTACACCCAATCCATCCATCACAGGACACACACAAACAGCCATGGACAATTTGGGAACGCCAATTAGTCTAATCTGCATGTCTTCGGACTGTGGGAGGAAACCAGAGTCCTGAAGGAAACCCACCAAGCACGGGCAGAACATGCAAACTCCGTGCACACAGACCTGAGGTGGGGATCAAGCCCTCAACCCTGGAGGTGCAAGGCCACCATGCCACATACCACTTCTTTGTGTTAATTTATTAATCTTTAATCTTTTCCAGAAGGTTTTTCTTTGTTCAGCTTACTCATATGGCATATTCATTATTAATGCAGATTTCAATAATAATAATAATAATGATAAATATAGTTGGAAGCAATGATGAGCGGGCCCAAGCACTTGTGCCATTGCCACCTGGGTGCACTCTAAAAAGTTCCAGATGCTGTAATCAGTGTCAAAAAATGTGATGTCACAATATGATGTTACCCAATATAATGTCACACAGAAAGTCATCAACCTATCTTAAGGCATCGTCAGGGGTAACCCATTTGAGAATTTGGTGCTTGAGCAGGTCATTGTTGCTTGCATCTGTGCGCAACATACAATCTGTGTGCATTTTGAGCACACTAAGACTTCTAAAAAGCCCCGGTTGCGCACATCTGGGACGAATTTGGTGAAGATTGTAGTGGCGCAGGTGCTTGGGCCGGTTATTGTTTCTAGAGTGTGTGGGATGTGTAGTGTGTGTGTATTAAATAGTCCAGGTGTCATAAATGTGCATTTTGCAAATGACCCAAAATATCTGACCTCGTGTTGAGTTGAGCCCATGACATGCATAGTGAAAATAGTTCAGCTCAATGAGATCTAGAAGTGTACTGAGTTTGACATGTACAGTATATGTGCAAGTGTGTATGGACTATGCAGTGAAATCTCCTGTGAAAGCCCTGAGCCATGCTTAGGGCCCAGACTCGGAGTCTGTTAAAATAAATAAATAAATAAATAAATCCATAGAAGTACAAGGATGTCCACATTTATGACATCAGCACTATTAAAACGGCATTATCAGCGCTATGGCAGTGACATCATAGTCATCATAGTGTGATTATGGCTGCATCAAAACTACAAATCCAGTCTTCACTACAGACATGTAGGCTACACTGGCTTTGCTGAAAATACTGTATGTGAAGATGCAAGCGTTTAGTTCACCATCAAGTTTTTATGTATGAAAGCAATAAAACTTAAGTTTTTATTTTTTTTTTTTTAAACATGGGAATGAACCTGTGTGTGCCTTGCATTGGACTGACACTCTGTCCAGGTTGTACCCCGCCACATGCCCTTAGATAAGCTCCAGGCACAGTATACAGAATAAATCGGAAGAGACGATGAGTGGGTGATCTCTTATATAAGAATGTTGGGTGCTGTAGATGTGATTAGAGTAACGATAGGTGGCAGCACTAAGACAGAAAGCCTTCTTAAATCACTTATCTGTACACTCAGGCCTCCCACATGAAGTGATGGGGAAATAATCCTGCACCTGTGCATATACACACACCTGTGAGATGTAAATAGACTTCTATAGTTTTCTGAATAAATGTATGCACAAAAATTTGTTATGACCACTATTTGTTTACTTGTATTCAGTTTGGATTAATGGCTTCTTGATGCACGCCTAGAAGAGAACATTAAAAAAAAAAATCTTAAGTTTTGAAAAGGCCAGATTGTTTCTGAGTTTGAGGTTGGACTGTCCCCAAGACAAATAACAACTCCTAGCGAGGAAGAGGAAGAAATCTGGAGTAAATCTTCAGCATGAAGCAGCACAGGCTTTTGACGGGACAGGATGATGAGATTGAGTTCACAATCACTATCCTTTACCTATTTATTATCTAAGAACAAAGTGCAATTTAAAAACTGACATCAAAAATGTGCAACTAAACCTTAAAGACAAAGTGCAATTTGTAAATCTGAAGAAGAACCAACACCATTTTCATCTTAACCGTGCAAATAGAAAAACATGTTGCATAACATTTATCATTGCAAATAGTCATTTATCTGTTAACTACTGTTTTTATTTATTGAATCAGTTTGTAGCTAAAAATAAAGAAAAGTTTATTTGACAATAGAATACAGTCATGCTGTAATCTTGTTTGCGAACAAAATAGTTTTACAAATTGCCCTAAAAACTCCAACATGCAAACAGAGTGATACAAGTATCTTTATTTATATTAATAACATTTCCTTCATGTTCTCACATTGTCATATCTCAGACCCATGTCCATCAACTCTCCAAACAACAGAGGAACTAAGTACAGTAGGTGCTTGATCAGTAGCTGCAGATCTCTTACACACTGTTGTGTTCAAAATCTTCAGCAAAGCTCCTGCTGCTGTTGCACTCGTACAGGCACCACACCCAAAAAACCTCAGATACAACATCATCCTTTAACATCACCTTAGACGTTTCCGACGTTGACCCTCAATCCACCTCCTGCAATTTCTTCCCATTGACCATCGAGATAAATAATACCGTTATTGAAAGATTTTAAAGCCTTCATCATTTAGGAAATAACGTGACAGCGGACTGCAATATATATAGAGCACTTTATGTACAAATACAAAAAGTAAACATGAATAGACATGACTGTTCCTAAACTCATTTTGTATGCAATGACTAAATGTTTTTTTTTTTACTTTTTTTTTTTTTTTTAAATAAAATTTTTCCAAAGCCAACGTTTCACATGGTGAAGGACGTGCCATTTTCATTCCCGGAGCTGTCTACGGACCTTCGGGAGGACAAGTACACCTCAGAGGTGATTCGTGACGTGCGCCGCGCCCCGACGTAGCTTTTCCCAAGGCACCAGAGATCCTCCACCACCTTGCGGAAATGGTTCCTGAATTTGACACCAATGAAGGCATAGAGCAGTGGATTAAGGCAGCAGTGCAGGTAGGCCAGACTTTCAGTGATGATCAGCAGCAGCTGCGTGTTCCTATAGTGGCTGCAATCTATGAGGGAGAACATGTAAATGATGTCGTAAAGCAGTGCTGCGTTGTAGGGCAGATGACAGACGATAAACACCAGCACCACCGTCAGGACCACGCGCAGAGCCTTGTGCCTTTCGAAGTTCTTGGCTTGCAGGAGTGTGTACACCACACTGGAGTAGCAGAAGCCCATGACCAACAACGGTAAGCAAAAGCCCACAGCAACCTGGGAACTTGGCACTAGCATCTTGACGCGCTTTGCAGTGTCGTTGTCATTGAAGCGGAAGAAACATATGTGTTTATCCTCTTGTGTCTCATGCAGTTTCCCAGTAGAATATGGACTGCTAGTAACCATGTCTTCAAATACCATAAATGTTGTCTTCATTGTTTCATTTTGATTGTATCTCTGGTAGAAGATGAAGGTGGGCAAAGTCAGGAGCAAGGCTAAAAGCCAGACCACTGCGCAGATGATATAACTGTAGACCAGCATGCTCGAGCGGAATCTGAAAGAGCGCCGTGCTTGTACAATAGCCAAGTAGCGGTCCAAACTGATGCAAGCCAGCAGGAGCATGCCACTGTACAGGTTGATGCTGTAGACACCACGCAACAGCTTGCAGGACCAATCACCCAAAGCCCAGCCACTCTGCTCACTATAGATGATAAGAGGCAGGGCCACTACAAACAGGACATCGGCTATGGCCACGTTCAGGAGGTAAACATCCGTCATGGACTTGGTGCGCTTGTAGAAAGCATATGTAA
Source organism: Clarias platycephalus (assembly GCA_030068275.1). Taxonomy (NCBI): domain Eukaryota; kingdom Metazoa; phylum Chordata; class Actinopteri; order Siluriformes; family Clariidae; genus Clarias; species Clarias platycephalus. Next base: position 9,894,405 of record JAQQZT010000020.1, on the reverse strand, counting down.
GGATCACCAGGGTATTACCAACGAAACCAATAATGCAGATAAGGGAGTGAACGTAGACCTGGAGAAAGTACTTAAGTGAGTGACCTCTATCACTACTCAGCTCACATGGACTCTCCATATAGTCCTCATAGGTGAAATTATAATCCTCACTCATTTTTACCTCTTGGAACTGTGGAGAACAGAACAGTAAAAAAACATTTAATCAAAGTGAACACAACCTTAACAGTCCTTGCTTTTTCAACTGTTTCATTTTATTATTTTACATAAAATATTTATATATTTTTACATAATCATAAAGCAACATCAGATGTTTACATTAATCAATTTGCTAGATTTGATCCAAATTGTTTTAGAAACAAGGTATCGTGCATGTCGGTCACATTCCTACCAGTTACGACTAATGTCTAAGGGTGAGGTGCAAGAACATTAACAAACTATTTTTGTCCGGATTGTTTGTTGGGTGGAGGTAAACAAAGTCAGAGACAGAAAAAGGTTATAGCTTTAATGTACATAAAAATACAACAGGATGGCTAATAAATAATAATAAATAAATAAAAATAAACACAAAAAGGGAAACAGAAAACTAGACCCACTATGGTAAGAGAACTGGGACCATGCCAAAGAAATTAATATAATAAAAGTGACTACCCTAGGCTGTATTTTAAGTTACTATCTTAACTATCAAGTAGCAAATCACTAGCTGACTACTCTAGGCTAAGCTAATCAAGATACAGGGGGTGGCACCGGCCCTCTAATCTAGGGTGCCTAAACAATCATCCATACCTACGTGGTGAAATGTAGGTGCGCGCACGGACTTACCTGTTCTCAAACCAAGGGAGCTAGTATAAGACAGCTAAGTTAACCAACAAAGGCTAATTAGGCTAGCAGAACTAGTTAAGGTTGACATCAGAAAGACTAAGCAAAGGTTATAAGAAGGAGAAAAAAACCAAAGCGAAAGCAAGAAAGATTTTCAAGGTGTCTCTGCCTTTTCTGGTTTGTCTCTGGCCACCTCATTGGTCACCTCAGAGCAATCATTAATTGGGAGTGACAAGGGCTCCACCAACAGCAGGACAACAGAGCAACACAAGGAAAAGAAGGAGAGCGGAAAAACAGCGACAGAATGACGCGTAACACACCCTACTCAAACAGCAAACCTGTTTGCGAAAACAAAGCACAACTATGCATGAGCAACAACATGCACATTCCATTGTACATATAAGATAAATAGCAGTGGGTTATGGTCGGCATACACAATCAAAGGTACAGAACTGGAACCAACATGGACCTCAAAAACTGTAAAGCAAGCAACATTGCTAGGGCTTTTTGCTCTATTGTAGAATATTCTACTTGGTGTTTTGTTGAATATTATGTGAAAATTAACTCACAGGTTGGACAATTCCACTGGCATTCTCCTGTAGTAGCACAGCTCCAACCTCTACAGCACTTCTATCAACTTCAAGCTTAAAAGGCCTAGGAAAAATCTGGGGCTGCAAGAACAGGTGCATCATATAGCATAGCCTTTATACCGTCAAAAGCATGCTGGCAACCAGGAGTCCAAATGAAGGGTTTTGATGGCCTAAGCAAAGACATGAGAGACGAAACAACTGAACAAAATACAAACTACGATTGTACCCTGCCATCCTGGGAATATGGAATAGTCTAAACGGCAAGACTGTATATTGCATAATTATCAAAATGGAAATTTCTTAAGCACGAGTCATCAGCTGTACTGGCGAATAACCCTTAGGCAAATCTAACTTTGACACAAAATGAGCTAATCAGTCATCTGTCCTTGGCAAAGCATAAGAATCAGGGACTCTAACAGCACTAACATGTCTATAGTCGGCGCACAGCCGTTATGAATGATCTGGTTCAAGGACCAATAAACAAGGCAAACTCCAAGGTTCTGTGTTCCAATAAATATTTAACCACTTCCTTCATCACTGCTCTCTTCGTGAAATTGATATGATCAGCCAGCTGCTTGAGGAGTACAGTTGTGGTAAATTAGATGTCATTTTGCAAAACTGTGGTTTGAAAAGTAACATCCTGAAAAATGCTAGGGAACTTAAATTAGGCACTCAACATCACCTTTCTGGTGAGCAGGAAAATGATCCAAAAGAGTTTGAACATTTACAAGAGGCTTGAGGTGCACATAGTACTAACACATCTGAATCTTCGCCTACCTACTATCTGGTACAGAAATGAATCCAACCAAGACTACCTTACCATTCCTCAAGTCCTTGGCTTCAAGACTAGAGATGCTTCCATGAGCTTCATATGCCTTCAGTGTATTGACATAACAGACACATGTCTTGCACTTACAGTCAAGAGTGTAGATAACATAGTTTGTCCAAGTTTTCTTTGATAACATAGGGACTGGAAAATTTTGCAGACAAAGATGTACCAGGAATTGGAAATTAAAACCGGAACTTGACTGGACACTTAACATGTAAAAACATAGACATACAATCTGCTCCTGGAACTGTCTGATCAACCTTGGGGAAATCAAATAGTGAAAAATGATGAGTGCTCTAATCGCAACAGAAGTAGCAATTTTACATAAAGGAACAGCTTCTGAAAACCTAATAGCCGTGCCCATTTTTGTAAGTAAACACTGATTTCCAGACTTAGTTCTAGGCAGAGGACCAATACAGTCAATTGGGACTCCCCAATTCCAGGTACAGGGCAAAGAGGAGCCGGAGGAATAACTTGATTTGGCTTCCCAGTATACTGACAAATGTAGCAAGACTGACAGAACTTCACCACATCCTTCCTAATAGCAGGCCAAAAGAAATGCTTTAGAATATGCAACTATGATTTTTGACCAGGGGTGATCATGGGCTTCCTGAAGTACATGTTGCTGGTACAGAGAAGGCAGCACAATCTGGAAGACACTGTTAAAACCAGCATCACTGGGTGAAGACCAGTGGCACATCAGAACATTTTGTTCTATAAAATAAGTTACCTGCCTTTCATCCACTTCTTCAGGGGCACACACACTTCCCTAGGCAAGAATCAGTTTTTTGAGCTTTAATTAAGTTGTTTACAATTAACTGGTAACTCAAAATGTTACATAAATCTTCTTACTTTGACCAGGAGTCATGTGTTTTAAGAAACAAGTAAGGGAAGGACAATACATCAGACTCTTTAACATCTTCCACAAGAAACAAATCTGCCAAATCCACCACATATTCTAATAAACGAGCCTCAGCACAGGTCACAACACATGCTGGGGAAACCATGGGTGAACACATGAAAAATCATCTGGCACAGAATTCTCAGCATGGCTCTCCAAGACTTCTAATACAGGTAGAACCTTACCACCAACTACGTCATGTAATCCCCTTACAAAAGACATGTGTTCCACAGAATGAGAGCTCTGAAAAAGATCAAATGCCAGCTAATATAGATGACTGAGTGGCTCTCGTATTACGAAGGATTTTAACGGGTACTGAAGTTTGTTCTTTACCAACCAAGGAACACATACCATCAGTTACAAATGGCTGATATCTAGAATCAAGAGATTTTTTTTTTTTTTACTTAATTCCCAACACACACAGTAGTAAGGTTTTTGGCTAAGGCAATATTCTGGGACTAGCTGGGGCCTCTGCCTATCCTGTTTTCTTTTTGAAAACACAATTTGCAATTATACGGCTAGGCTTATGACAAAAACCACCATCAAAGCTGACTGATTAGGCTGACTGGTTTTAGGTGGTTTAATCAGCTGTTACCAAAGGTTCGTGGGTTGCTTAGCCCTGTAAGGGACCAGACATTTTTGGGCCAACTTAAGGCCATAGCTATACGCTCAAATACTGGAAAACGTCTTTGCTTCAGTCTCCCTAAACTCATTGTTTTTTACTCACATCCAAATTTGGAGTGTCTGGGGGAGAGCGAGCAGGATGAGCCAAATGAGGCATAGGGGACAGGCCTTACAGAAAGTGCAGGCGGAGAGGACGGTGGTGGATGATGAGACAGGTCAGCTGAGTATCTTCACCGCTTTCAAGTCTGTAACCAGACTGCTGTAATCAAACCTCCTTCCATCTTACCACAGCCATCCTGCCACTGTCGCCGTCACCCTTGGCTTGCTCATCAGAGATATTTCATTCATCTCATTATTACCTATACACATTTTTT
>JAQQZT010000020.1:9858895-9874523 GCA_030068275.1 Clarias platycephalus | reverse complement strand
CCACGGGGCAGACCAAGGACTAGATGGAGAGATTATATCTCCACACTGGCCTGGGAACGCCTCGGGATTCCCCAGTCTGAGATGGCAGAGGAAAGGGACGTTTGGGGTTCCCTGCTGAAACTGCTACTCCCGCGACCCGACTTTGGATAACCGGTTGAAGATGGATGGATTGATGGATGAACATTTGTGACATTAAAGGAGTTCCAAGGAGGCAGTGATTCAAACGTGAGGCAGTCCGATTATGGCTCCGGCGTAGTGACTTTCTATATTTGGTATCCAAGCACTAGTGAAACACTGAGATGAGTGCATTAGTGCAGCAGGGGATTATATAGAGGAATTGAGGGAGTTTTTACCTTCATAACAGTGTTCTGTTATTCTTCACAAACAAAAGTCCTGGTTTGATTTCAACACCCACGTGATTAACATTTTGAGCTGACAAGCTTACTTACCACACTTCTGCACTGACAATAAAGCTTTTTGAACAACCCCATAAATTCCTGGAAGTCTACAGCTAGGGAAAAAAGAAGAGAAAACCTCAGTAACCATACTGCAGCCCACTGTGTCTAACAATCACACATATACGACACATGCAAGGGGGAAAAAAAAAAAGAAAAGAAAAAAAAAAAAAAGAGCAGAAACAAGAGTACTTACAATTATTTATATCTTTGGTTCCAAGTTCATCTGCCACGAATTGTTCTAGCATACTTCTTCATTTAGCAGCAGTACAGACACACACACACACACACACAGACACGCAAACAGAGTCTTTAAAAGTTGTTCTTATAGTAGGAGAATTCTGTCTATGGGAAATTAATGAAAAGTTATTATTTGTTCATAATTCCTACAGTATATTTGAAATAATGTTGGAGAGTAAATTCCATTTGTCGCAAAAAGTGACGTTTGTGAAAGATTGATAATTGCTTTCTTAGCGTTTAGCTTTAGGTTGTGACAAAGTCATAAAAGAGGCCATGACCACAGTTGTGGTGGAAACCTCACACACTTGATTTCATAATCATTCACAATGTGTCGGAAGTAGCCAGGTTTTATATGGGTCAGCTATAAGCTCAGAACATACGCAGTTTTACTAAGATCAGATAGGGTTACGTTTGACTCGTCTTGTGGCTTCTTGGTGTGCACGTTTATCTAAGGCATCTTACCTGCTAAAACTGGGGAAAAGTTCCTGAAAAACACCAAGAACTTCATCTCTGCCCAAACCACCAATTCTATCCTAAAAAAAAAAAAAGCACATGTTATAAACCATTAATATAAATTATTTAGGCGCTGAGAAATGACAGAACAAAGAAACAAATAAAACCTGACCCGGCCAAAATGCATTTCTAAACACGTTGTAAAAAATTACAATATTAAGAAAAGTGCAGAATTACCTTGCGTCTGCAATTGAATTTCTTTTGTGCTTCGGCGATCTGACGAGGAGACGGTTCCTAAAATATCCAGACATTTATGAGATATTATTTATTAAAGTTTTTAAAATATTTTTTAAAATATAAATTTTAAAAGTAAAAAAAATTTTTTTATATTATTTTCCTATAAGGGGGTTTATTCCTGAAAAAATGCACGTCAACATTTTTCTTCCGTTTGACATTTCATAAGTTCGATGAAAATTAAATTATATTTATATTATAAATCTCTTTTTTTTAATTATACAATAAAAACTCAGCCTATTGAGGGTTGTTACAGAAGCAGTAACAAATCAAAATTAACGCATTGATAAGAACCCAAGATTTGCAATGCAGCTGGAACTACTGTCAGAGCAGCTGTGATAGGATATTAAACAGCGCCTCCTGACCAGATTTAAGAACACGACAGTACTACTCAAGGCTACATCTACCAAAGGTCTAAAGACACAGTATAAGACTTCATGATTTAGCACAGAGTCTGGTAAAGCCACACTGATATAAACTACTGAGCAAAGTTACCAGATGCACAGAAGTAGGACAAAGTTGTTTTGCAAAATGTAGCTGAACAGGAAAGAATTCTTTCACACAAATTCTAAACACCTTAATTTACATCCTCCTTCCTTTGTGTGACCTAAATTGTATAGCTGGGGCGCAAATGTGCAGGAGGGGGGGGTAAAGATGAATCTTTATCGTGAGATGAATCAACCTGAGATCAACCACATCTTAAAAGGGTTGAAGAGCGGGTTTTAATAGAAGACTGAATTTCATTCTAATACTGTAGCTCATCTTTCATTACTGTACCGTAGGTGTATGAAATAGGTTAAACATGTACAAATGAAATTACCTTGGGAATGTGCGTCACTCGATCTGCCTGTGAGAAAGAGAGAGAGAGAATGGGGAGATGAGAGAATATTTTTTCTTAAATTACTAAATTCAGCACAAAAAAAAAAGTCAGAAATGACATTTACCTCTGAGAAAATGGAAAACTTCTCCTTGTTTCTGCCTCTCTTAATTAATTCAAGGAGCAGAGGCGTGCTCTTATTCCCATCACACTCCGAGAAACCAAGCTCCTTGGACAAACTTTCCCGGCTGTCCAGTCCATATACCTAAGCAAAAAAGGGTGGATTCAAAATATTACTACTCATAAAAAATTTCTTATTTCAATTCTATTATATTACTTGAACTAAATGTGAATTTCACATCGAAAAGTATTCTATATTTTCTATATTTGTATATTTTTATAATACATATGGATAATTTCATATTTTATATTCTTTATTTTAATATTTTCTTTTTATTTTTCTTTTATTTATTTCTTATTATATATTATTTATTTGAATACTTATTTTCTTTTTTTTTTATTGTAGGTCACGGGTGGCTGTACAAACATTTCACTGCATATCATACTGTGTATGACCGTATATGTGACAAATAAAATTTTAATTTAATTTTTAGTGTTTCAAATAAGTGTTATTGGTTAAAAAAAATGCAAAGTTTTAAAAAGACCTAAAAGTTTAAGGGTCTTGGTGAAACTCTAAAGTTTAAACACAGTGCCTGATAAAATGCTCTCTTTACATTTAAGGGTGTTTTAAGATGCCATTATCTATAGCAGTGGTTCACTTTGTCCTGGAGGACCCCCTGCCTTGCACATTGTAGTGTTTTCCCTCCCCTATCACACCCACTGTAATTCAGAGAAGGCGATTAAAATGAGCTGATTAGTTAAATTAGATGTGTTGAGAGCTGAGAAAACACTAAGGCTGTGCTCAGATCAGCTAGTAGTTCCCTACAAAATTGACTGCACAGGGAATTCAGCCATGTTGAATAAGATTTCAAATCACAGGGAGAAAAACTTCTCAGTTCAAAGGGAACTGCTAACAGTGAAGGGAACACGAAACAATGGCTTATCACCTCGCCGGAAGTGGACAAGTAAAATCGGCAATTGTCCCAAAGATACAATGAGCTTAATGAGCATTCATATTTAATGCACCATTCATCATTAAGGACGAGATAAAATTTATATTACAAAATAATTATCATTTGTAATTAACCAACATCTGTAATTTTAATTTTTATATTACATAGGACATTAATCTGAACAAAAGTCTGACAACATCCATCATATAAATTAATCAAATCACATTTACTGACAATACATACATTTTACTGACATACATTTTAACAGTAAACGTTTTGTTACATATACACACATGTTTTTGTTTGAATATTTATACCATATTTAGTTTCAGTAATGTGAAATGTTAAAATGTTGACAATAACAACAACAGGTTGCTTACGTTAGGGTTGGGTATGTCAGGATAACAAACAGAGGAGGTGATGTCTGCTTAGGTGGTATTTACAGGGTGTTCCAAATGGAGGAATTTTATCAAGGGATGTGACCTTAAGAGACATTTACTGCACAGGGAGCAGGGAGTTTTGGTTTAAGTACACTGTAGAGAGGAATGTAGGGCATGGGGAACCACGGAGTAACGTACACAAGTGCTTTGAAGTCTGATTAAGTCAGTTTTCATTTTGTTACAGCCATAAACCACGACAATGGATTTTATAACGAGCACTCAAGATGTGATTGAAGCGTACATTTCTACACTTGTGTAGCCTCGTGTACTATAGATTTAATTCCAGTAGTTTAACAGAAAACACTGCATTAACTGAAGAGATGGGGGGGACAGCTGATTGATCATCAATTAAATGGACAGTTGTGGCACATTTCTTAATTATTTCATGACAAATTAAGAAGACAAAAGGCCTGGAGTTGATTTTCCATGTTGAATTTGCATTTGCTGGAGAATTCTACATCCTCATACTGGTTTACTGATCAGAAAATAAAACCAAGTTGTCGAGGTGAGTCTAGTATGAAAACACACAGGCGACTAAATTACAAATCTGATGCAGTGATTGTGGTTTTAAAAAAATAGATTAATGAGTAAATTTATGAATGTTGTTGGAAATGGCAATTCTATGGCATTATTTTAAAATAAAAGCTTCACAGGATTGGCACCATGTGACCTGATTAAACAGACAAGACCAACAGCAGTGACACCTGCTTGTTCTGACATGTTTGTTGATGTGAACCACATCATTTTTTTCCTGCAGACATGATTTTCTCCTCTGTGTAGATATTTTATTTGCAGCTGTCAAAATGTAATGAGAAATAGTTTGCCAAATATTGCACAATGTAGTATGACTTATGACCTTAAACGCAAACATATTTTAAGACAAAAAATGTGGCACCAGGTGCCTTTCATTTCCTCACCACAGATAAGCCATTTCCACTTTTTAGTGAGAAGTACTGAAAATCACAATACCGTGTTAATTTCTGGCTGAAAAACTGCAAGGGTGAAGTCTAGATTGAAGACTTGCAGGAAGTCTGTGATTAAACTGGCCACGAGTCGTCCTGCAAAGAATTAGATAATAAGATAGTTGTGGTTAAAAAGTGATTTATAAAAAAAATAAAAAACTGACAAAAACAATCGTGAAAATGTAACTTACCATCTTTAGTGCTGAGACACTTTTTCAGATTCTCATTTACAAGTGGAGTTTTATTCTAGTGGGACCAAACGAGATGTAGCCGTTATTCAGAATCTTAAACATTCACGGTCATAAATATGTACATGGTAAAAGATTGTCTGTGTTTAGTTACCTCCACTTTGTCTTGCTCCTCTAAGGCCAGAAATACAGCAGCTCGAAGCTCGGCCTGTACACAGACAAATCGACACTAAATTCTTAAACTGTGTTTAATCATCAATCATTTACTGTAAGTCATAAATCTAAATTGTAATTTATTACAGGAAACATATACAGTATATCAATATGTAAAGAAAAAAAAATTATAAATTAATTAATCTTTAGCATTAAAATGGGTTCATAAAAAACCCCTGAAATATTTATTTCAACAAAAAAAAGAGAAAAATTATTTTTGTTGTTAAATCTTCTATCGCTGATACTGACTCATTTGTCTACTTTCACAACTAACCAGAATTTCATTATTTTGCCAAGTTTGTAAGACATACAAAGAGCTTGTGATAGTTTTTGCGCACATAAAAAAAAACAAAAACAGACATCTAGAAATTTTAAATAAAAATAGGATAACAGAGTCAAAAATGTCATATAATGGAAACAATTGTATACATAGGGTCTGAGGAAACAGAAATGAAATAAGTATTGTTTATGTTATGTACAGAATGAGATAAAGGTTGTATGGTAGTGCAGCGTCGCATAGTGCTGTAGAGAAGTTTGAAAGTAGGAAACAAGTTCAGCTCAGAATGCTGATCATGGCACCAGCTAGATTTAATCTTACTGAAAGACGTGTTTGGCTCATCTTATGATTTTTGATATAATTTATTTATTTATTTTCTTGTTTTATTTCTGTTAATATTTTCCCCTCTCTGGGTGTTCACATACTGTCCCCATAAAAACTTACTGTGTGCGTAGTCACATGACTCCGGATGCAACTTGCAACTCTTTCATTAGAAAAAAATCTCAGGTTTAATGGTTTAATTCAATATTAACAGTACATATCTTGTAAGTAAACTATGATGGCATATACAGTATATACAGTATTTGAGGTGGTAATATGTTGCAGTTCCTTTAATATCCTGCAGGTGCTGCTCTAAACTATTCACACAGCACAGAACAGCATCCTGTGTGGTACAGTAGAAGAAAATTATTTGCCAAGTTTATTGTAAAGTTTAGACTTGTAACAAAACCTGAAGGTTTCCATCCTTCAGCTCATCTTACCACCATTCAGCATTTTACCTGGATTTCGATAACAATGTAGATTTTATATTACATATAAAACTTACAGTTAAATCTTGGATTGCGAGCATAATTTGTTCTGACTGTAATCCTAAGAACTCGTATATCGAAGCCAATGTCTCCATACGAAATAATGGAAACTTGAAACATAATGATGATTTGTTCCACAACCCAAAAATATTAATATATTAATATAATATAATATAATATAATATAAAAATAATGAATGGAAACTATAAAGTAAAAAATAAAACAAATGAACCTGCACTTTATCATTGAAAGGAATTGTGGCTGGTGTAAGAAAGGAGAGGGCTACTGTGTAAGACAATTTTCACACACACACACACACACACACACACACACACACACACACACACACACACACACACAGAATCACTGCTCTCTGACAGACTCTCTGTTGGAAAATGGAATCTTTAATAAGGAACCTCTCTAATAACACTTGCTCATGCGCACACATATAGGAAACAGTACACATGCACGCAGATATTAACTATACAAATGACGCATGCGCACTGAGACCGAGCATGGGAGACGATTACTCACATCCCACAGCACAAGAGGGAGAAAAACCATTGGCTCAGTTGTGATCACGTGATGCTCGGCAGACAAAGCGCATGCATACTACTTGTATTTCAAGACCTCGCTTGTTTATCAAGTTAAAATTTATTTTGCGTGTCTTGCAAAACACTAGCAGACCAAGTTACTTGCAATCCAAGGTTTCACTGTATATGTAATCTAATTGTTTATTAATCATAATCGAGGGTAAAATGGTGAATTAATCATGATATTGATTGTGGTCATAACTTTGTTTTGAGACTGTAATGATACGAAATAAAATTTATGCATTTTTGATCCAACATGTGCATGATTTGAGGCATTGCATGAAAAAAGTATTTTTAAAGATTAATTTGTGCACAGTGACAAAAAGTAAGGAAAAAAAACAAACAAAAACAAATTCCCATGATGGCAATCTTTCACACTGCAGTCTGATGTGAACTCTTTCATCAAAAAGTGCCACTTGGTGCCACTTTACATGGTCTCTTCTTTGCAGAAACTCGTAACAGTTTGCTTGCATCTCTTTCCTTTCAACTTCGCATCAGCCCTGTTAGAATGATCCCGAATCACGTTACTGAACAGCAATCTACACATTGAGTTGGGGATTTGTCTTGTCATGCAAGATCTTAGAACTAAATAAAGATTTCTAAATAAAATAAATCATCATTTAAATGCTCAAACATTAAATAAATTAAATAATAATAAAAAACTAGCTAATTTATACACTGATGTATACATAAAATCCTATTACATACGATTTTAAACAGACAATTGAATTTAATCACAAAAAAATACTTTAGCTTTCGTTTTCACAGACAAGGTCACATTTATTGTGATGGTTTGAGGTAAAATCTAAGCCGAACACTATCTGTCTAATGAGGTGATGCAGCAGCGCTTTAGCCTTTATCCTGTCCAGCGCTCTCATCTGTTCATCTCATGTGCAGTGGTGATGAGGAATGATGCTCTTGCGATTTCATTTTTAAGATCCGAGGTCAATATTTAAGATAAATGAAACATGTGGGATCTGTCTGTTAAACCTCAGAGCAGCAAATGTTGCAGTTCTTTTGGAAGAGCAAAAAATACAGCACCAGGCAACAAACTTACACCAGATTCGCAAAACATATGACGAGTACTTTAAAATTAAAGATTTTTTTGTTTGTTTTTTTGCTATCACCCGAATTCGCACAAAACTAGTCGTTAAAGGAGTTTGTTGATAAGCCGAGACCCTGGTGACTGTTTGTTGTCATTCACTGTCTAGCACACACAGTTAGCTATAGTTCTAGCATTTACCTTCCCGCCAAACCAAAGCCAACACTGGGTGTTAAATATACTCATAAGAAACACAGATATAATTACCTTAATCTTGTTAAGAACGCCATTGTTTTCCAAATTTTGAATCAAAAGGTCTCTAAGCTCCGTGTCTTCTTCTGTAGCAGACATCTTTAATTCCGGTCACGTGACAACCGCCTGCCCTCTACCGGTGTTCCGGAGAATGAAGTGCCTTGTTTCCCCTTCAGTGCGCATGCGCGAAATCTTTTTTTTTTGTGCGCCACTTTTGTCTGATTTTGAAGTTGAATAAAATATTTACTAACAATACCTCTGTTTGTTTAAATAATAATAATTATATTATTATTGTTATATTGTGTGTATATATTATTAGTGTGTGTATATATATATATAATATTACATGTCAATGTTATTTTGAGTGTCTCTCCCTCATATTGGTAATGTTTATATGTTCTGTTTATCATTGCATTTTGTTTCTAGGATAATAATAATAATAATAATAATAATAATAATAATAATAATAACTGTTTGTTTGCATTGTGTCAGAATTCCTAGTTCATTAATTCATTCATTTATTAATACATACACTTTCACTTAAAAAAATATGGAAATGAAATTGCTAATATGAAATATGATTAAATCATAATCATCACATTAATTAATATTAATATTAGTGTTGTTCTGCTCTGGTCCCTACTGTACATAATCATGTTTTGTACTACTGTGTCTCAGACCCATTTGCACTGACTCCTGGTGCACGGCTTTCTGTGGGTTTTGGTTTCGTCATATTCTTTTATTTTTTATGATTTACTGATGCTCCAAAGGATGTTCAAAGTTTAGGACTCCCATGTAATCTAACCCTGACTGTTCCCTTCCAGAACTTTGTCTCAGATTAGTTTGGATAGCAGCTTGATGTATATCATGCTCTCTTACACAATCCACACAACTGGGGCTGGAACCTGTGATCTCCTTACATTGTACATGTGAACTTTTCTGTTACACCACTCAGAAGCTCCATTTTTATCCTATTTATAAAAGAAAAATCTAAAAGGCTGATTTTGACATGAAGGACATGAGAACTCATGGGTTACCTAAAGACTCCAGTGCTTAATCAGTCATTTAATTCAGTTCAATTCAGTTTTATTTAAATAGGGCGTTTAACAATGGTCTTCGTCTCAAAGCAGCTTTACAGAATCTAAAAGAAAATTACGGAAATTTGTATAAAAATGTATGAGGGAATATTTATGAATCAAAATGATCAGATTGTCCCTGATGAGCAAGCCAAGAAAAAACAAAGCAAGGAAAATATCCCTAAGATAGCAATAGGAAGAAACCTTGAGAGGAACCAGACACAACAGGGAATCCATCCTCATTAGAGTCATAACGTATAGCAGGAATTGATCTGTAGTCATACTGTGTGTTATGAGTCTGGACGTTCAGTATAAGCAAAGAGATGTTTAAGTTTATATGGAGTCCACTTTTGTTATTGGAGGCTCAGGTACAAAACTGTTTGTATTGAATGACTGTCACAAGTCACAAGCCATCAGAGAACTGTCTGTGAGAAGTCTGCCTCAGCCGAGTCCAAGACCATCTTGTTGGTCAAGTGAAACCATTCACAGTCACCACATGCATCCCATACAGACCACACGGAGATCTCCAACCAGAAGTGGAGCACCGATTATGAGCTTGCCCACAGTAAACCCACAAGACCTCCCTGTAGGTTAGTCCTTGCAGGGGCCCACAGCAATTTTGCCCTTTTGGGGCCGAATGAGGGTTTTCTGTGGGCAACCCCTTGTGGTAGCCAAAAGTGAAGTTCTCACTCCTGCATGTTATTGATGTGGATGTTTCTGTGGTTGTCTTATTCTTAGTTCTTTTTGCTACAATATTAAATAAGAATCTGGGATAATTTTGTTTTGTTCTATATGAGTGGAGAAATACATTGATCTGAGATGACTTCGGTCTGTGGAAAAGCCACTATAAATTTTTCTATATTTAATAGAAGGTTAGCATTAGAGCTAGAGTGTGACCAGCCTTATAAGTGGGTGCTGCTATGTGCTGATTTATTCCTACTGAATACAGAATAGACATAAATGTTGAATTAGGAAGGTTTTCTAAATTTTTTAAATGATTATTAAATTCTCCAGCAATAAATGCTGACCAGGTTTAAGAGGAAATGTGCAAATTCAGAAAATGCCACTGGGGTCCAAAATAGATGTTTTGAGTCATTTTTGTTTAGCTCTGGGAACTGGCACAGTCTCAATTTCAGGGAAATCTGAGTGATGACTCAGTTTGCAGACGATCACTTTAGCCTGTTTGTCTGCTCCCTGGCCTGGGGTTTGGGTAGTCAATGATTAACTAGCCCTGTTCTGAGACTAGGAACATAACTGCATGAAATGATACCAGTGGGATGCACACCTTGTTTTCAGAGCACCACCTGGACATTCAGTGGTAACCTCTGACTGAAAACCTATGCTGGCTTAATCCTGAGATTACCAGTACATTCTGCTCTGTCATGGCTAAGTGCACTGTCTCCAACTTTTTAAAATTTCTGTGAAATAAGTCAATAAAGTTGAAAGAATGTTAATATTAAACAATGATTATAATGAAGAAGAGCGATAAATCTTTGTTGGATTGGTACGTGTGTGTGTGTGTATATGTGTGAGAAAATAAAGTGAGAGAGAGATGGACATCTACCTTTCTCATGATTTCCTCTAGGACAAGAAACACTGGTTTAGAATGTCTTGTATGTGCATTATTATGAACATCACACCTCATTTTCTCAAGGGCATCTCTAGACAGTAGAAAATAAAAACCTGACAATGTGGGGTCACCAGATTTCCAAGAGGGGTCAAGAGAGAAACTCCTCTTCTATTTCATTAATTTAGTATACAAACCATTAGCGACTCAGCATGGTGGCTCAGCGGTTAGCACTTAGTTGCCTTCTACCTCCAGGGTTGGGGCTTCGAATGGTGGAATTATTATTATAACCATATTGAGCAAGGTCACAGCAAGGTCAGATGTCTATAATATTTTTTCTATAATGACTTCCTACTTGTTTGTTAAACATACAGTAGATGTTACTTACTCGCTCATATTCAGCTCATATTCAGCAATTTGTGGCCCCTTATTTTCGTCTCACTGCGTTTTTTTGACGTTGGTCTGCTTGCCAGCAGTTTGTCTTTTCAAGATTATTGTTAGTATAATATCAGAAGAATGAGTGAGTATATGTTTGTAGTAATTATATGGAGTTATCCCTGCGATCAGCGAATAGCTTCAAACAAGATCAAGGTCACAGCAAGGACAAATGTGTGATGTAGTTTTTCTTTAAAAACTTCCTTTATGTTTAAAATAGATTTTAATCATTTCTGGCATACAAATCAGTAACTAGACTTCTTGGTAGCAGCAGCATCCCTGTCAGCTCTTTGGGGTCGAGTTCGACGTGTGTATTTCCATTATATTTTAACACTAAATCAAGGAGATATGCTTTTGTGGCAACACAAGTTTTATTGATTAAGAGATGTCAACACCAGCATAATAAAAATTGTACAAAGTTCACAATTTCAGAATGAAATATCACTGCAACTTGTGATCTTTAACATTTACAGTATCATATCAACCAAAAGTATCATATCAACCGAAATCATGCCATGTATTTAAAAAAAAAAGGAAAACAAAAAGAGCTAAAGTTAGAGCGCAAGATAAGAAAAAGCCATGTTTCTTTTTCGAATATAAAATCCTGTTTTTAAATGATTCATTGAAGTCCTCTTCAAATGGTAACCTGATGAATTCACAATTAATAATAAGAAAAGTATTCTGCATTCAGGCATGTGATACTGTACTTAGTGTTTTTCTATTTAAATAGTTACAGATAACATTTTTTTTTTAATTAGATACTACAATATGTTCGAACAAAAGGTGAGCAGCAAAATTGTGCTTATTGTCCTTTTTCCTGCTGAATTAGTAATGAGAGGTTATGGAAGGAAAATTTTGCTATCAGTCTATTAGAAGCGTTACTACATCGGCAGCTGCATACACAAAGCTTTGGAGAGAAGAGAAAGAAGCTGATCTGTTATTCTGTTTGAACGCATGATACATGAGGATGATTAGCACCTTGGCGTGAACTCTTTAAAAAATGCTGTGCTAGCCTATAATGAGTAAAGAAAAGAGCTAAGTATAGTGGTGACAGCATGGTAACCTGATGTATTTTATGAAGATCATGCTTAGTATACACAACCGACTCTTAAAACACTAAACTGAAGCATTAATACGATACTGCTTAATGCCAGCAGGTGTTATCAATATTTAAAAAAAAAAAAAAAACGGGGGGGACACATGCTCGGGGAGTTTAATATGTTGAGGTCAAGTGCATTTCTGTCTACAACTCTTAAGTGCACGTATATTTCCATATGCATCGTGAAGACGTTTCGACTGGCCATGCCAGTAAAGAGTTCTGCTCGCTCTGGAACCGATTGCTCTTATAGTCATCCATCAACGGTTAATTGAGGATTTTAGGCCTGTACAACATGCCATTGTCCAAGTTATTAAAAAGCTTCTGCAAAACCTTACTCAGGTTTCCGTGATTCTCAGACTTTAAAGTGCTTCGGATTCACCGTAGACAAAACCCAAGAAAATCAAGAATGTGATAATAAAATACAGATTTCCACAAATGTAATAAATACTGCCCTCGGTACATGGTACTCTGAAAATGACATAACCGTAATGCTTATGTCTGCACATAACACTGACAGAGAAAGATGTCACGTGCTTTGCATCTGATTTTGATATACAGTTTTTTTTTTTTTGTTCATTTTGTTTGTTTGTTTTTTTTGTTTTTTTTAACGTGATAATGCATAAGATTGATATAGCGATGAATTGGACAGTGACGTTAACCCTGTAAGTCCAGCACATACTTATTCCAACATTCACAAACAAAGGAACTCTCTGCAAAACATTTTCCACACAATTCAAGCTCCTGGGCACCTCCTTAACTTGTGTGTGCGTGTGTGTAGAACATCAAAACATGGAAACAAAGGTGTCCCTGTGCAAACAGAACATGAGGAATGTAAAATCATAATTACAATGCATACGCATCCATCCGTTTGGATTCGATCACTCATGTGTAAACTGTAAAACATGGTTGTAGTAAAAGATTTATATAAAACTCAATACTTTACATTTAGTAAAAAGATTAATCAGTTTCCTGTGATGTTTATAATAAGAAATTGCATATACCCGAACATTTGCATCCCATATCTAAATAAATGATTGATTCATTGTCATATATTGCTGATATGCTATTTTACTACCTACTTATATTTTTTATGATCATACTGTAAAGTCCTAATTTATGCTGGATTGTCTCCTTAATATTTTCCATAGTGACTGGAATTAACCAAATGGGAATAACATTTGAAGAATATACAAGATGAATGGTTCAAGATATGAAATACTTCTCTCACAATCTTGGGATTTTACACCAGTGGGTTTCCGTGTCATGATGTTTCACAAAATTGTCTTTTTTTTTTTTCTTCATATATCTGTTTTTCTCTCCATTTTTTCTTTTTACGTTTTTGAAAATGAAGGACCAACATGTATACTTCATTAGAGTGCCCACGTAGACCGGCGCGAAACGTTTTCTGAACACAATGACAAACTTCTGTGAAATTCTTTCATATTATTAAAAAAAAAAACTTTAAACATACATTAAACACCCTACACTGTACGCATCGAATTCCTCTTATTTTTAAAAGGAAAAGCTTATGTTAGCTGATTGCCCTTGACAGTTCCCGCATACCACATTTTCAACACTTTGTTTTTCCTTCTTGTCGTTAAGCTTTTTAAACCAATGAATGTTTTTTTGTTTTGTTTACAAGTAATAAATACATATACACTAAAATGTGCATACATTAGCAGCTATAAACAGTACATCACATTATGTCAGGTCATATGAAAAAATTTACAAAACATGAATGTTCCTCAAAACATTTGCCATTGGTAATTATCGTTAAAGCAAGGCAACAAATAATTAGTGTATTTTTTCCCCTCAAAAGCATAACAGAATCATAAATAATGAAAGATAATACAATAAATTACAGCAGCAAAAATCATAATCATTATCCATACTTTTTACATTGATTTTTTCCCCTTTTTTCCCCCCTTGTTTTCTTTTCTTTCTTTTTGCTTATCAGCGCTTGCTTAACGCAAGCCCTTAAAAAAAACGAGGCAGTGGCTCAGGGAGCTACACTTGGATGCCCTGCACAGCTTGTTTGATGTTCTCCAGCAGGGCTTTGTTCTCAGGGCTCTGGTACTGGTCCTGATGCGTGTACATATCTGTCAAAGTGCTCACGTAACTGTCAAAATTTTGCTCGTTCATCGGCTCCTGTGGAACAGATTGGAATCAATGAAAGCCAACGAAGGGAGAAGTTTTTTTTTTTTTTTTTGTAAAGTATTTGTTGTAGAACAAACAAGAGACAGGGAAGTGGTATGTCTTAGGAAAGGATTGTTCTGTGCATCATCAACTGCACGGGGCAAATCTAACAAAGAAACTATGAGATTTCTAAACTGTCCTGGATACTCCGTACATCATGAGATGGACCAATTAATAAACAAACAAACAAACAAACAAACAAACTACAAAAACATG
This sequence comes from Clarias platycephalus, assembly GCA_030068275.1. Classification (NCBI taxonomy): domain Eukaryota; kingdom Metazoa; phylum Chordata; class Actinopteri; order Siluriformes; family Clariidae; genus Clarias; species Clarias platycephalus. The sequence continues at coordinate 9,859,826 of JAQQZT010000020.1, read as the reverse complement.
TATTATGAGTGCATGCCTTATGGTGAATCTCATGCATATGAATGTATCAGCACTGATACTAATGAAAGAAAAAAAACACAAATTGCAGGGCCATGAAAGGCAAGAGTATCAACAAGCACCAGCTATTTAAATATCTGGTTTATAACTTATTAGAAAACAAGTCAATATGGCTCAAGGTGTAACTCCTACTGTATATCAGCAATAATCTACTGTATACACTTTACTATTATTCTCTGACTGCTCTTTCAACTCTCATGAAGAAACACATATTGCGCTAAACTATATATACACACCACAGTGGGCGTAACGGAGAAAAGGAGGGCTATAGGGGAAAAAAAAAATAATAGGAGTAATAAAAGGATAAAGTTAGACTGTGGAAAATGAATGTCTTACTCTGTGGGGCATCTGTAAACAGCAGTAATTTTTAACAGGGGCCTCTTTCAGTGGCACCGGTTTCTACAGGGGAGAGGTGTAGAGAGAATACTATTAGCTGGACACATAGTTCTTTTTTTTCCCCCCAAATGCTGAAGATCTTAACGAATGGTGTTTGTATACTTTACAAGAATGAAAAAAAAGGTGAACGTGCACTTGAGAAACACAGTGGCCCTTATTCGTCAAAGTTGCATTAAAAAAAAGTTTGAATAAAAATCTAGCGCAGATTTGTGCAGAAGGACGTAAACAAATTTAGGTCTGATTCATGACAGAGACACACAAGATCGAAACAGGTGGTGATGAATCAGCTTCAGCTCCAGGGATGCAAACTTCTGCCCACTTAATTACGTATACAAATAATATGACCTTTTCTAACCTCACATAGATAATATCTAATTCGTATGAAACACACCCCAACTGTATGCGTATATACACTACCGTTCAAAAGTTTGGGGTCACTTTCTAACTCCATGATGGTTCCTGATTTTTATTTCTTTCT
>JAQQZT010000020.1:9831485-9849855 GCA_030068275.1 Clarias platycephalus | reverse complement strand
TTACTAAGATTTTGTCCTAAATTTAAGGGGAAATTCTAAGAAAATGTCATAATTCTAAGAATTTTCTTAGAATTTTGCCAATAGGAGCAACTTTTAGGCTTAAGAAGCTTTGTGAATACGGGCCCTGATTTTCTTAGTTTTTCCCCCCCATTCTTTTTACTCAGCATAGGGGCAGAATGCTCATATCTTCCTCTTCCTGGCAAATTAGTTCTCATAGGGTCATTTTAATTTGAATTTTTTGCTATTTACTTGTCATCATGTTTAATGATATTTTCTCATGCTAATGTATTTGTTTTAAATTTATATATTATAACTTGACATCTGCAGTTCGATCACTATTTGTCTAAGTGGTGCAGAAAGCTCCTGAATCCATATGATAATATATAATAGAGATTATTTACACGTGTTCAGCCTTATATTATACAACTTTTTTTAAATTCAAAATTAGGAAAGTTGAAATGAAATAGATTTGCAGTTAAAATATAATTTTGCTGTTTTATCAGATTCATTGAATTATTATCTATTATTAAGCAGACGTACGTATAAGATAAAAAAAAAACAGAATGCTTGCATTCTTGAAAGGTGACACTAGTTCTGGAGTATGTATATGGTATGTGTGTGTAACAGTGTGTGATTGATTACAGAACCAGGTGAGAGCGCAGTCGTACCTCAGCACGCGGTCAGATGCTTGATTGGACTTGGGTCCGTCGGTTGGTTGGTGCTTCTCCTGAACCTTGGCAATCTTCTCAGCTGCTGCTATAGGACATCCTGAGAGACTGCAACACCAGGAAGACAATAGTTTCATTGGTACTGTAGCACACACACACACACACACACACACACACACACACACACACACACACACACACACACACACACACACACACACACCCCAACGCACATTCACATAAATACCCACATGACTACAAAGGCTTGCGCCAGTCACCATACCCTACTGCTTCCACTGTATGCAGGAACACTGTATGCGTGGGTGAACACTAAAAAAATATGCATATATGAATTATGCATGTTCTATCTATAGCATGAGGCTCAGCGGTACAGTTATTTGGGCCTTTGTGATTGTCTGGCTTCAGTGAGATCCTGCCAACCGCAGCGCTGCCACACAGAGCTACAACACGAACAACAATCCTTCTCTCACATTCTGCTTTCCTCATCTCACTTTTTCGTTTCTCTCCTTATATCCCTTTGCCTGCTTTTACAGTGCATTTTTTTTATTATCATAACACACATACACTCGTCAGCTATTTTTAAAAATAAACATCTGTAGAAGAAATAAGGATAGACTCTGTAAACTATACTTTACAGTTCTGCATACTTTCTGAATTAGTTGAAAAAAATAAATCGACTGGTAGACAGAAGGATCGCCGTCAATATGCCCGAGTTGCTATGACAACTGAGAGACGAGGCACGGCAGCCACATATACATACTATGGCATATACTATGCCTCGTATATACATATACATATATATATATATATGTGTGTGTTATTTCCTTTCTATGTTTTTTCTATCTATCTTTTTTTTTTTTCCTTCATATCTCAACCTGTTTAATGCTGGCACTGTGGGTGTGAGCCTGTCCCACAGGACCTGTTCCATATAACATGGCCTGCAGCGGCTGTGAGTGTGAGCCTGTGTCTGCTAGATCGGGAGATCACAGCTATACGCATGATTAGGAGACATGCACCTGAGCTGTGTGTGTGTGTGTGTGGGGGTGTGTGGGCCAGTACACAGAGGAGATCGTACAATTGTGTCTTATTCTCCTTAATGCAGCTTAATAATGCATAAAACTGTCAAATCGTCTATAACCAGTATATCATTACCTTAAAGAACGCCATTAATTATTAAAAAAACAATGCATGCTTTACAGTTTGTGAACCATATCGTAGCTTTGCGCCACAATGCGTAACCAATTTTGCTGTTACTAAATCATTTACAGCAGTTACAATCTGTGGAGCTTAATAACTGAATTAGAAACAACGGCCTAGCCTTGAAGCTTTTAAATCGAGGCTTGCAATGTCACCTTTCTCAGCAAGTCTTAGACGGCGTGACACCGACGCACAAATCTATCCATTCATTCCATTTCACACCTCCGCTCAAACAGCAGTCTTTCCTAATGTCCAGACCAACGGTTTCAAACAGCTTGAGCCTGTAATAGCACTTAAACCAACAGCGCTTCCAGATCCTTCAGCCCTTCAGGTGCACTGACTCACCTGCGGTGCGAGTTCCTGTTGCTATTAACGTGGCCGCGTCCCGAGCAGCCAGGCGTCGGGCACTTTAGAACATTCTCATGCATTGCAAGAACTTTGGAAAGACAGGAGAAGACAGGAGAAGGCCAGAGACAGTGAAGGTTAGGAGCATCTAAGGTGGAACGAAGAGCTTGCCCTTCAAATTAGACTGAATGAGTTTCAGTTAGCTGTTGACATACATGACATTAATGTTCATAATATAAAGACATATAAGTCAGGCCATGCAGAAAAAAGAGCAGAGCATGCGGCTAGCTGCAGAGCGGTGTTAGTAGCATGCCATTTTATGCTAAAGGCTAACTCAGCACATGCTAATAAAGAATTTTAGGTGATTCATTTTAAAGACATGATGAGAACAAATCGATTTTACCTCAAAGAAGTGGAAGTTCACCAATTTTTCAAAAGAAATATTTACTCAGGTGAATTAGGTTTATGACTCGAATTAGCTCAAAATAGCTCACTTTAGCCTTATTTACAGTGTCTGTTAAATGAGGAAAGATGAATATTTGGTATTTGTTATAGACAAAGGTTGTACCTTGTACCTTGTAAAGGTACTATAGCATAGAAAAATTATTCTGGATTGCAAGTGCTAATGTCTATTTTGCTAACAAAGCAGTACAGTAACATTAGCAGTAGCAGTAGCTAATTAGCTAATACTATACATAGCTGTGTTCACTAATAGGTTTGATTAGCTGTAATTTATTATAAATTAAATCTACACCAAATACTAAATTAAGGTAATCATTTCTTGATTATACTGTATGTTACTTTTAACTTAATTTCCAGGATTCTTTGGAGAAATCAAGAGTGGTGAGGTGCAGGGAGTTTTCTGCATTTAAAAAATCGCACTATTTGAAGGGTATTTTACATGGAGCATTAAACCTGTATAAGAAATAGTAAAATATGACACCTTTAAGCAAATATCCATAATCATCCTCATGCCTTATGAAATTGCGTATTTTTAAAGAATTGGTTGAACTTTACCATTAACTCATGCAATTACACATTTGATCCGATTCACCAAAATAAAATAGTCAGTAAATGGTAGGCCATTACCAAGCACTCACAACATCATTTTTCTTAAAAATACATAATCAGGCTTAATCTAATCATTAGATGGCTTGTGATGTGTCCTGCGATTCCCTCAATTGCCTCCCCAACGAATGCATCAGCAACACCCTGACATGCACATACTGTACATCCAATGTAAAGGAAAACAGACACACCCACAAGGTGCTTTCTTAGCAGTCACACTTTTCATTTGTGAACAGACATGGACAGGAACTGAACAGCAGCACGTACATGAACAATTTCAGGCAACAAGCACATCAAATAAAAAATCACCCCCATACCACGGAGGTGTAACTGCACCCAGGATTATTAAAGCAATGGACCTTTTTCACACAGAGTCTGTTTTTATATTTGTTAGTGAACATTTGTGCTGTGGTTTCTATTTTTCAACATTATTTCAATACTGAAATGAATAATTGACAGTTCATCAGTAAATGACAACTAACTAAATTGTTCAGCTGTACCCGTAAAACCCTTCCTAAAGCAACCGTCCTATTTGATCCGGGCTTGGGACCGGCACTGCATCCAGTGGTTGGGGTTGGGGCACTGGCAAACACGGGCCTTTCGAGTGGTAGGTGAGAAGTACATTTAAGAGAACTGAGCCACCAATGACCAAAAAAACAACAACAGTAGCAACAATTTGAGCATGTGCAGGGATGTCAGATGTCACACGATCAAATATACAGTACTATGGGAAGACCCCACATGCATTGCTAGTTTTTCTGAGTTTGTTCCACACAAAGTTTGTGGTGGGTTTGTCAAAAGAATTTTTCTCTACAACAAGTTATCTGTCCGTTCAGGATATAACTTAAATGACCAGTGGGTTTTCAATTAATCAGATTCCTTCAAACGCTATCTACAGTCTTGTGTGTACAGACTTATGCTTCTTAAAATGCTCACTCTCGTCTCAGCAAATTTCATAAATCCATTTCTTTCTTACAAACACATCAGTGCGAAATGAGTGAAAGCTCAAGTGCCCAAATTTACATGAATTATTTGTGCATCGAGGGACACCGCAGTGACTGCGATTAGATTTATCTTGCTGGAAGTTTTGAAATGCTACTAATTACGCCACTGTATTCGTAAACACAGAACTGTGAAAAAGGTCCATGAATGAGCCACAGCATGTCCTGGCTGTTCTTACTTTCTGGTGGTACGCGGTCTTTGTGAGGGCAGCCAGACAGACTTCTGTGGTGTGGGTACAGGCCTGTGACGTGGCCCGTGCCATCACACCCTGGGGTGGGGCACTTGCTCTCTTTTTTCTCACCTCTTGATGGATCTGTAGAATAAAAAGAGCATTTCCACAGTCTCAGCAATGTTGGAACCGTTTTTGAGAAGGAGTGCTGAATTTTTTCCAGGGGGCTACTAGCCAAAAACAGTCTTTGTTTGGATGCAAAAAATTATTATAATTTTTAAATACAACAGCTAGGCCTGGATAAACAATTTATTAATTTCTGATGGAACAAAGCAGAGGCATTCTGTGAATGGGGATCTCCCAGCACAACCCCACTTGGAGTGACCCCATGTTAACTGGATAAACTGTTGAATTAAAGGACATCAACATTCCATTCATTCAGTGTGAGTGATCTGGACTACAGGCAGCAGTTTTGAATTGAATCGACAATTGTCGAGTCAGCAAATACATTAGTGTGAATGTATTGTATGACTTAACGTGGAATGTTGCCTTCACTTGAGTTTACAAATTAATGTGCAAACCGCTTCTCAATTAAATTCACTAGAAAGTAAAGAAAGTGTTCATTGCTTTGCAACTTTTGCTTTGCAAATTTTTTGGAGCGGAGACTGAAGAAACAAAATTGGAATACACAAATATAAAAACGCAGTCTGTCGTAGAACGGTTATTCTAGGACATTCCCACTTCAAATCCCTAATAATCTTAGGACATATTATTTAGTTTGTAAAGACTAGCCTATATGAATACAAATAAAAGTTTAAATATATTATGGAAAATTATATTGTGCGGTATAGGAAAGGGGCTGTTGGGTTTGAGGGGTTTGGGCACACCTAGCCCCCAACTGACTGTTTCACCTTCACTTCGAATGTCTATGCACACACTGTTACATTTCGCCTCTGTTGAAAGTTATATATAGAGAAAAAAGCCTACTTTCGGAACAGTTTTCCAACTGTTTTATGAAATTGCCTTTTTATATGCTGCTTGTTAACCCTCCAAACAGGAGGACATAAAGGGACTGGCTAAATAGGTGGCGTACGCAGTGAATATATATAAAACATAACGTAAGATATACTGCTTCTATTACACTCCTAGGTATAAAAACGTTACATTTGTAAGTTCCTCCTGCCCAAGGGCTTTCATATTTCATTAAAAATTTATCGACTTAACGCGTAATGATTAGACCAGCGTCAGTGCAGATGAAAGTGTTTTCTTGTTAAGAATGTACACACTTCTACACTAAAAAAAGACTCCAAATAACTCTTAAAATTGGGTGCATGAGTCCTTGACTTGGATTTTGAAATCGGGTTCTATGAATTTCTGCATTATCATCATCATCATCATCATCACATCACATCACATCATCATCATCATAATCATCATCATCAAAACAGAGAAGAGTGCTCACATAGCCTGTAGAGACAACAGGGTCCAAATAAATAAATAAATAAATATATATATATAAATAAATAATCTAATTGTTAAATGTTTTAATGAACGTTTAGAATATAATTCAGCACTGGAAGCAGAGACGAAGATAAGGCTCTTGTTTAAATGTCAGATCTGATATTTTCAGTTCCTGTGGTACACTGGTACACATTTTACAATCAGACAGTGAAGATTTTTTTTTTCATGAGACCATTAGGTTAGAATGTTTTTTGACTGTAGGAGGGAAAACCAGAGTACCCAGAGGAAACCAACCAAACACGTGATGAACATTCAAGAGCGCAGATCAGAAGGTGGGACTCGAACCCTAGACCTTGGACTTAGGAGGCTTAGAGAAATCACCAATTTACAGGTCAATAATTCCAATTTCAAACCTGCAGTTTTCATTATTAATTGCAGTATAATAGAAAATAAAAAACTGAATTTTGCTATAGAGGTGGACAAATCCAAGACCTTTAAGCTGGTAACATGTTAAGATTGATAGAGCTTAATAAAAATAAATATCCCCTCATTTATTAATATTTATCAAGAACACACATGCTTGTAATAATTTTTATAATGAAAAAATCCGATGATAGTCAAAGGTTTTCCTATAGGCCAATGTTCATGGTGATTATGACTTATGCCATAAAAATAAGTCAAAGATCTAAGCATGTATTCATTGTTGTATTATAGATTGTAATGTTTATTATTTGCGGAAAAAAAGAGATTTGATGACAGTTTTAACATTTAAAATAAATGTAATTATCTGTTGTTTAGTGCTTAGCACAAAAAGTCTGATCCTTTTTTGGTTAAAAAGTTTTGTTAATTGCTTTCTCATGATTAATTATGATTGTTCTTATGAATGCTTGCACACTTTGATACTAACAACTGTTTTGACGCTCAAGTAATCTGCTGATCGCTGTTTCAATTAATCATCTAAAAGTTTTTCTTTACTAAGATTATTATTATTATTATCATCATCATCATCATCATCATCAACATTATTATTATTAACAGTAGTAGTAGTATTTTGTGCAAAACTCTTCTAGAAAAGCTAGTCAAGTTGTACATTTTGTTTTAGCTACAGTATCGCCGGATCAGAGATTTTGCTTTGCTGCACTCAGTGCCATTGTCAGGTATACAGATGGACAAAATTCAACATGCGTTCTTCAACATGTGTACAGAAGGACAAATTCCACATATGCTAAATTGAAAATATTTAAATGGACAAAATTTTAAATCTTCAGCATCATGATATTCTGGGCATTTATCTCAAAAGTATTGTCAAATCCACTCACTCATTCTCTAAACCAATTATCCTGTTCAGGGTCACAGGAGGCCTGAAGCGTATCCAGGGGACTTGTGGCACAAGGCGAGGTATACCCTGGACAGGGAGCCAATTCATTACAGGACACACACTCACACAGGCAATTTCAAACACCAGTTAGTCTACCCTGCATTTCTTTGGACTGTGGAAGGAAACCGGAGTGCACAAAGGAAACACACCAAGCACATGCCCTCTCCATGCACACAGACCAGAGGCGGGACTAGAACCCCGACCCTAGAGTTACGAGGCTATTTGAGTGTTAACCATTGTGCCGTTGTGCAAAAAATGTGTCAGACAAGTAAGGTTTACTGTACAGGCACAACACCATCCGAAAATATTTAGTTTTACATTGCTATTATCAGGCTGTTATTATGACAAGACTGTATTAAAGTGATGTACTGAATATGCAATATTAAAAACCTTTGGGTGAAAGACATTTGTCCAACACATTTATGTTAGTACTTAGAATGAGTTTTACTTTTTGCATAAACAACACTTTTCTGGATCATTAACTTCTAATGCTCCTATATAAACTTTAATGATAATTATCCAGTAACTACACGGAAACCAGTGCAAAATAATGAAGCTTAGATAAGATTTATAAGTGTGAAACCAGCCATTTTTCACTGGAAGTTAGTAGCGTTTGTTTTGTTTCGTTCCAACATGGCCTGAAAAAGCTTTCTAACCATCCAGAAGACCGCTCATCAATATCTTTAATTACAACGTCACTGGTAACATCAGCTTCCTGCACTGGATGCGTCTCACCAGGAACTCAGCCTGTGTTAAAGTGTCCAGAGTGTCCTAATCTAATTAAGTACTCTAATCAAGGTACTGAAAGTCTTTTCATGTGTTTGTTCAATTCCATTTATACACTGCTTTCCCCCTCTCCACACCATGAAAAAAACATAACCAAATAATAATTAAAAAAATATCATATTCAATGTACTGTACATGGACGAATTCTTAATTAATTAGTCTACAAAGTATAGAAAACACTAGTATCACTTTCATCTAACATTTGAAAATAAATCTATAAGCATATAATACATAGCTTATTAATGATTAATTAATGCTTTATTAATGTCGGTATTGCATAAAGTAAAAAAAACATCAAAAAACTAAACATTTTAAATAACTTTTATATAGTTAGTTATTTTCTTAAGATGCTACAATAAATGTTTTCTTTGTCTAAAATTTAAGAATCTTTGCAAATTAAGTTTATCATTTATTTAGATTTTTATTTTATGTAATAAATTCTAGTTTTTTTAATTTGGATTTTTTTAACCAGTAGACTTCAAACCCAGTCTTAGATCAGATGTGTTGTGAGCGGAGAAAATTGCTTTATTATTATATTTACTAATGCTTACGAATCTATTAATGAAAGTGTACAATCATTCTTCAATTAGTAACCTGTCTTACTTGCTTATTAATAGTTTATTACCAAACGTTTAATTAACTCCTTATAGCAGTGAAAATATTATTAAAATGATCCTGATGTCATGCTTCATCTCCAAACGCAGTAAAAACTTGCTGCTGTAGAGGTTTGTGCCATGTGAACACCAGTCAGAAGTTGCTCTTTAAGATTATCAGCCTGGAGATGAGGAATGACTGTATGATCCTAGGTTGATTACGCTTCATTAGCTGCTCTGGTCATGCATGCACAATAATGAAACCTAGCTGATTATTTCCCATGAACAGCTGCAGTGTGACTGAAATATATAGTGTTTAGATATTGCTGCAAGCTTCACAGCCTGAATGATGGCGTTAAAGTCATGACATATATTACAATGGGCAGTATCCAGAGGTGAGCAGAGGATGAGAACACCGTAACGACCCTTTGAAAAACGGTATGCTGATAAAATCTGGCAGATTCTTACAGATAATAATAAGAGCACATAGCATAGCTGTGTCTTTCCCAGAGGAGGTGGGTGTGAATCAAAGTAGTTTTGGAGAAATAGGCCATGGACAGAATTGCTGTCCTAACGGGCCGTGCAGATTGCCATTACTCATGCCTGACAAGGCAAGCCTCTGATGTTACTGTGCAGGCCTATTTTAACAACGTAAGCTGCTGCCGCTACTGCTGTCACCGCCACTGCAATCTGAGCGTTGGAGATCGAGCAGAATAATGTGTCTGTCTCATTAAAGGAGTCCTGCAGCTAGTACATACGCCACTGGGATAATGTAGCTAAGCCTTAATGCAAAGACTTGAATCATCTCTGAGGTATAAAAATATGCTGCTCCATGGCCCCTTCAGGCCTTGATTGAGGGATATTTATTCGCTAAAACGTCCTAACTTAAAGTCCACTGATTGCTTGTAATTGGTTCTTAGAGACTAACCAGTAGCCGATCAAACCAAGTAGGGCTTTGTCTTCATGTCAGGAAAAGTGCCATTATGGCTACTATGTCAAAATGTCTCTCTTGAAAGTGGAAATAGCCGGTCAAATTTATACTCGAGTGAAACTATTAAAGTGTCCACACTTGAGCGTACGGAAATATTTCTGAGACTAATCATTTTAACTGAATTTCAGCATGGACTTATACTTCTATGGAAGATGACTTTTTAATTTTTATTTTTTACCACAAATCTTGGATATTTTATACATACATTTCTATAAAGCAGTGCAATGTTTTTAAGAAATGCCTCAAGCCGTTTCTTAATGTCTTAATGAAATTTTTTTTTTTTTATTACCCATGATCCCAGTTTGCCTGATGGTGTTGATTTGTCTATTGTAATGTAGTTTATTTGATTATTTTTAAGATTGAACCTTAAAAAAGGGTCTAAATTTGTACTTGTATTTTATGGTACTGGACAAAAAGACTTTTATTGATTGGTGTGATTCATTGTGGCCTTAGCATTATTATTACCTTTAGGGTAATAGGCTCTTCTTGCACCATCATGGTGAAGTCGGGCTTTACGCTCCTCAGCTCCACTACTCTGCCTGGGGCTGTGCTCCCCATGTAGTCGCTGATGGTCCCTCCGAACCACTGCCTGCTCTGATGCCATCCTATCACGCATGACCTTGGCCCGCTCAGACTCCAAAGCGATGGCCTTCTCCAGCAGTGACAAGTTGCCTTTGGTGATGTCAAAGGGCTCGTCTGAATGCTCTGATGCCACAGATGTTGTGTCTTCGTCTCCTTCATGGGCGCAGCTGGAGGGGCAACCCCTGGACGCCGGGCTGAGTTGCTCTTCAAGCTTCATCAGGTTCACCATGTCTGAGTAGCTTCTCTCCATTGGTCTCTGAGTCTCCATTGGGGCCTGCTGGCAATTCTCATAGCAAGGTGGGTGGTGGTGCATTTGGAGCTGGAGGTGCTGCTGCTCAATCTGGTGCTGCAACATTGCATGCTCGAGTGGCTGTGTTTCACTTAGCTTCCGTGCCAAATCAAAGCACTGGTTCCTCAGACATTCCAGACTGCTAAGGCACACGTCCTCCTCGCTCTCTTCCGGCTGACCGTTATGGTGCACCTGGCCAGGAGCAGGCTCAGGGTAGCTATCTTCTGACAGCACCGCTCCGTGACCCTGTGCCAGCAGCTTCAGAGAGTCGACCGTCTCCCGCACCACGTCGCTGTCCAAGTCCACACTTAACTCTCCCTTCCGTCCCCCGTGCTCAGGACCATCCTCATCATCGTCATCATCGTCCTCACCGGCACTGTTGGAGGAGCTGCTGTTCATCTCGGACTCCGTCATGGCCTGGTATGCGGCATCCTCTGCTATTTTGCCCAGGTTTAGCAGGGATTTGGCTACAAGCTCATCATAGTTCTCATATTCTTCACCGGTTGTGTTGTTATTGTTGTTGTTGCTGTCTTTCTCAAACATCTGGCTTGGCTTTGATTGTCCACAACTAGAATAAGTATTCTCTAAAGTGGGAGGATAAACAATTAAACAGCATATCAAAGCATGCTTTACAGTATGTATGTTTCCCATAAGTTCATACTGATTCTGAAGGAAATTATTCTAAAATGAAATAGAATAATTGTTTTCTGCTTCTGTACAGAAGGGAGGTGATTGGTTTTAAACATCTGCAAAATCCAAAGATTCCTAAATGGCAATTAACATCATAATTGTGCTGCACTTAATACCAAGTACAACAGAAATTTGATGTCAGAATCAACAGTAAATGTGAGATGTAAATCGAGATGACAACAGCAGTCTGAAATACATCTATTGCTAAAGAAACTGTGAGGAAAGTAGTGCCGGAAATCTCCTTCAGGGATTTTAGTATTGCTTGTATTTGGGACACAGGAGAATGAGACTGCAGGGATAAGTGGAGGATGTGATGCTCTGCTTCCACAGCCAGAAATAACCTTAGGAGGAGCCCGTTACCACGGGTGAGGGGGAGCTGAATGTATCTGACACTTGTAAAATGGCACTGTGCATGTGAAAGCGGACAACGTTAATAAGTTAGAGAGCTTCCCTCCCTCCGCTTCTTGGGAAGACACTGTCAAAAACAATTGAGGAAGTCTGAGTATGAGGCCGAGATGCATACTAAGCAATCAGTGGCTTCTCAAGTTCAAGAGGGGAGCAAAGGGATGTTCCCAGCTCTCAGCCGTGCCATAGTCAGAATACTAAGTGCTGTTCAACCAGTGGAGACTGTGGAACGATTCAATTGTACTCCAGTCAATTATGTGGCTTGAAATGAAAACGTTCTCGTTCGGGAAAAATTAATTACACGATATTGAGCGAATTTAGCTGGTGGATTTGGATTTCTTGAATAAGATGTCAATTAATAGAATGTTGAAACTATCAGGGTGACAGTGTGACTGAGCGTTTCCGTTTTACTGGCATTAACACGTCTTTGATCAACATGTTGAGGGACAGTATCAACACATTCCAGATGTAAATATTCTATTTGAAATCAACTCCGAACCTTTATTTATTTATTTTATTCTGTCTGAGTTAATTATGCAAAGTAGCACAACACGCCAAGAACCAAAGAAGCAGCCAAGTTCCTGACTCTGCATATGTTATTGCAAGACATAAATACACTGAAATTAAATCTGAGTTTAACCTCATAGCCACTGTTTAATTTGAAATCAATCAGACAAGAGTGTGGAAACTGTGAAAAATACAGTATATCTGCCGGTTACTTCCAGTATGAAAACTATGAATTTAAAATGTTAAAGTACAAAAAAAACAACAAAAAACAACGATACCCATTTTTGCCAACTAGGAGAAATGCCTCACCTTGGTGATGAGCCTGCACTTTATATTCCTCCTCTTCCTCATGCTCATCTTCATCTTCCTCTTCCTGTTCTCCCTCCTCCTCTTGTTCGTCATCTCCTTCCTGTTCAACCGCCTCTTCATCGTCCTCCATCTGCTCTACCTCATCTTCCTCCTCCCTTTCGACCTCTCCTTCATCTTCGTCCTCCTCCTCTTCCTCCTCTTCCTCCTCACCAGCCTCATCGTTGTCTTCAGAGCACTCTTCCTCTTCATCTCCCTCTTCGCCTTCACCCTCCTCTTCTTCCACGTCTTCGTCTAACTCTTCCTGTTCTCCTCTCTCCTCATTCTCTTCTATAGCCTCATAGTTGTCGTATATCACCGGCTGTCCGTCAGCCATGGTTAAAAATGGCTGCCGTTTAGTAGCTGGCTCCTGCGGAGGTTTCTCCTGGCCTTTCCTCTTCTTAGCCAAAGGGCATCCATAAACACTGCAGAGGGCATGCAAAAATGAGGGAGGACAAGGTGTTTTTCTATTGAGTCATCATAAAAACAGAACAGAATTCATTTTAATGCAACACATTTTGCACTATCTGGCCTGAAGTCAACCTCAGGCATTCATTCATAAAAAAAAAAACACAAATGCTGTTGCCCCAAGATGCTACTTTTCTCAATCTGTCCAGTTGCATTTGCAAAACCAAAATGAAGAAAGCTAAAGTCATCCAACCAGCCCTTAATTACACAAATCCCTTAATTATCCTTAACTGTTGAGAAATTCCACTTTAATTGCCCCAAAACAGCATGCACAATTATGTGTGGCTTAAAAGTGGAATTCATAAAATTAATTATCCTATTTCTGTCTGAGAGGACTTGCTTTTGGCATGCCAAGAGGGTTGAAGGTTCTGCTCCCTCGGTGGTGTATGAGCAATTGACTAAGACTCTGGATGGGGAGGATTTAAAGGCTAGGTTAATCTTTCCCAATTTAGAGCCAGAGCGCACATTAGTTCACAACATGGAGTCCATCAAACCGGGGGCTCTTTAATTCATTTATTTATTTATTGCAATTTTCTAAAGAAGAACTTTGTCCCTTTTATCCCAGGGGGTTATCACATCACATCGTTTGATCCACGAGACGTGGCACAGGTTTTACATTGTATGTCCTTGCTGTCGCAACCCTCCCATTTCATCTCGCTAGGGTGTATAGGGTGTACTGTAAGTTTTAACACCCTCCATTCAGCAACCCAGACCCTTGACCCCTTCAGCCACCACGGCCCCACCCCTTTTTTTCCACAATCCATCATTATCAAATATATTACACTTAATCATTGAATTAACCAATTTAACGTCTCACATGAATTTGAAGCTCTGAAACTGGAATATTACTGAACTTTAATAATCAGCCAAATATTTGAATAGTGATCCAACGACATGCCTAAGAAACATAGCAATTACGCTTGTACAGTATGTTACTTTACATTAATTATTACATTATTTATACTGTACATAATAATGGAGGCTGGTCCACTTAAGTGTGGTTGGATGTTGCTATGGCAATTATAAAGTACCTGAACTGTGTGCCAGAAGAATACCGAAATAACTGCAGCAATGTAATGTGCTTAATGACCGTTGTCAACCAAACTGCACTTCACTGTTCTGTCTAGGTGACTGTTCACATAGAAACAAGGTGTTTTGTGGTACTATAGTTTTCAATAGATTTTTGTCAAATTACTTTTTAAAACAGTTTTGCATGCATAAGTGTAACCTTATAGAAAATAGCAAAGTAATAATAATAATAATAATAATAATAATAATAATCACAGAATTTTACATTGTACTTGACAGTTTTATTGTTTTTTCTTATCATCCCTGTGCCTTCAGTGAAAAGGGTTTCAAACAGAGGAACAACCCCCTATTTTAAAAACTATGAAAGGGAATTCAATGAACCCATAAAGAACCCTTTTGCCTACACAAATATTTTAATCTTTTACTTGTTTTAGATCACCTGCAAATAAACCTTTTCCCTTAATCTATCTCGGAATTAAAGAAATTCTGAATTCTTGTCTATGGAATAGTTTACAATAAACGCAGCCTACAAACAGAGTGACCTGCACGTGTACTGTACATAGGGTAAACCGTATATAAAAACCTCATCTTCATGAACATTTTACTGGAATGTTTTTTTTCCCCTGGCCGTGACACATTCGAGTCACCGCCTCAGGGCTTCTGTCCCACATCAGCACCATATCCGCGATCCAGAGACTTCCTGACATCACTCCCTCTGACCTGAGCTGCACCAAACCGGGAGTTTAACAGCAAGGTCTCTGAGGATTGGAGCAAATCCGAGAGCTCCTAAGACACTCCCAAAAATGAACAAAGTAGTGGTAATAAAAGGCTGCATACTAATAGTTTGACAGGTCAAGGTTTCAGTCAAGCTGTGTAATGGAATTTATTTTAAAACCTTAAAGCAATCCTTGGCTGAAAGAAAAAATAAGTTGAGAACCCTTGGTCCATAGGATACTACAGAATAATTACGAATATATGTCTATGCACATTTAGAAAATTTGCCTGTACAGTAAATATTGTATGTAAGAGTGGAGTGAGTACAAGGATTTTAGTTAGTTTGTTTGCTTTTGTGCTCCTGGAGACCCACAGGAACCAATAGCTTTCATAGCAGCTGCCAACAATTTTTTATAGTAGCTTCTTCTGAGTAACATGCTTGTGGGTAATAGACCAGAAGTTTAATTGGTTAAAGTAGTTATGCCTAACACCTTAAATATGGAAAAATACGAATTCTTACCAGAGTCAGAATATAGCATGGCTTTCTACCAAGTCTGTCTGATTTGCTGGGGCAGGGATGACTCTATGGTTAAGATGTTTGACTACCAACCAGGAGGTCCCCGGTTTGATCCCCGATGTTGCCTGGTTGCTTCTGTTGGACCCTTGAGCAAGATCCATCGACCTAGAGTGCTCAAATACCATCAGGCATCAAACTGGCAGCTCAGCCATGGAAATGACGCATATTTATCCATCGCCGATGTACCAGGCGGCACATAACGTAGAAGGACCTACTACTATCAGATTTGCCCAGTGGCTTAACTAAACTTTTCAAATTAGTCTAATCTAATGAGCTATTTACAGTAATTTTGTTGAATCTAGATTAAACCTAGCTTTCCTAAACCATGCACTAAATCCTCCATGATACAGTACGTCTTTGTTATCCTTGTTACTTTTAAAGAACTAAGACAAAACCTTTACACTGATCATTTCTTCTACGTTAATTGTGTTGAAGAAAATATACTGCACTTTTTCTGTACGTGTGTGTGTGTGTTTCTTTTTTTCTAACACTGCCTGACACTTATGAATAAAACATGAAATAAAGGCGAGCTCCCATTTGGTTGATGTAAATGAACGATTTATTAATTAATACGAGGTCTATGATGGCTTGCGAACCGCTGCTGACATTTCCAATTCGAATGCCTCCTAAATGGATAGAAATGGCAAAAGTGTGTAATAGCGAGCTCCTAAAATGTCCACCTTTATGCAGTTGTGTGCATGCTGAACATTTTTATAGAACATACTGTAGAGCATTCCATAGTGGATGTGCCAGCAGCGCTCGCGCGCGTGTGTGTGTGGGGGGGGTTGGTGAGCGTTTATGAGGCACACAGAGTGACCTCGCACACCTTCGCGTTTCCCACTGGCAGGCCACGCCAATTAAAATTCCACAGGTAATTAAACCACATTTGAATGAGGGAGCAGCGCAGGCAGGGTTTGAGTGCGGCTGCTGTAATTATGCACAGAGAGAAAGAGAGAGAGAGAGAGAGAGAGAGAGAGGCTATGAGCCTTTCAGTGCTGCTGAGAGAAATAATGACTTCAGCCCCAGACAACTCCTGGTGGACAAATGCTCCGATGAACTCTACTAATGTCAAAAAATGACTATTTGCCAGAGCTGGTTCTTTTCCATAATTTCTACAGCTACTGACACAGTATTTCTACGTTGCATATATATTGTTGAAACACACTTATTGGAATTATTAACACATGATTCATGGCCTTTTTATATGCCTCCTGATTGGTACAGACAAATAGTAAAGAGCTTAGACAAGGCTATGAAAATAGCCACCTCTTTTTGTTCCATCCAAAGAGGTGAGATTAAAAGTGTTGCGGTACCATGGCATGATAAGTAAAAATTCTTGTTTTTCCATCAGATTTAATTGGTTTGAGTGTCAAGAGCGTTGTCAAGTCTGATTTCTCGCTTATCATGCTGGCAATATGTACATCCTCAAATCAGGCAGCCGGGAGTTCGGTGCAGGGGGTCTGCCGCTGCCTCTCCCAGCATGAGTTGCTATAGGAGCGCATAGTCTCAATGTCTCCACACTGCAGCATCCACAGGCATGCGTGCCAAGGCACCGTCGCCATGGTGATCTGCCCCCTCCGGAGTGGGATTTGCCATTCGAGCAGACAGACAGAGACAGAGTGAGAGAAAGAGAGTGTGCTATAGGGAGAGGGAGAGAGTGAGAGAGAAACAGAGAAACAGAGAGAGAGAGAGAGAGAGAGAGAGAGAGAGTGGTGATAGCAAGTCTGACAGGCATCCCTCCCATCCTCTGCAGCCGTTCCAGCAAGAGAACAAAAGAGGCGCCGGCGCTGAGCATTTCAGTCTGTCTCGCAGGCTCGGCCTTCTTCTCTCAGCCTCAATCAACCGAGTACGAACATGCAGGAGGAGATTGTCACATTGTGCATAAGCATTTCATCGACAATGAAGTCTCCTGAAACTTCTCGGTGCAATCCATAGCCTGCCCATCTGTTCGCAAATCTCCTCAGGTACAGTAGATTCGAATGGGGAAAAAAAAAAGAGATGAGAGGAAAGCGGAAGGTGGTGGTGCAGGGGGTAATGGGTGTCAAGTAAACAAGGAGCGGTTGCAATTCGTACAGAAAGTGATCCGCTCATACGTGTATTGTATGTACAGAATATGGACATCGTCCAAATAAAAGTGACATCTGGCTGAGCCTCTTAGCTGAAAAACAGTTTGGAGAAATTACATACCAGTCAGAGATAACAAACAAGCCCTCACAAGCCCTCTGCATGTATAGCAATGGCAATTTAGAGTGACTTGACAAGCGGCAAAGCCAACAGACCGCACAGTCTCCATCTTCAAGGCTGAGAGAAAGAGGGAGAGAGAGAGAGAAAGGAGGAAAGGATGGCATATGCCTCCCACACAGTCCAGAGACCATCTGCTGGCGTGCTGTTGGTTAGGAATGAACTACCGCACAAGCACGTTCCTCTTCCTGCGACACGGAAAGATGCAAATTAGAGCTTGATGCTGTAAATTAGATGCCTATATCTATGTCTATTTCTGTCCATCATTCAGAGCTTTATTCACGACCCACCCTGGTTCTGGGACTCTGGTACTCACGGTTGCAAAAAAAAAAAAAAAAAAAAATTCTAAAACAAAAAAACAACAGCATTAAATAATGAAAGTTAAAAAAAAAAGTAAATTCTTTAAAAGCTTTAATGGACTTTATTGATCTATATCACCTCCTAAAATTTCCAATGCTATAATGGAACAAACTTGGGACAAACAAACAAACAAACAAACAAACAAAAAAACACCCTTAAACCTGGCATTGGTAGTCTTCACATAGAAGAAGAGCATTTGTGTGGAGCATGCTGTCAAAAACATCAGCAAAGAGAGATGCAGGTAGAAAGGAAGGAACGTAACTCCATCACTCGCCAGACCTTGCCACTAGCTTTTGGCTCAGTGACAATCCTTTTAGTGAGTGCTACCTGTCAGGCTCTGAATTATCCAGCTCCAGTCCATGTGAGTCATCATCCATCAGAGAGAGAGAGAAAGGGAAAGAACGAACGAAAGAAAGAAAGAAAGAAAGAAAGAAAGAAAGAAAGAAAGAAAGAAAGAAAGAAAGAAAGAGGAAAACAAAGGACG
>JAQQZT010000020.1:9821201-9831385 GCA_030068275.1 Clarias platycephalus | reverse complement strand
GAAAGAAAGAAAGAAAGAAAGAAAGAAAGAAAGAAAGAAAGAAAGAAAGAAAGAAAGAAAGAGGAAAACAAAGGACGGTAGAATGAAAGAGGTTTAGAAGGATGAAACAGTGAGGAATTACAGACATACTGAGCTACAATTAATTGAGGAAAGAGAGAAAGAAGAATAGAAAGAGCCGCTGTGATAATAAATGTAAAATAATAATAATAATAATAATAATAATAATAATAATAATAATAATAATAATAAAACCTTCTCACTGCCCACCTTATTAGGACTGTTAAATACTAATGGATTTCACAAGGTGTTGGAAACATTCCTTTTAGATTCTGTTTTCATGGTTGCTTCACATAAAGTAATTTATAACCCTAACCCAAACCCTAACCCTATATTCATTCCTATTCATGATGCAAATCTCTCACCGTACTACATCCCAAAAGTGTTGGAGTAGATTTAAAGTTGTAAAGACCACTGAAGTACACTGAACTTTCTTGTTTGTGATGTCTCGGTACATTATCATTATCATACTGGAAATTATTAATAATAAGTTGTGGAAAGTGTCGATAAAGAGAAATACATACTCAGACGGACTATCACATTTAAACAATGCTTAATTAGTACTAAAGGTCCCAGTGTCTACCAAGTACACATTCCCCACACTATTACACCACCCTCACCAGCCTGAACGTTTCTGTTACAATTATACAGTAGCTGCATTTGCATCATACTCATATTCACATTCATATTCTTATCTATTCACTTCACAGCTTGCTAATTCCTACTGTATGCAGGATAAATTCAATTCTATTTGTGATCTCACAACTCATATACAGTATTCTGCTGCACTGAGAAATTCTGTCTTTTTTATGTAAAACACATACTGCTACATACTGTAAGTTCACCCCCACCCCCCCGGCAAAAAAAATAAAATAAAAATCTCTGTACGGTACTTACACTATAATAAAGATACCTCTGCAAGTGTAAAGCTCTTGAACATAGACAAATGACTTTATATTACAGATAATAAGATTACAGTAAAACAAATAATAAGCCTACTAATCAAACTTCTTCTCTTGACATATAGCTTTGCTTATCGCAAGCATTTTTTTTTTTTTAGGGCGAAGGAAAATTATTGTGGAATTGAGGTGGTAAAAAAAAAAATCATGTTTTTGAGGGCAGGTGTGATTTTGGACTATTTTGTGTTCAGCTATTTTTATACAGTTGCAGTCTTCCTCATGTAGGCTATGTAGGAAATGAATACGAGCTCGAAATCACTGTATGAAAGCAACTTGCAATTTTCCTCACTACCTCTTTCCACTATCATGCCTGTTCAATCCCCTTCGGATTACTAATGTGCAATAATGCAGTAATATTTCAGTGGATACGCAGACAATGCGTATAGTCGACGGGTATAATGGGTCAGTGTCTATGATGTTTTTAGTCTCTGTGTACGGTCTCAGTCTGTTTGTCTGGAAATCACATAGCTACAAATGTAGTTAAAAATCTTAGCCGAGTGTAGAGAAGCAGAAGAGCTCAGATATGTGCGTACGGCATTCAGCGCGGCTAGGAAATGTCTGGCCCTGAAAGGCTATTAGATGGATTAATGCAGCCCTATAGATTATATGTTCATAATACATTATACATTAGCCTTCCACCAGAAGGGAGAGAACCTTTGCCATGATCTAACCTCATGTACAGAAAGCGAGGGCCAGAAAAAGCAATTGCTTTGTCATCATGGTTCCGTAATGGCTGGCTAGGGCAAAGCAGATGCAGCGCACTCTTCACAGGTGATACAGTGTCCTCATTACAGCAGCGCCACGGCATCCCTGTGATGCCCCTGACGTATAGTCCTGGCCCCTAGAAACACCACCGGAGCATCACTTCCTTCCCTCCTACTGCTGATAATTCATCACACACATGCAGGTATCAACACGTACACACACACACACACACACACACACAAACATACACTGGTTCCCTCTTGAGTGAGAGGTCTAGTGGAGCTGTCATTTGTCTGTTGCAGAAATGCAATTACGACTTGCAGTTCACAGGGTCCCGCTGCTAGGCTGACACCGCAATCGTAGCTATCAGTCTCGTCTTTTTTTTTTTTCTTTACACAGTTTCTTCCGTTCCCTATCGCTGGAGTAAACAGCATCATGTTAAACATGGTCCCTGACTGAAAAAGATCCAACATTTGTCAAGCAATTGGACCGTCATCATTCGGCACAGACCGTCAACGGACAATCGCGGGCTCATCGCGATTAAGAGGATTCTTCATCTTTATGTCATGGCGAAATAAACAAACTCCTTAGAATAGGCGAAATCTTTGAAATCTTTTCCTACAAAGAAGAGTGTCTTTCATGGGTATTGTAAAAGTTGTCAGGTCACGGTCTAGCAGTACATCCCTGTTTGTTTAAGCACACTTGCAAAGGCGAGTAACAAAAGAAAAAACACAAGCAGAAACAACCAGCACACTTCCTGCAAGAGCCCTCTTCAAGCTGATTAGCATATTAATGGTGCCAGACTCACACATGTTCCTGAAACATGCTAATAAGTGGAGCGCGCGAGCATCCGAGCATAGCGGTTAGCCAGACAATACCAAGCTTTTATGCTTTAACATCACTTTTATTTATCTGCAGCTCACAATTTCACAGACTGTGTTGCCTCATAAGGAGCGTGCATTTTTAGGGAATGTGGCAGGCTAACAGGCTAATTGGATGCCGGCTTTTCACCGCTGGCTCAAGAGCTGAGTCAATAAGGCAAATTATTGCTGGTGTGCACTGATCGCTGTAATCCCACCTCCCATTTCTACCTCAGTTCAAAATAATTACAGGAATTCTTTTGAATTCCCACAGGGACTTCTTTTGAAAAATGCAAAACTACACTGGAATTTTGACATCATACTACTTTTTTTTTTTTTTTTTTTTTTTAAATCTTCAAATTCACTGCGGACATGAAACAAAAACCTTAAAGTGTTAGATTACAACATCTGCAAAAATTTGCAAAATAAAACAGATAAAAGTTGTTCTGGTATGTCAAGCGCTGTTTTTATTAGAGTAGGATTTGTTGGGAAAAAATGTGGCATGAAAGGAAAACGAATCTTATTCAACCCTTTCTAAGTTCAAACCAAAAGCAACATGGCAACTAGTCAATTGAATACTTCATAAAACGGAATGATAGATTAATAAAGTAGGATTGATTTAACTGACTGAATTACTACATCATTCTGCTTTTTTTTTATCAACTTACCCTGCCGTCGTGTTGTAACATCACGGTTTCTTCTGATAACTAAATCATGACTAGCACACTTCGGGTTGTGATGGTAAGGGAAAAATAATCTAGATTTGGCAATCTTTGAATGAATGAACATTCCACTTTTTATTCAGTCATTCATTTATACATCTTCTATACGGCTGTATAGGTTCGCGGGAGACCTGAAGCCTATCCCAGGTGATTTTGGGCATGAGACCAAATGGACAGGTTGCCAATCCACCAACCCATCAACACACCAAGACGCATTCACACACTACCGGCAGTTTTGGAACCCCAATCCACCTAACCTGCATGTATTTGGACTGCGGGAGGAAACCGGATTACCCGGAGGAAACCCACCAAGCACGGGGAGAACCGCACACAGACCTGAGGCGAGAATCGAACCGTCGAGCCTGGAGGTGCAAGGCCACATTGCTATCTGTACCACCGTGCTGCCATCACACTTTTTAAACATTTTAATTCATATTTAACATCATTTCCTGTTTCCACGTATGTCATAGACCCTTTTTTCAGTTAATAAGACAGAAATATTGTAAGGGGCTTTGTAGGGCTTTTCTTATTATTAGCATTAGCAGAGAGAACAAAGTGAGGCAGTTGAGCAACATGATTAATACTAAACTCCCTTCAGAATTTTGAGTATTCTTTGATCATTTCTACAGATTAAATTTTTTTGTCATTTAGGTACGTAATCCAAAAGATAAAAAAAAAGACTATAGCATGTAAAAGCTTTAATAGTTACCTCAAAAAGGTTTTAGGAGCATATCTACATTGTCATTAAAATTTTTAGATCACTGTAGCTCTATAAAAAGCCTATTTTGTATATCTACAGTTCTCCTGAATCAGCACGTTATTTGGAAAAGTCTTAGATTTCTTTTTCCAAACAGAAAATTTAAACTTTGTCACTTGTTGATGAAGAGTCTTGGTCTAATAAAGCAATACTCCTTTTCTAGCACCTTGGACCTGTGGACCTTCCACTCTTTCCTGACGACTCTTACCTCCTGTGCCTGGCGTATTTGCCCCTCACGTGTCCACTCCCATCACACCCCGGTGTGGGACAGCTGTAGACAAGAGGAGGAAGGAATTAATTTAAAAAATCTGGCACACACTTGCACTCTCTCACTTAGATACACACAAGCATACCCACTCACACACTCAGCACTTGAGCCAAGGCACATCAGCCTTCATTGCAAATTTACGGAGCTGTCAGTGACCTCCCCGGTTGGTGACTCACTAGGCTGCATATTTCATATTTCATACTTCACCCTCTGGCTGCTCTATTTAGACCACCAGCCAACTAAAAGCACAATGAAATGCTGCCAGATTTGGATTCTTTGCCCTTCTCGAATGTGCGGTCAGATACGTTATAGGGTCAGATACTCCACTAATCCTGCTTATTCCACCACCATGGCCTGCACAGAGCACACCACCACCATGCAGCACCTCCAGATCTTTCAGCAAATGCTCTACTTTCTATTTTTAGTCAAACTAATATAACTCTACCTCTGATTGGCAAAGTACCAACTCAATATGAAGTTCTTAGTCTTAAATATAAAAATATCAAATGCCTCAAGAGCACTGGTATCATTCACAAGGCAGCTGGTCATCAATAATAGCATGTTACGTCTAGCTTTTAATCTCTCGCGCACAAAATGATCCGTGCCCGGTATCGGTGTCGAATCCAGGCTGGTGCCCCTTGCCTTACACCGGACCAGCCTGCTGAAGCAGCAGCACATATCGGTGGCATTAGTGAGAAAATGTGGAGTATTATTCATCCGAGTGACGCAGTGGTAAAGCGCTCGCCCTATCATCCAGAGATCGTGAGTTCGATTCCCGGGTGATACTGTAGCCGGAGGTCTAGAGAGAGCTGATTGGCTGAGCTCTCTCAGAGGGGAGGGGTGAGAGGTACTTAGTGCTCCCACATTAATCACGGCTCTACAGCCAATCAGGGGCGTCTGTGAGCTCACGCAAGCGGAATGAGCGGATAGTGTATTACGCCGGGATGTTACGCCGCCCCCAACGGTGTGTGAACGAGCAGTGCAAATAAAAATATGTGGTCTTGATTATTTACTTGCATACCGAAGAAATAAAAGAGGTGTGACAAAGAGAAGAAGAAAATGGCTGTTCAATGTTCTTCCACCATACAGCACTCTACTGTACTGTATATTCCATGCTGTCCTTGCTGTTGTCATTTTAATTGAACACATCTTAGAGTAACAAGACAATATAAAAATAAACCTTTTTTTACAGCTCCGTTTACAGGTCCACGGGTGTTAAACACTT
Source organism: Clarias platycephalus (assembly GCA_030068275.1). Lineage (NCBI taxonomy): Eukaryota > Metazoa > Chordata > Actinopteri > Siluriformes > Clariidae > Clarias > Clarias platycephalus. The sequence continues at coordinate 9,825,832 of JAQQZT010000020.1, read as the reverse complement.
CTTAATGATGGAGATGCTGCCATTACAGATGCTTGTAAAGTGTGCCAAGAGTGGCACTATAGCTTCTGAAGTGAGGAGAGCAGGGGCCTGATAAAAATCTCTTTTCTGCCCTTGAGGAAAACCAGTGCATTCATTCTTGTTATTATGTCTGATTTCATTAAGGGTGCAGGGATATTTACCAATACTAATTAGGATAATCATATGTTTATCGCGAAAGGATATTTATAAAGGTTTATTCATAAGCTGCACCTATAGTACAGTACAAGCTGCGTCCTTTCCATATTGGGCAAATAAATCACATCGAATCATATCAAAAGAATACAGTCTGTATTTTTTTTCCACCGAGGCCTGAAAATAGAAGGTCCGCTTCCTATTCTATCGTGACCACTTCATCGTCAAATATGTAGGTGCCACGAAGGTTGCCGAGCGTTTAATGCATCTTTCATTGCTTCCAAACTAACCTGAATAGCTCCTTCGCTGCAGTCTCCACGGCAACTACAAGAGAAAAGAAAAGACAATTAGAAGGAACAAACATCAATATCAGCGCCGTCATAGTGATATTATGTTGTCCAATCAAATCAGCGTCAGCGGTGTACTGTAGCTACTGTACTGTGCTGCGGAATGCAGCGGGATCTTGATAAAAAGCCAATACAGTACAAGTAAATCACTTATGGGTAAGAAGTTATTTTTGAAGTTCATTCGAGTCCAGCTGCTGCGTTATACTATACCTCTCACTCCTTTGGAACGTGTTCGATGGCGCTTCTCAGCTGCATCCACCTCCATCTGCAGAGCAGAGCGGCCATCAGCATGCAGCAATCTAGCAATCGAGACTGGATCATCTAGACAGTACGCTCATGCTTCTTGTCACTAATTCTCATTAGAGCTGTCATTGGCAGTATGTGTGTGTGTGTGTGTGCATATCTCTGGATGAAGAAAAACTTCTCAACTCTAACTCTGTTATTTCAACTTGTGTAAGCACTAAATCATGGAGCGTGTGCATTTCATGCCGTCCTACCTGAGATTAGCTGAGTGAGGGTGGGGTAGCGGTGTCTGAAGCTCTCCTCCTTCCTTCCTGGGGTTTCTGGCTGAAATGTCCCTTATGCTGTGTTCAGTGATGGTGATCTTCTTCAAACATCATTTTCTGGTACGAAAAAAAAAAAAAAAACAGGAAAACATATACGCTTATGATTCACTGCGGATATTACTTTTTCAGCAGAAATGTCAGTTGGGTTTGTCACATATGAAATCTGTTTAGAGGAGAACGCATATACAGACATCACCACACACCATCTCACATCCTCCACCGTGTGAGCGAACATATTGTGTGTTTAACAGCAAATCTAGTTACCGCTGTTTGTGTGCGTGTGCGTGTGCTGCAAGGCCAGAGGACATGTCCTGAAAGCAACAACAACAACAACAACAACAACAGAAAAAACTTTTCATTTCTATTGAAAGGACAGTCCTTTGTGAATGCAACATCACCTTCTAACACGTACATGCTCAGCCTCGTTCCACTGACACATCACTCACACTCAGACGATGCATGATGGAGAAAGCGCGCATCCTTTCTTCACCTGGTTGGATCGATGCATTCAAGCACGGTTTGTGCCCCAGCCACTGCTAGCGAACTCAGTCTGGCCATAAATGGGGAAAACACTGCTTAGTATTCTTGCCAAGCTCCCATCTGTCTCATATAATATGATACAGTGCTCCCCTGCATAAAGTGGGCCATGCAGCTTCACAGTCCCAAAGCAGCCTGTGCAGGCTTTCTGCTCTTCCCCCTTGCTCATTCGCTGTCTCTCTCTCTCTCTCTCTCTCTCTCTCTCTCTCTCTCATTATTTGGTGGATGGTCGAGACAGGGACTGCAGTTTTAAACCTTTATTCCTGCTGTTTCAAAAGACAGTCTCGCCATGATTGGCATGTGCACCAACAGCCCTGTTGCACAACATGTCTTGTTCCACCAGACATCAGATTCCTGTTGTGAGTCAGTTGGACGCTAAGACAAATGCTGGTCATCAACATTTTAATTTTTTTCATAACTGATGATACACAAACACAGATATGCCCTCTTTGTCTCATGTAAAATTCATAAGAATTCAAACAATTGATGGTGATGCGATTAGAGTTCGGTTGATCTCATACCAATGGAAGCGTAAAACGCACACTAACCGTGTGCCGCATGCTAAGCTTACCCCTTAAAACTTTTCGCAGCAATTGATTATTCATGCAGGAGAAGTTACTGTTATATCGTAGTCATCGCCATTGTTATCGTCATCATCATTGTTTTTATTCCTGTATGTCGAAGACAAAGTTGTCTGTCAGGGCTTCTGTGCAGCTGATACAAATCCTTCCTTTATGTACGTACTTGTGTAAAAGTATGTGCGTATGAGACCTGATTCCATTTTATGAGTCTGTTGTTATGGCCACGTTTGAAGTTTTTTCCTTTTTTTGTTTTTAAATCATAATGCATCTTAGAAACTGTAGACGTGTGGTGGTAATGTGGATGGCAATCACTATGATTGTCACCCCTGGACATCTTGTAGATTTGCTGCTGGTTGTATGTAATAAAAATGTTTCCAAAAGTCAAAAGAATTTAAACAAGCCAACTTGTGTTAAATGTTAGAAATGATCACTGATAGCCTTTTTTTTTGAGAGAGAGAGAGAGTTAAAGGTTCTTTACTTCTTTCTTTATGAACAAACTGAAGAAGTTGATCATTATTTATAAATGATGATTATTATTAGTATTATTAGTAATAGTACAGGGGGAAGGGGGCCTGGAGCCTATCCCAGGAGACTTAAGGCACGAGCTGGACTACACCCTGGACGGGGCACAAATCCATTACGGGCACACACACATACACATACACATACACACACTCACGTGCTCATTCACACAATTTGGAAATGCCAGATAGCCTAATCTGCATGTCTTTGAACTGTGGGAGGAAACCGGAGTACCCTGAGGAAACCCAACAAGCATAGACGCTTTCGAGAACTCCATGCATGCAGACCTGAGGCTTCCAGTAAGCCAGTAAGCCACTGTGCCGCCATTATTGTTATTATCATTATTAGATCGTTACTCATTCCAGTTCATGAGGCCAAAGTTATCAATAGGAGTTTGTTCCTTTTCATGATTTTTTCATAAACTCCTTTTTTGCCTACCATCATTCTATGGAGCCCATGACACTTGTATTGACCATAGAGCATTTGCTACGTCCAATAGAACTGTATTAAACTTTAACTCATGTGACTGTTCTTCAACTTAAACCCTTATGTGACGTGACTCGTTTGATTTGCTCCGATGGTTGTTCCCCGACATAAGTCATATGTCATGGAAACAAAAATGATTCATTTTCATTTCCTTGTGTCAGAAAAACATAAGCTTTCTTATAAAGTCAGAGTTCAGCTTCCTCAACACATCAGAATGAACAAACAAATAAAGAAAGCCGTGTCTGATTGGTGGCGACTGATGTCTGGAACACGGCTCAATTAGAAGCTTGACAAGGACTTCAGGCTTTATCACTGCCTGCGTCAAATGGCCTGACTCACTCTGGGTGAGTGCAGAATGGATGTGTTTGTGTGTTTGTGTGCCTGCAGTAATTCAGAGACGCTTGCAGAATCATCAGGAAGAATTCCAATCAGCCTTGAGAGCTGAGAGTTGAGGCTAATGGTGTTTTCTCACTTTCATCTGCTCTCTGAGCGCAAACACCAGAGCGCTTCATGATTAGCCGCACGACTGGACATGTAACCGCAACGAAAAACACAAGCTCCAGTGACTTTACTCGGAGTCTCCTGGAGAGACAGGGCACATGGGGAGAAAAAAACAGCTAAAATTAAGCTATAGGTAAAATTAGCATGATTTAAAGTTGTAAGAATAAAAAGAAAAAACAGTGCTGTTCCTCATAATATACTCCTGTTTTGACGTAGCTAACAGAGACTCAGGCACAAATACCATTAGCGAAGAAGCACGGCCTTAAAACACGATCTACATAAAAATGTTTAGAACATCGCCGTATGGCTTTCTGAGCTAACGAGATATTACACGTAGCATGAACATTATCCATGATGATATTTTCATCCACAGCATGAATCAGTCACCCTCCATTAAACAGACAACCACTTCATCCCCCCCTTACCCCCCCCCACCCCCCAAAAAAAAGACTTAGAACACAAAGTCACATTCTTACCATCACCTCCTTATCCTTGCCTTCCATCCCTCTCTCCCTCAGACTCCCCCCATATCAGGGTACCATTCTCCTCCATCAGGCTGAGAGGATCTTTAATTGCCGTTTCCCTGTACAAGGCCTACTCGTGGAGACAGTGAAGCTCATGCCAGCAAGTCTTAATGATGCCTGGCAACGGCAGGAGATCTGACCAACACGTTGTCAATGGCAACCGAGGTGCTAGAAGTCTTCTCTGACAAAGACAGAAGAGGCAAAACCTCCCTGAGATGCAGTGTCCTCCCAGGGAGGCAGAGGGACGTCATTTCATGGACAAAGGAAAGCTTTCGACCCACCGAGCCCTGCTGTTGGGTAACACCAGGCCATGACCAAGCCTTTCAACTCAAAATTAAACAGACTGAACATAAATGATTGTTTTTTGGGGGGGAAAAAGGCTTTTACTTGTTTTCT
>JAQQZT010000020.1:9804696-9816857 GCA_030068275.1 Clarias platycephalus | reverse complement strand
CCCTCCCCCACCCCCCCCCCCCCCCCCCCCCCCCCACACACACACACACACTTCCACCCCCACCCCATCCATATTTTCAGCTTTCTTAGCAGGATAGTGGCCTCATCACACTACTCAGGTAGAGAAAACCTCTCTGAGATACATCTGAATCATCATTCTCCTCATCAGATGAGCGTGAATGAGAAGTTTCCTTTTTAATACACCTCCTGCAATATCTGTCTGGCTTACTGCACACACGCTGCCTGCTCAGATAGGATCGTTAGTGGGAGCGAGTGGTGTGTGCTGCATGGCAATGTACTGTACGTGTGTGCCGTAACAACTGGAGCTCCGGTATGGATTCAGTTAAAGTGATACGAATCGAATGCGAACTTGCAGGGGTCTATATGCATGAGAAGTGCTTTGGTATTACTTTTTTTTTTTCCTCCTTGCTTCTAATCTTCCAGTGTTGTTCCTCTGATTGTTTGCTCTATCAGACTGCAGTGGAAAAAAAAAAAAAAAAAAAAAGAAAGCAAGAAAAAAGCAAAATAGATGAATTCTGGGAGTGTGAATTACATGCAGTGCAGATATCAAACGGTAGTTATAGAAAAGGTTGCGTTTAAACATAAAATGTGAGTTTGTGCTTTAAAGTGGATGAAGTCAAGAAAATGGTGTTGCTAAGCAACTAGGAAATATTGACACTGAACATACAGTAGCTATACTGACTGAGGCTAATGATTTAACTCTTTTATACAAACAGTGTAAAGGTAGAATGATGCTGGAAATACAACATTAAATTTCAATTAAACGGCTAAAGTTACACCATCCTTATACTTAGCAGTGATTGTCAATTAAGTGACTGACAATGTCAATTAATAAAGAATTGTGGCGAGGTTTTCACTTTTGGAAAAGTGGTACAACATCACATGAGTGCGCTGTTCATGTGAAATCTTTCCGCGCACTTGACTGACGCTGTTAAAGCACTTGGTTAACACGGTGCATATTGTCATAGTTAGCACTTGACGCGGTTCGTATTGGATTCCCCGATATCACACTGATGGCACTGTGGTCGGTTCGGGCTAATTAATTATTATCCAGCATATCTCGCGCCACACTGGGCAAGGACGTTTTGTAGGCTATCGAAAGATGGACAGTATTTCGTCATGGTCCGTCCAATCCGCTTCTGTTCCAGCTGTCGTCGGGAACACTCGGCATGACCATGCATCCCCGGCTGCTTTCAAACAGTGTACACAAAATGCCAAACTAGCTAGCTAGACTAACACTTCGAGAAGCTAAAAATGGAACGAGTGAGAATGAAGCGAGTGAAGCTTGTTAATTCTGATTTATACACGTTATGACAGCATGCCATCATCTTCCAATATAGTTTTACTCAACATCAACCAGACCAAAAAAAAAAAGGAGGGAAATATATAGAAATCTCTCAAGTGAAATGACCGATTGTCCTACAGCTACAGATAATCATAAAAAGAAATCCTGAAGTATCTGAAGCTGTGGATTAATTCATCGTCTCTTTTAATATGTTATATACAGTACGTACTGTATAGCAACAGTTCATTCACGGAGACACGATACATGATCTAAACCTAGCGATTTTTTTTTTGTGGTTGTTGAAAAAAGCATGTTATTAATCAAGGTTAAATGTATAAATATTCTGTAGATTTCTTTAAGCACTCTGTTAGGAGACTGTCTGTGTTTATCTAAACTTTGTACCATTCAGTAAGCTTCCATTATGTGAGAGACTTCAGAACAGAGGTGTTCGCACTTTCTAGTTTCTCAGCAACGTGATTTTTTTTTTTTTTTTGCACAAGATAAAAAGCGAGACTGGTGAGAGAAAGACTGTTTATAGATGCTGTAATGTAAGATAAGTTATTTTGTTGATGTGTGCAGTAATGCAAGCGCATTTCTGCTTTATTTTGCCTCAACAGCTCGACCTGACGTGTATTATTTCTTACCTGACATAGAGTTTAACATCCCCCAGCCAAAACGATTTAGTTTTTATCAACTACTGATCAACTAATGTCGCTCATCTCTGCCGCCTTAGCCGAGGCCAGCATGAAGCTGTACTGTACATTATCATTATCATTCACCTGAATGGCAAGTACGTGTCCGGAACAGAAGCAGTCTTTTCTGCATTACATTTATTCTTCACATGGCCCCATCAATTGGATCAAAGCGGTGTGTCATGTACACAGATGCTTCTTATGAACTTCTCATGAAAACCCGACAAGAGTGTGTTATGGTCTGAGTGGCCGTCGTACAGCATAACTATCCTGCACTCAACCTACGAAACTTCTAGCTTCTAGCTCTACATTGTTTTTTTTTGTTTTTTTTGCTTCCTTCAAGGATAACTTCCACTATATGGTAATTCTATTCCTCCTTCTACAGCCTTTATCAAATATCAGGTAGAGTAGAGAGCACATACCTTATTCCATTACAGGACTGGTCAGATGTGCTGCGCTAATTTGATTGTCTTGTCATTATAAACATACTTATGATGGCAGCTTAAACGCTCTCATACGATTGAGATTTTTACTGGCTTGGAAAAACGTGACAGGTTGTAAAGGAAAGAAAGAAAAAGTCTCCTCTTCTATTCAATGATATATTTTTTTAAATATTTTTTTTGTTCTCTGACTTGGACCTGCTTGTATTATGCATGAGGTTGATTCAGAGCAGAGACTTTGACCTGGCCAAGCCGCAATCATAGGCAACGACCGGTGAAGACATTGTCCGTACGTCTAATGAAACAAAGAAAGCCAATCCCCTAGTGCTTCATCCTACTAAACGAAATAATTAGCAGCAAAATAAAATTGTTTTGACGAGCTCTGCATTTTATGCACTTTTTTTTTTTTAATGCTGCTAATCTCGCCTCGACTGGGAAAAACGCCCTCTGAATGTACAGTAAACGCACGTACATGTGAAGAGTACGTTTGCTTGGAATACAGCGGTATGGGCTTTCAGAGCAGTTTTAATGAATCGGTGTAATATTGGAATTCAGAGCCGACGGCAGCTTTCTTTTTTCTGTGTGTTTATGCAGAACTAAATAACTGTGGAAACACTGCAGCCAGCGTGTCACTCGTATCACTAAGTGGGACTGCTTTTGCTCTGCACACCCGGAGGAAAAAAAAAAAAAAAAATCAACAAAAACATGAGGCATGAGGAATTTCCTGGGACCATGTGTGGACACAACAGGTCAGAAAATCAATGACATAATTATGTTACGTATGTGTGTTACACACCAGTAAAACCACTGTAACCACTTGATACAGCACGGCTTCTCTCCAAGCCGCATTCACCAAATAGGCTATTTTTATCAACACACATCAGACTGTTTGTGTGTGTGTGCGTGTGCGCGCATTTGTGTGTGTGTGTGTGTGTGTGTGTGAATATTGGGGTGGGGGTGTTCATTAAGCTTGCAACATTGTGAAACAGGCAGGGCGTCTCTCTCTCTCTCTCTCTCTCTCTCTCTTTCTCTCTCTCTCTCTCTCTCTCTCTTTCTCTCTTTCTCGCTCTCCCTCACTCAGCCAGCTATCTTATTAATGACTCACTGAGTCTGGCTCACTGAGGCAGGAAAACCCTCTGGGGTCATACAGCTCACAGACAGATAATTCAGATTGGCTCAAACGAATCCGTAATTATTCGTATTTTTAAAGCTTCTACCTGAAAGTTCATCTTCAGCTGCACATTCGAATGTGGAAAAGTTACAGTCTCAGATCATAAAATTTAAAAAACGGCAGCGTGCTGAGCCGTCTGCCTCAACCAGCCTCAATCGAAACCATGTACGGTTCGCAACTACAACAGATGGAAACAATTCTGTTCAACAAAGTCATGAATTGATTGTCGAAACTCCAAGACTTACAGTAAATTTCCTACTTAATATAAAAGTATATTCCATAAACATCATTAAATAGTTTCAGAGAAGTGTCTGAATTATACCGTATATTTTATAACTGATCATAATAATGTATAATCTTTAAATATTAACTTCATCATTTACATTTACAAACCTCAGCATGTATGGAACACTTCATACTAACTATTTAAAAATTTTCATAGTGCAATTAGTGAAAAAAGAAAAAAGAAAAAAAGGTGTGAACAATACAGTAAGTATAAGGAATTATAACACATTTATACATGTTAATGCACAGTATCAAAATCCTGTTCATGCCTGTTCAAGTCTGAAGGTCTGCACCAGGCATGAACAGCTGAAGCACAGCATCGATACAGGGATGTACTCTTAAAATTCAGCTCTTAGCAAAATCACACAAAGAACTTCTCTTAGTTAATAACCATGCACAATCAACTGAACCAATGTATTTACATGTTAACAATAAACAACAAGTCTTTACTATGAACAAAACTTCAGGACAAAAGACAATCATTGTTCCATCTGTAACCTGAAATGTAACATTAAAATGAAAAAAATAAATAAATAAATACTTATGACGAAAGTTGAGAAGTTGTTGCTGTTTATGAGTAAAGATCTGCTTTTTAAATTACTTTGTTTAAAACCTTAGGTGAGTGAAAGTTTGCCCAGCAAAATGCAACGGCAACTTGTTCAAGTTCAAATTCATTTACAGTAAGACGCGTTGAGAGTAGAAAGTTAACGCAGTCGCTTGGTTATGAGTCATGAAACAATCCCATGAATGAGTGCAAGATCAAGGTAAGTGTAATATTAGTTGTTTTTTTTTAAAACCCTACTGTCAGGCTGAGAAGATGCTGACACTGGGAAAAAAAAAGTCAAGTTACAAATCAAGCATGGTGTCTACGAGCTAGCATCAGTCTTGCAAATGCATCGGATCTGTCGTGATCACTTTGTTAGACAAGTAGTCTGCAGCTCAGTGTGCTGGAATGCACAAGTGATTGCTTCATGAATCTAAAGATTGCCTTGCTCACACACAGATATGCAAACATACAGAGACACGTACTTATACAAGAGCTCACGCCATAACGTCTAGACGCACATACACACTCTATATCATAAGAATGTTCAACCCAAACAACAGAAGAAGTGAACAAAATGAAACCTACTGAAATGGCGACTCTCTCACACACTGTCTCTGCCTCTCTCCTGTAGCTTGAAATGCTGCGATCGTCTCCCTCTATCTTTCTTTCTCTCTCCCTCTCTCTCTTTCTCTCTGTCTATCCTTGCTTATTGTTCACTCTTAAGCTCCTCTCTTCCCTTGTTCTATCAATCTTTCTTTGTTTGCGCTCTCTGTATTCCGCCAGCACTTGGAGAGATGGAGGGAGAGGGAGTGGAGGAGCGGGGGAGCTGCAGCCGCTCTAGAGGAGAGAGAGAGAGCGATAGAGAGAGAGAGAGAGAGAGAGAGAGAGAGAGAGAGGGTGGGAGGAAGAGCGAGAAAGAGACAGACAGGAAGGAGGGGAGCGAGGGATGGAGGGGAGGGAGCTGGAAGCAGAATGTACGAGGCAGGAGGGAGAGAGAGAGAGCGTGAGCGCGACTGAAGCCTCCAGAAGCGATGCTACGCTGCAGCAGCAGAGAGAGAGAGAGAGAGAGAGAGTGTGGAGGACGGATGGAGCATGCAGAGCCAGGCCTAGCCTACCTCTTCTTCTCTTCACCACCAGCCAACCCGTGAGGGAATTGAGGGCAGGTTGAAAATGTCTCTCTCTCTCTCTCTTTCTCTCTCTCTCTCTCTCTCTCTCTCTCTCTCTCTCTCTCTCTCTCTCTTTCTGCTGTATTCAGTCAGGGCTGGAGTTTTTTTTAGACCACAGCATGTGAGAAAGAGAGAGAGAGAGAAAGAGAGAGAGAGAGAGAGAGAGAGAGATGGGAGGGAGAGAGGAGTAGAGAATATGCCTTAATTTGCTCCAAACAGGTCTTTATTTTCAACACCATAGAGTCTGATGTTATAACATAGATTAGAACATACTCTATAGGGACAGTGTCTCTCGGCTTATATATGGTCATAGCATGACTTTCAGCTATATGTTATTTTAAATATACAGATTATTATGTATATAATATGCTCATCTCTCTCTCTCTCTCTCTCTCTCTCTCTCTCTCTCCGGGCAATCTAGGAAGCAAGAACATCCCAACATGTGTGTGGACTGTGGTTTTTCTAACGGACAGCTCCCGGTGCTGAAATCCCAACTAGAGTGCACAGCTCTGTCTGCAGAGAACACTGAAGAGAGCCTGCTGAATCAAACTCAGAATCCCTTTATACACACAAATCTAACCTGGTGAATCAGTGCAAGGACATATACATAAGGTGCAACACACAAAAGAACAAAGTTATAAAAGTGCAAACATAATACAGTAAATACAATCCAAATGCAAAGACCACAAATGTTAAGAGGAGATCAATGCTGCTCTTTTGTCATAGATGGCTTTTTGAGATGAGGACGTTCTGGTTCTGATGAACATGCCGGAATCAGAAAACAAATCCTTATCACACTCATATTTCTCAATTGTATTGAATTTACAGGTTGTATACTGCATATACACAATATGGTGAAAAATATTTGGACATCTACAGTATAGTACTGTGCTTTATGAGCATCCCATTATAAATTCTAAATCTTATAAGAATAATTTGCAGTAGATTTCGAAGCATGACTCATTCAGTCACAAGAACATTGTAGCGGTTGGGGAAGAACGCCTGGATACCATCAGTCAGTATTCCAGTTCATCCAAAAAGTGTTCAGTGGTGTTAAGGTTAGAGCTTTTTGAAGTTGTTTCACTCCAACCTTGGAAAACCAATCATCCTTATCTTCGTGAAGCACGCTTTGTGTGTAGAGATATTGTTATGCTGGAACAGGTTTGGAACCCTCCGTGAAAGAGAATTCTTAAAGATGTTGTGCTTCAAACCATGTGGCAGCAGTTTACGGGAGCCATATATAGGCGTGAAGGTCAGGTGTCCACCAATATTTTGACCATACAGTGCACATCGATCTTGGCAAATCGATGTATATGTTGAGTATGTTTATTGATAATAATTTTTATTTGAATACACCCTGGAGGCACAATTCCGCCCTTGCAAGCTACTGTACAGTATGATCTGCACTTCCTCAGTTTTAGAAGAACTAGTATTAGTAGCCGATTCAGTATTAGATCTCAGGATCAGATTTAGTATTAGTATTATTACAGAAATCCGAGTCAGAAACTCTTCCTTTATGAAATGTGCATAAATGAATATCGGACACATTGGGAATGCTTAACAGATTGGAAGACAAAAATGAAAAGAACAGACCAGCGTGCATGTGCGCTGAAACCCTGAAGTGGTCCTGCACAGATTTAGCATGAGACAGCAGCAGTGAAACAAGGCAGTTTGGGAGACAAACAGTTTATTTATTTAGCTCCGTCTCTCTTCTATATCTATTCTGTTTGAGCAAACAGATGAACGGAGCAACTGGGCTGCCTGTCTTCCATGTACTGTATATAATGGCAGCTGTCTTAGAAATGCCTCTGTAATCACATTAATAGGCTTAATCAGAGAATTAGCAGCGAGGAAATGTCACGGTGGCCAGCAGAAAATAGGAAGGCTAATTAATGGACGGGAGACTGGCTAAAAAAGCCACCCGACACCGAGGACACTTGTGAAGGGTACTCTAACTCATCATCCCAGCTCAAAAAGCCAATGTATAATAGGGTTGACTGCTTCTAATGGATGACTACTTACTGGAAAAGGAATGAACACGTTCTTCGAGGATTGTACATACATGTGATTTTATTTTTTTTTTCTTTCTCGCACACAGACTCCTTGTCACAGCCTGGAAAACCGAGCGATCGATAGACACCACACTACACAATTACACACACTAGCACACACAGAGCAATCACACCCCTCTCAAGGCTCTTTCACAGCCCCAGCATCAAAGCCTGCCATTTGGAGAAGGCTGCATGTCTGTCTGGTGCTTCCCTGATCTCTGCCACTCTAGGTTTTAATCTGTAAAAAGCTACAGGGGTTGTTAAGGACCTGTAAATACCGGTCTGAGATCGGGCTCGAAGCTTTATGTCCCCCACGCCCCGAACGAGAAGAGCAGACCGATCTTAGATCAGAAGCTGGAGGTAAAACAGCAGCAAAGGAGGCGACAGGCACAAAGAAGCAGAGCGGTTGGAAGCAGCTACGGAAGGTGGGGATTTGGGGAGGGAGGGGGGGGGGGTGTTGGGGTGTAGAGAGCCATAAGCAGTAATTAAAGGAGATAGGCTGGGGAGCCTGTGAAGAGAAGACACACAGACATACACAGGCATGGGAAAAGAGCTGTGTGTGGATGTGGTGGGGACAGACGCGCTTTCCCTGGAAGACGAAAGAGACAAAAACGCAGAATGATAGGTTGCAGGAGCCTCATAGGACCTGATTATTATTGTGGAATACAAGCACACACGCATATACAGTATATACACACATATTTGTATTACTACCCTTAGATAATATTTCTTATTCATCACCGTCACTGCATGACCAAAGCAAGCACCATCTGAAAAGAAAAGAAAAAACTTCCTCATCATCTAAGCATAGGAATTTTTAGAAAATAAAAAAGTTACATTTAATTCCACCACTAGGGGGATCTTTAATGTTTTTTTTCTTTTCCCTCAAAGATGCTTTACAATGCCATACTTTTATATTTAGATAATCATTCCAAAGTATACTTGAATGTATGAATTATTCAATAACTACTGTTACATTAATGCGCACAGTCATGAGAGTGAAAGATGGAAGCGTGGACCCGCGACCCTACGTTCACGCTAGCAATAGACGATCCTTCGTTTTTGATATACTGTGTTATGTACTGTGTGACAGCACAACAAGTGATGTGAGGTGAAAGTTTCTGAAATTCATGCAAATGCTGCATGACGCTATAAAGGAACCAATCCCAACGACTGGCTTGAATGATTGCTCACACCTCAGATATTTTTCACTTCCTCACTCACAAATTCACGGTTTCCTTTTCTTGCCAATTTATTATTTTAATACAAGCAAAAATTTTATCTAGGGGTTTATTGGGAAGATGCAAGATGATTCCCCAGTCATTTTTTTCCCCTGTCACTGGGTAGTTGTACACATAAATACATACACATTCAATCACATAAATGAACATAAAAAATAAAATTTGATAAATATTTCTCTACAGAACATCCTTTGCTTCGACAGTCTCTCTACAAGTCTCTCTCTTTCTCTCTTAAACACACACACACACATACACACACATCTCTCCTCTCCCTGCCAACACTCTCCTTCTCCGGCGCGTCAGAACGCGACCTTCCGCTCGAGCCTTGCCAAATGAGGAGTGCTCATCAGCCATGCAAATAAGCGTGCATCCATTAGCACTGACAGATGGCCTGCTGGAGCGCTGCTGATGGAGGAGAGGAGAGCAGAAGAGACGAGAGGGAGCGTTTCTCACCCGTGCGTGCCGAGGAGAGAAGCAGGGAGTGGTGGTCATGCTTGGCTCAGGCAATGTGCTTCACGTCCAGCAGAGACACGGTGCCCTACACAGCTGTCACTGACTTGATGGCATTTCAGTGCTCCAGACATTCCTAGTCCAGATGTGCGACTGCATACGTATAAATGTATGTGTCCTTTTGTGTATATGTGGCATTGTTTTATGTTCGGCTTTTAATAGAGATGGCTCGGATCCCATACTCAGCACTGGGATCAAGCCAAAAAAAAAAGGGGGGGGGGGGAGAGAAAGTACGGTAACAATGGAAAAAAATGGAATTGGATTGGGAAAAGCTTTGTTTAGAACTGGGAATGTTTACCTTCATACTGTATAAAGAGAAAGCATTCATTCCTGACTATTTTAAGTGCTGGATTTTTTCATCAAAGAACAAAAATTTCAGACGGCAAATGAAAAAGAAAAAGCAATAATTCAATTTTTTAAAAATAATATAAGCATTTAAGCTCTATTAAAATATTATATTATTATAAAATATTATTATTATTATTATTATTATTATTATAGACATTTAGGCCTTTTTGTCTTCCTGTAGGTTAACTCTACATTATACATAATACTGTTAGGATTAATATTCTTGTGAGAACTTTCCACTGATAAATCTTCCAATGCAGCTAATTAACAATGTGCCCAAACCTGAGTCATATCCTAACCCTAACTGCTGTAACCAAAAATAAAACCGTATGGCTTTTTATCTTCATAAAAGTTAAAAATATTTCAACAAAAAAAAGTTTTTCTAATGGAGGACCATCGAAATATCCCTGTCAGATATCACTATGGTTGTAGGACATTTGGTCCCCACTGAGATACGAAAACATGGCCACACACACGAAAGCAGAGGAAAGGCGGCTCCGCGGCGCAGACCTGCTAACAAAGGTCTCATGAGGAGAACAACTGAGAGACACAGAGAGAGGCGTAGTGCGAGAGTGGGCGCAACAATATCACTTCACAGCCTCTCCGATTTCTCTCTGTTTTGACTACAGTCTCCGTCTAGTAAATTCCGTTCCTAAATTTGCAGCAAATGTTTGTTCCAAGCACCCTTGCACCACCACACACACACACACACACACACTTACACACACACATACACAAATCTTGGAGCTATTGAGCTATTGAACCACATATCATTCACTGGTGCGTTAGAGATTATTGGCAAAGAATGAGAGAATATTGTGTCAGGGTGCTACTCTGTGTGTGTGTGTGTGTGTGTGTGTGTGTGTGTGTGTGTGTGTGTGTGTGTGTGTGTGTGTGTGTGTGTGTGTGCCTCTCGCCTTCGCAGTCTGGGCTCATTTGAAGGCTATGGCAGCATGACCTAATTAAAGCGCCTAGCTTGAATAATAGGGAGAGAGAGAGAGAGAGAGAGATGTTGGTGGTGATGGTGGTGGTTCAGGAATCCACGATTCTTACAGCTTTTCGCACATCTGCGTCTCACCATCAGCAAACAGTCTCCCCTCATAAAGCGTAGAGAGAGCGAGAGGGAGAAAGCGAAAGAGAGCCATTCAGACAGGGCAAGGTCTAAGAGCGGATGCTGGAGCTGGGAGGCGGGTGGGTGGTGATGATGGGAGGGGCAGATGGTATGTAGGCTGCTAGAGCTCACATCTGACTAACCTCTGCTAACCTCAGCCTTGCATAAAAATACTCCTGCAATACCTCACTGGAAACTGGATACTTAAAGCATTAAGGTCCAAGAGGCTAAACATTAAATGTACGATTCTGCCATGAGACTTACAAACTATTTTCTTATACGGTATGTACATCTCAAATTAACTCTAGCCTTCGAACCAGCAAGAAAAAGGCAGATGATACTTTTTTAGTTTTTCATGCAGAAAAAAAAACAAATATTAGGAACAATAGGAACAATGCAAGATAAAACAACAGCATGGACGTATCCGGGTTCTAAACTATATATATATATATATAAACAAGTTCTAAAAGTCATCAAATCTTTACAAATCTGCCTTTTTCCTTGTAATCTCAGGGCAGAACTGTAAAAAAATATTAGAAGTGTGTGATAGAAAGAGAATGAAAAGGTGAGGTCCATCCAGTATCGGAAGTGAGAGCTTTTACTGGCTTCATTTCAAATCTATCTTACAAGTAACAAAAGGATCATTTTAAAACCAAATTTCTTAAAATATATACTGCATGTCCAGGTTGTCTTCGTCATATCATGCATATTATAATGGAATATGCTATAAATAGATTTTTAAAAAAAAAAGAAATCACCAAAAACAGTCATGATCTCACACACCTGAACCACATCACGTTTATGTGGATCAGTAGCGAGGACTGTGCTGTGTTTGGTCTCGGTTACAAGTAGAGAGACTCTCAGAGGCTAACAATATTAACAGCTTTTATAAGTGTGTGCAGGAATGCAGAGATAATGAAGTAGAAAGAGAGAGAGAGAGAGAGAGAGAGAGAGAGAGAGAGAGAGAGATTCAAAAGAATGAGAAAATCATCAGTGTTTTTAAACATTTTCAACTAGAAAAACAGGATTGACATAGATTATTATTATTATTATTATTATTATTATTATTATAGATTTCTTATATTATGGTACATCAAATTGAAAAGATGTAAAAATCTGCTTTCACTTCTTTTTTTTCTTTTTCTGTATATAGTCTCTTTACATACATATATGTAAGTAAATATTAATTTAATTTAAATTATATATACAGTATATGTATGTGTGTATGTATATATGCATGTGTGTATGTGGTTGTGAACAATAAGTGTGTGTGTGTGTGTGTGTGAGTGTGTAT
>JAQQZT010000020.1:9758782-9804610 GCA_030068275.1 Clarias platycephalus | reverse complement strand
TATAAAATATTTATATTTCAATATTGTTTTAATTGTTTTATAATATTAATAAATATCATTATATTACTCATTTTTATACATTATATTTTGCTCATTGTTTTATTAATGCAATCCACGGGCCAGAGTGGTGAAATGGCATATCGAGGCGTATAGATACTCTCAGTGTCTAACAATATTATCAGGCTTTATCAGAATCACAGCAGAGCTCTTAGCAGAGCCTGAGAATTTATTCATTTAACCATTTAACTTCCTGAACCTCACAGAAATATAGATCATATAGACCTCTTCCACTTCCATACTGGAATACTCACTAATCATTTTCCACTGGTTCCCAGTAGCTACCGGTCAGATGCTTTTTACAGAATCAGAAGATATCACGTGAAGATGATGATCTAACCCAGAAGTAAATGTACAGTGTGGATGAGATGCGTGTACTGTAGATGCAATAGGCGTTATTGATCAATGGACATGCGAGCAGTAAATGAAAAAGGGAAGAAAGCCATAACTAAATTCTCAGTCTCAGTCTCAGGTTGTCCCCAGACCTCTCAGATCGTGTTAAGTCTCCCATGTCTCTGACAGCTGCCACTCTACCTCTAATGACCTCCGCATCGCCATATGGCTGAAGAGGGAGCTAGAAAACGATCGCATGTGGCTTTACTGAAAGACAGCCAGTGAGCAGTGTGTGTGTGTGTGTGTGTGTGTGTAAAAGTCAAATCGGGGTAGAAAGACATATGGAAAGTGATTGCTAGGCTACACAGTATGGCGTTTATGTGTGTGTGTGTGTGTGTGTGTGTGTGTGTGTGTGTGTGTGTGTGTGTGTGTGTGTAGATCCACCCTGAGCAATGCAATGTGGCTAATTAGATCATTTCACTAATGCCACACACTCAGGCTGCTATTGGTGGTGTGAAAAGCAAAAAAGCAACAAAAAAAAAGATACACATTCCTGCACAGACACGCAGTAGAGGGAGCACAGTAAGACCCATGGGTCCTTTGCTTTCTCATAGTATGATGAGGAGGGTAATGATTGTATTTATAATGTAGATATGAAACATCCACATCAGGGTTTGATCTAATCCAAGCTGGTAAGTTTTAGCAGTTCATTTAGTGGCAACAAATAAAAAAATCAGATAGAAAACATACTGTACAGAATGTAGAATATCATATCACACTACTTTATGGTTAATAAAATAGCACATAAACAGAAGAACTATATTTTTCGAGCTGTGGTTTGAATATTACTTTTACTTTTTGGGAGCTTCGACAAATAAAGAATCTTTTACAGAAAATAATGCGTTTTAAAATCGAATCACAATGTTTTTATTTTTTATTTTAACCGTAGAGCTGGTCAATACAGCGTGTACCCACGATGCTTGCGGAAAACATATGCAATGCATGGCAATATCACGGCCGTGTGTAAACAGTATACGGTACACATCTGCAGCACTGTGGAAAGTTAGAGGCAGAGCAGCTCAAAATATAATTGCTCCTCTGCAGTGAAAGCCTGTTACAGCGAGGTGTAGTTTTCAGTAGACCTGCCTGCTAGGCACCAGGTGTGAAGGACAATTTTGCAGCGACATGTTTGCTGTACTGAAGCCGAGATCAATCTCTCTCTCTCTCTCTCTCTCTCTCTGTGACACATATACACAGTCTCTTTCTCTCTTGTTTTCTCCTTCCTTCCTTCCTTCCTTCCTATACTCCCTCCCTCCCAGGTTTGGTAGCGAGGTGAGAAGAACGAAGGGCGTCAGTGAAAAGAGGTGAGAGAAGGATGTGAAAGAAGGAGAGAATCTCAAGCATGTGCATGTCTCCTTCTCGCTGGTACACACTGGGACAGCAAACTGCATTAAGACCAGCGACGGCCGGTCGTGATATCGAATGGGAAGACTAAAATCTAATATCAACAGCTCGCCAATTAAACTATTAGGGTAGGTTGGTGCATTATATCACAATGTCTCATTGATGACACACACACTTAAAGGCATCTAGACGGCTCCGTCTGTGATGTCAAAATTTTTCAAGTGCAGGATGCTGTGCTGGCATCTTGCTGTGTTTCCTTCAATCGGCAGGAAGAGTAAACAGAAAAGTTGCCGCTCTCGCTTTTCGAACAGAAGACGTTACACTTAAGGTGCTGACGTCTGTACTTTTGTTTAATTTGGACTTTGATTGGGAAATGTGTGCATAAAATTTCAGAGAACGAGAAATTAAATAATCTATTTATACTAACTGCTCCCATTTAACATTCTTAATTTGGATAGTTTTTTTTTCAAGATAACATAAGTATGGCCATAAGCTCATATGTCGTTCCACAAAGTTACAAGCACAGAACTGTCTAGAATGTCTTTGTACACTGTAACATTACAAATTCTCTGCATTCACTGGAACTAAGAGGACTAAACGTGTTCCAGCATGGCAATGCCCCTGTGCAGAAAGTGAGGTCCATGAACCCATTTGGCAAGATCGATAAAGAAGAACTCAAGTGTCCTGCACAGAGCCCTGACCTCAACCCCCACTGAAAACCTTTGGGATGAACTGGAACACCGATTGCACCCCAGACCTTCTTACGTGACATCAGAGTCGAACCTCAATAATGCCCCTTGTGGCTGTATGGATAAAAAAAAATCTCTACAGCCTGGCTCCCAAATCTCGTGAAAAGCATTCCCAGAAGAAAGATGTCTACTGTAATGAGAATATAAAAATAAAATGTAATTATCGCCTTGAATTGCCTTGTATTAGATTAGTATTTCTTTCTTTGTTGATGTTTTTGGAGGAACGATATCTACATATTGGTTGCAGTATGGTGGGGATGAAAATGAATACAAATTTAGAACAGATGATGTGTTATAAATGGATACGAACATGAAAAAGGTGCACTTTTTTTTGAAAGGTTGGCAAAAATTTCATATGGCATCTAGTTGAGACTGAAAGTGTACATTGGGACTGGGATCTCATGGAAAGCAAAAGCAAAAAAAAACAAGTCATGCAAGAAGGAGCGTTTCTTTCTTGTGAGTGTGAGCAGTCAAATGTGAAGCTCATGGGACAAAAAAAGACCATGGTGTTTGATGCATTTACAGTGTTTATTTATGACATGCTGACAGTGCTGGCATTTGTACTTCTGAATTGTTTTTTTTTTCTGTATTTCCAGGTGCATAGCTTTAGGGTTCTTATTTAAAGATTAAAAAAACAAACTTCTGCTTCTGGATAGAAATCTAAATACAGATCACTCATCAGGCATATAGTTAACATTATCTCTCTCTTACTCGTTCTCTCTACCTGCTTACCCAGTACAGGGTCATGGGAGGCCAGGAGCAGGGGACTCCTGGGACGTGAGAGAGGATAATTTCTGGACAGGGTGCCAATCCATTGCATGGCACACACTCACACACACTACGAGCAAATGGTGGGTTTCCTCCAAGTAATCTGGTTTCCTTCCAATTAGCCTAGTTTGCATATCAATGTGGGAGGAAACCGAATAACCCGAAGGAAACCGAATAACCTGGAGGAAACCCACCAAGCACGAGGAGAACATGCAAACACCATCATACTTGAGCTGAGACTCAAACCCTTGACCGTGCAGGTGCGAGGTCACTGTGCAAACCAATATGAATAACATTTATTATCAATTATATACCAATAAACTGGTGGCAGGATCACACCTGTTCGAGCAGTTCGAAAAGATGCGGTTGGCTGGCGTCACGTGGTTCGGAGGAATCAGGTGATAGTCTTCTGCCCTCCCGACTGAGTGGTAGTAGTAGCCTTAATGTGGGAGCCCCCTAGTGACGGGGAGGAATTGGACACGACTAAATCAGGGAGAAAATCGGGTTATAAAATCGGGTTTTTTTTATTATAAAAAAAATTATAATAAAAAAAAAGTTAATGTTGGCTATTATAGAAAGGTATAAGAACACCCAGCGCATCATAACCTGCCACGTATGGAGCTTAGCAAGTAAAAAAATGTTGATACGGCCACCAAATTTCACAGATGCTCAATGGGATTGAGATCCATGGGATGCGCTAGACAAACAAGTCTATTTCATGGAGGCTTCACCTTGTTTTAAGGTTTTTAATGTCTGATCAGTGTGTAAGTAGAGATAATTTTTAAATATACTGAAATTTTAAAAAGAGTTAAATATTTGAAGCACAAAACATCTACAGATACAGATAACTGCATTGTGTTACCCCCATATGTATAAATAGATAGGGTTACATTAAGTCATTAGTTATTTTCATGGTCAGTATTGCTACTGTTAATGTATACAAGTTCTAAAATGTGTAATATAAATATGGTCAAACAAATGTCCTAATTCTTCCAATTCAATTCCAATTGAATGGATAATAAGGCGTTCTAAACATTCAGGTACATATCGCATTCAGGCATTCCAGATGTCAGTGGAGAGCAGACAGCAAGTACTATCTGTAATCCAATCACCTCTGAGGAACCTTGTAGAGGTCACCAATCTCAGCCAATGTGCTGAGGAACATTTGCTGCAAGCTCATCTCCTTTATATCCATGAACCGCTGCTCCTACACACCTACAGCTTTCTTTAAACTCACCCTCCCTGCTGCTGTTGCCTCACTTGCCTCTAGCCTCATTTCAAACTTGAAGATGCGCTGCAGTGGGGATGCGCTCGGTGAGGAAGGTTGTTCAGAAGGTGTCTGATGCATATGCATTTGGTCTTTGAGGAGATGAAAGTGTAGCCTTCCCTGCATGCTTCAGAGTCATGCACAGCCAACAGCCCATCATGACTGCTGCCTCCCAAAAGGAGACCAGGGAAGTGGAAATATGTGTGCCTATAAGTCCACCCGAATATTTTCGCAACCTTGCTTTCATTCACCAGTTTTACAGTCAAATGAACTGAGTATTTTGTACAATTCAACAAACAAAACAAGTGAATGAGAAGGAATTATGGGGCATTGCTAATCACTAATCTGCCCCAGGTACAAAAGAAGGAATTATGGTATTGTTAAATTAAAGCTTGAACCACAACATTCCAAACCTGCCACGGTCTGACCCTTACTTCAGTTTATAAATGTCATAACATGAAGATAAGAAGAGATTAAGATAAAATTACTATTCAAATGCATTTGGATTCAGACAATACATACCACATAAAAGGACCACTGATATTGTTTCCTGTTGTGGACTGACCCTTATAAAATTTATTCTGAAAATCAAAAGGCTACTTCCTGAACCCCATTGGTGGAGGAAGTCTGTCATAGCTTGGAACGTATGTCATGTGGCCAGGCTTGTCCTTCTCGCAGTCTTTTGACGGTTTGCAGACAGATTGCTGTCAGGAAGTCAAAGTGCTTTCTGGCTGTTTGGAACTTCTGAGAAACTGTGCAAATGCTTGTTTGGAAATTCAGAGCACAATGACACATTCTGGAGGCTCTGGCTGGGAGGCAGGGGGAATCCAAGATGCCCCCAAACAGTTAGCCATTTCAACTGGTGGGTCTGACAGCCAGCGACAGTGACAAGCCAGAAATCAAAATTCTGAAAAACCAGATTGTGTGTGTGTGTGTATATATATATATATATATATATATATATATAGAGAGAGAGAGAGAGAGAGAGAGAGAGAGAGAGAGAGTACCCTTCTTTTAAATTTTTGTGTAAAAACATAAGAGAAATTATCTGATCAGAGTGAGACTTAGTATTAGAATAATACAACCTCAAACAAAGAACAACATATAAATTTTTTTCCCTATGACATTTTTTATTTGACAACACAAAGCCAAAAAAAGAACAAGTGGCTAATACAAAGTACTCCCTTACTGCTTCCACAGGATTTAAGAGGGTAAGTCGCAGCCAGGTGCTGCTAATCATTAGCCCTTGATTAATTGATCATCAGCAGGTGTGCAGACCACTATAAAAGCAGAAGTTTTGGCAGTTTGCTGGTCTGGAGCATTCAGGTGTGTGTTAACATAATGCCAAGAGGGAAATACATAAGCAATGGTCTTACTGAAGCAATTGTTGATGCAAATGTCCAAACAATTTGGAGTTCTACAATGAGAGATTATTCACAAGTGGAAAGCATATTGTAGTTGCCAATTCCTCCAGAGGTGGCGATCACAGGACATTTACCCCAAGGTCAGACCATGCAATGCTCAGAGAAATGCAAAGAAAAAAAAACAAGAGATACATCTCAAACCCTACTGGCCTCACTGAGAATGTTAAATGTTAAAGTACACGAGAGCACAGTTAAAAGAAGACTGAACAAATATGGTCTGTTTGGAAGGGTTGCCAGAAAAAAAGCCTATTTTGTCTAAAAAGAACATGGAAACAAGACTGAGATTGACAAAATGGCATCTCAACAAAGCACAAGGCATCTCTAACAATGTCCTAATGACAGGTTGTACTAAAGTGGAGTTATTTGGAGGTGTTTAGGGAAAGCCAAACAGCATTTTAGCAGAAACACCTCATACCCACTGTCAAGGATGGTGGTAGAGGGGTGATGAATTGGGCTTGCTTTGTAGCCACAGCACCTGGAAACCTTGCAGTCATTAGGATGACCATGAACCAGAGTGTTCTTCAAACAAATGTGACCATCTGACAGCTAAAGCTAGTGAAAAACTGGTTCATGTAACAGGACCACGATTCGAGGGCACACCAGTAATTCTATATCAGAATGCCTGAAAAAGGAAAGAATCAAGGTTTTTGAATGGCCTAGTCAAAGCCCAAACCTCAACCCAATTGAAATTCTGTAGAAGAGAGCCGTGCCTAAGCAAATGTCCAAAAACCCCAATAAACTGAAGCAATGTTGTAAAGAAGAAAAGGCTAAAATTCCTCCACAAAGATGTGAGAGACTAATAAAATCATAAAGGCAATGATTACTTTAAGTTATTGCTGCTAAGGTTGGGTCTACAAGCTACTGAATCATGGGGGTACTTCATTTTTGTTAAATAAATAATGGCACAGTAAAAAAGGTAATATATTGTTGTTCATTTGATGTTGCATTGATCTAATTGTAAGACCCACTATGATTTTGATTAAGTTTTTACACAAAAACACATGGAATTAAAAAGGGGGTACAAACATTTGTACATGCCTATATATACAGTTATTCCGTGGAATTTAATTGCACACTCATGAGCATGTTTTTAAAAAATGGCCAATGCCATCTGTTGAATTCTTTTTAATAAACTAAATTTTTTTACATGAAGTAAGATTTTTTTTTTTTTAAAGATATAAGGCCGTTTTCCATTTAAATTCCAAATTAGCATATGTTCTCATCCCATGGACCAATTGCAATAAAACAAAGCCTGTATGTTACCTCAAGCTTGACCAAATACACCTGTGAAAACTCCATTAAAATTCGTTCAATAGTTTTCACGTGATCTGTGCACAAACAAACAGACAAACAAAAATTCCAAAAAAACATCTTAATGTGTTCTATTACTCATCTTACGTCACCCCAAATTATTTTGCAAATATCTTCAATGTACAGACACCCCAACTTTACAGATCTATTATATGTTTGGATTTAACAGATATACTATAGATTATATAGATATATGTATAGATTTATTATACTATATAGTATTGTGTGTGTGTGTGTATATATATATATATATATATATATAGTCTGTACACATGCACTGATTTGTTTTAAGATTTTTTACCTGAAATATTAAGTGCACTATTGGCAAAATGTGCTATGATAGCTTCTGCTGAATGCATGTGTGTGTCTCTCTCACTGCCTTTGCCATTCTTTGCCAGCAGACAACAGAGCTCTAGCAACACGTGCCAGAAATAATCCACATTACTCACACTGCATGGCCACAGTGACGTCCGCTCATGGATTCTCTCTCTTTGTGAAGTTCTTTCTTTACTTTCACCTTCAATTAGCTATTTAGCTTGTGATTTTTGCCAACACATGATACATCCTCTTTGGATCTGAGCAAAAAAAAAAAAAAAAAAAATTAAAATTTATATATTTACAATGAAATAAGTGATTAAGATTATTGTTCGCTTTATGGAGAGATTTTTTTCAAACTGTCATTTTCTCCATGTGAATTCAATGAAACACTATTTGGAATTAATTTAGCTCCTGTGTGAATTATCCTCAGTGGCTCGTATCTATGATGCATAATATGCAAATATTAGAAGATGACTGTGTTATTCTTGCAAAGGTTAGTCACCTATCAAACTTAGGTAATAAATGAATGAAAACATAAGTATTTCGTGATGTTTGGTGGCTGACTGGAACTTTAGAGCTACAGAGTGAGTAAAATTGATTGCAGTTTGGGGTAAAGGTGACACTTTGGAAGAGTTCTAACAGAAAGTGGAAACAGGAATAAACTAACAGAATTGCATTGTAAATAAAGAACACAAACATGTTATATTTATTTATATATGTTTAATATTACAGTAGTGGCCAAAGGTATTTATACTACACGTGCCATGTATTATAGTGCTCCCAATGCACAAAAAAGTGATGTCACTATTTCCAGTAGTTCAAGTCTATCTGGCTGAGGAGCTCTGCTATCTACAATCAGTTGACTTATAATAGATGTTAATAGATGGAACAAATATGTACTTTAACTTTCTGAAGCCAGGGTGCACAATAATAGCTAAATTGAGGGCATACTCAAGTGAGGAAAAATCACGACATAAATTATTCTTATTATCTTGTTTGTCATTATTTGTAAAAATATAGACATTAAAATACTGAATTTCACTTTTCCCTCAACACCTTTTGGTCACCTGCGTATTTTCTAGATTATATGCAGCATCGGCCAAACACATCCATGTGAGTCAGATGTTTTAGGAATGATAGGCAAGGCAAGGCAAGTTTATTTGTATAGCACACTTCATACACAATGGTAATTCAAAGTGCTTTACATAAAAGAAAAGAAAAATCCTTCAGTAATATTAAGCCATCATTTAGGTTACAAGTAAAGACATTTAGAGCTAGTCAAATTATTGGCTTGCATCAAACAAAGACAACAGCTATAGAGATTTGAAATGACTAGAACTAGGTTAAAAGCTGTCCAACACGTTATTTAAAAAAAATAGTGTTAACCGTCAACTTTGCTGAAAAAAAAGTGGTGGTAAAACAATTGTGAATGGAGATCACTTAAACACTTGGTGAAATTGCATTGTAAAACAATCCCAGTATAATGAGAGATATGTTTACTAGCAAAAAGAAGAGCACTAAACATCTGTGTAGCCCTAAGAAAACAACTTGATAGTGAAAGTCTGGAATGTGTTCGTATTGCATTTCACTACTGTTGTACTTGTACAAGCATGTACTGTACAGTATGTGGCAAATTAAATTCTTGAATCTTCTTGAATCATCAGAAAAAGACTTCAATTTGCTAGGGAGCATAGAAATTGGAGACTTTGGAGCAATGGAAAAAAGCCATGTGGTCTGATGAGTCCGGACTGTCCCTATTCCAGAGCAATGGGGCATCAGGGCAAGAAGTGGACAGCATGAAGTGATGCACCCATCATGCATAGTGGCCACAGCACAAGCCTCTGAAGGCAGAGTTAAGATCTGGCGTTGCTTCAGTTGGTCAGGTCTAGGCTCAGCAACATTATGTGACAATAAAATGAAGTCAGCTGACGACCTGAATGTACTGTATGACCAGAATGTCACATCTATGGAGTTTTCTTTCCTGATGGAACAGGCATATACCAGGACTCAAAGTGTGAAAAGGTGGTTTTGGGAGTATGAGGAATCGTTTTTACACATCAATTGGCCACCACAGTGTGCTCTGTAATCAAAGCTAAAGGAGATCAAATGAATATTAGAGTGTGCAACGTTTTTTTTTTATTTTTTTTTATTCTCTGTTAAAAGGAAAATTCTTTGACTCGTATTTAGGTTTGACATCAAAGCTGATATGCAGTACCATTACTGCTGATTAGACTTCCAGCATGCTCAATGTACAGTTCAGATGTACTTCAGTCATATGATAAAATAACTTGTTAGAACACCCAGTCAGTTAGAGAGACCGGAAAGACAAACAGGAAATTGTTTCTCGATACTGCTCCTCATTCTTTCTTGAGCATCAAATTCATTGTCTTTCATTTGTCGGAAGCCCTGGCTGAAATTTTGGGAAGCGAAATGAACGGTAGCTGCTTTTGCCCCTCTACACTGATCATTCAGCATGCAGCAGATCACAGAGGCGAAGAGCTTGTCAGTCAGCTCTCAATCAAAGCCGAGCCAGGGTCTCTATGCTGCCCCCTCTCCTCGTTATTGATTTCCTGCTTTTTCATCTCAGCTGTCTGATATGCTCTCTGGGTAGATGCAAAGTTTTGGCCAGACCTGACGAGTTCCTATGTTCCTGCGTTCCTGCTACGGCACCCGTTCTGCCCGTGCAGACTGACTTAATGTGGAACAAAAGAAGCAATAACGAGCATTTTCAAAGTCTGTCCTCGAGGGGGCGATAAGGTTAGGAATGCATGCTTCATCCCTTGTGACCTGGCAAAACTGCAGGAAAGGATTACGATTGTACACATTTAGGATAATGCACTCACACACACACACACACACACACGCATACAGACTTCCCTGTTGTCTCTTTGTCTTATTTGTAGACACAAATACATATGCACAAACAGAGTTGGCATAAGGGGAAAAATGGTATAGATATTGAAGGAAAGCAAGGGAGCAGAGAGACAGGAAGCAGAGAGAAAGAATGAGAAAAGAGAAGAGAGGGAGAAATGGTTGAATGAGTTGATAAATGAGGAGTCAGGCTGAATGAGGGATGTGCATGGCTGCTTGCTGCTGCTGTGTGAGACTCGGCGTACACGGCCAGAATGTAAAGCAGCAGGCACACACAGGGAATACAGCAATACAGAGGCTGTCCCAGGCCCCCTGCAGGAGACACACACACACACACACAAACGCATCGATTCACTTCCAGTCTGTCTCTCCCTTTCCTCTCACATTTTTTTTTCACTTACTGTGAGACACATACTGTATATAAAATACAATAAAAGCTTTTAAATGAAACATATGTAAGACATTACAATACATTACACTCCACTCTTCCACATTCGTATCATTTCGGGTTTTCGCTGTTCTAGCACAGTTCCAGCCATCTCTGCTCCCGGAGGGTCTCAATCCACCACAGTGTAGTGATTTACCCACTCTCTCTCTCTCTCTCTCTCACACACACACACCCACTAAACCGAATAATATGAACGAGGTGTGTTTGAGCAGGCAAACCATCCCTAATAAACGACGACTCAACTCATAACGGTCCTTATAATTCTGCAGCTAATGAGCTGGAACGGGTTCATTTGAGAAATTATACATTGAAAATAGCAGGAGCATCTCATTAGCTGAAATCTGCTCGGCGTTTCAGCCATCACAATACCTATTACTCCGAATACATGTGTTTGAAAGGAGCTTTTGTACATCGGAGCCATCATTCCAGAGGAAAGTTTCCCACATCAGAGACTTAAATGCTTCTAGAACTGGCGCGATGATGAATGGCATACGGATATGTGCATGCTATGAAAATCCAAAAATTGAAAATGAAACAGTTTCATCCTGAATTATGCCGTCCATTAACTAGTAACGGGTTGCTTTAAAAAAGAAAAAAAATCCCCCATTTTTTATTTCTCTCTCTCTGTCTTTTTTTTTATTTAGTGAAAATGTCTTAGACCTGCTCGTTTCTATATCAGACAAACACGTGGCAGCAGAACACTCTTAAAAATTCATCCAGACTCAAGTCTAGAGCATCAGTTAATATTCACATCACAGAACAGAAAGGGAAGACGTTTTATCTCAGTGGCTTTGACCATGCAGTGGTTGCAGGTGCCAGACAGGATGGTTTGAGTATTTCACAAACTGCTGATCTCCTACAAGCAACAGTCTCGACAGTTCACACAAAATGGTGTGAACAAACAAAGACTAACCAGGCAGTTGCAGGTCTCCTGGTGGAAACATCTCATTGATCAGTTTGGTCAGAGGACACTGGACAGACTGGTGTTCACATTACTAGCCTGAAGTGACTCAATTCAGATTTCTTTACCCTAATGAGACACAGATCAGATTTTTTTTAAATTATTATTTATTTTTAGATATGCGGTCAAATATAGATCAAATATACAGTATGCAGTCGGCCCCCATGAAGTTGTGGTTCAGACTTCACAACCTTAGTCGTATTTTCCCCTTAGAACCTAACTAATAAATGTTCGCGGAAACCCCCGAAATTAGCAAATAGTCTCCACAAGAATTTTTTATGTGTTTTAATGCTAAACTAAGAACAATAAAATATACAAATTTTGTAAAATAACTTTTTCTCTCCTGCGATGGATTGGCACCCTGTCCAGGGTGTACCCCGCCTTGTGCCCTAAGTTTCCTGGGATAGGCTGTATATAAGGATAAAGCGGTACAGAAAATGAATGAATGAATGAACTTTTTGTCTCGTAGGATGCTGACATCATCAATTTCTTAGCAACGCTGGTAATAGCTGATAAAACAGCTAAAGCAAGGCATCTGGTTTTCTTCCTTCTTCTTGCATCCATTGTTTGAAATCAATGAGTGGTTGTACAAATATGATTTTTTTTCCCCCGATTTTCCTAAGTTGTAACCAATCCCCACCCACACTCCCACATCAAGACAACCATCAACCAGGGAGGGCAAAGGCTATAGAGATTCCTATAGATGGATGTTTACTCCGAGACAACTGAAGCCACAAATCACATCTTTTCGAACTGCAAGCTCACGCACCATTGAGACACTTGCTGGAAAAGCACTATCCACTCCTTCTGCTTGCATGAGCTCACAGATGCCCGTGACTGGCTGTAGAGCCATGAGTGATGTGAGAGCCTCCCCTCTGAGAAAGCTTGGCCAATCATCTCTCTCTCAACACTCGGAAACTACAGCATCACTTGGGATTCGAACTCCGGATGATAGGGTGAACACTTTACTTATGACTTACTTGTTTACTCATGACATATGCAAATCTGATCTGACCAAAAAATAGGAATTGAGCAATATGGCTTTAACGAGAATGTACATTATGGTAATGCAAATAACCACTCTGTTGTAAGCAAAAAGGCACGGTGGCTTAGTGGTTACCACTGTCGCCTTGCATCTCCAGGTCCTGGGTTCAATTCCTGTGTCGGGTCTGTGTGCATGGAGTTTGCATGTTCTCCCTGTGCTTGGTGGGTTCCCTCCGCGTTCTCCGGTTGTCTCCCACAGTCCAAACATGTGCAGATGTGTGAAAGTGCATGTGAATGTTGACCAGAAGTCCTACCAAGATGGTAATAAATGCATTGGTCACTATTGGCCTCCACGGTCCCTAGTTGGACTACAGAGGTTCCTAGATTGATTATGGATGGTGAGCAGAGAAGCATCTGAGATCCTACAACATGGTGCCAACTCTTGAAGCAGGTGGGCTACAACAGCAGAAGACTACACTGGGTTCCAATCCAATCCAAACCGACATTTAGTAGGCAAAAGCTCAATAAAACTGGGTAGGTGGGGAAAACATTACCTGCAGTAATTAATGTTGATTTCTCCTGTAAAAACAGATGGTCAGAATTTGACATCAGCAGCATGAATCCATGGACTAAACCTGCCTTGTGTGAACAGTTCAGACTGCTGGTGTATTAGCGTGAGGAATAAACTCAACCCTACAATAAAGGGTTTCACTTTCAGAGAAGATTTCAGATAGAAAACCTTTATTGAGCAAAGAATTCTGACTATTCAAAGATCCCTTATGTAGCCAAGGCTGTAATTCAGTTCTATGTCTTGAAATTGTTTAAGGTTTTTAAATCATATCGCCCTTTGTTTAATATACGGCAGGTTTAAGGGCCAGGTTTGTGCCTTTATTATAATTACGTAAAAAATATA
Organism: Clarias platycephalus; assembly: GCA_030068275.1. Classification (NCBI taxonomy): domain Eukaryota; kingdom Metazoa; phylum Chordata; class Actinopteri; order Siluriformes; family Clariidae; genus Clarias; species Clarias platycephalus. Next base: position 9,790,802 of record JAQQZT010000020.1, on the reverse strand, counting down.
AGAAATCTGTATTATGACTTCAAGTATTAACTTTAAAATGTATATTTATAAAAAGAATAAAAATCAATCACCGTGCGCTGAGATCTGAGAAAAAAAAACAACTAATTCCTATTATAACGCTGCAGAGGTGATCTACAGTCGGACTGAAATGAAAAGGATTAACACAAAGGTAGGCAGCTGTAAATGTCCTTGTGTCTGCTTTACCTCCTAATAAAACCCAACACTGAGACAGCGAGGGAGAGGAGGAGGAGGAGGGAGAGTGCAATATGAAAGTAAATAGGGAACGTGCTCAAAAACGCCTTTGGCCACATGCGCAAATAGCAATGTACTGGCGTCATTAAAAAGTTAATTAATCTTAATTAACTTCTCCTTTGTCTCAAAGTTCTTTATTGCAGGCGAAATGATTTGCCACACAAGGGGAAGAATTGGGCTGAGCCTAATGCTGTAATCAGCGGGCTGCAGGAGGCCAGACGCTCGAGCTGCTGATTGCTTTTCTGACAGAGACTTACGTTCTGACATGCTGCCGTGCCTTTTCCCTTTCTCCCTCCTTCTCTCTCTCTCTACCACCCTCTTCTGTTTGAGGAACAATATACATCAGGCACAGTTTGAAACAGAAAGTGTAAAATCCAACATGAGGATCTGGCGGGTTTTTCTCCCGAGCTGTTCACAAACGCACAACCGAGCATGTCGTGTCGCAGTTAACAGGCGAATGCTGGCTTTGCATGACAATGTTATGTAGTGAAAGAAGCAGATTGAAAAAAAAGAAGGCACACTTCCCTTCTCTTTCAGTCAGTGTTTGATTGTTTGAGAGACTGGTAATGCAATATTTCTTTTTAAAGGAAGATAAGGTGCTGTAAAACATTTCATTGTAAAAAGTTACTGGCAGGAAATGTACTGTAATATGTTTACAGCCCTATTTTTATTTATTATTTTTTTTACATTATGTCACTGTTTACATCGGTAGTAAAAACCAAGCACAATCCACTACATTTGTTTGATGGTTTTTACATAAAGCAGCTTCCAGCTGAGGCAAGACACAGCTGAGCAGTAGAAGGTTAAGGGTCTCGCTCGAGGACCCAACTGGCAGTGCTGGGATTTGAACTCCTGACCTTCTGATTTAAGGCTCAAAGGCTTAAACCGAGCCATCACATTTGAAAGATGTATTGCACTGGTTCATTAAAACAAAGTTTGTGTGGTTGTGCCTCACAAGTAGCCACTAAAAATGAAAAATTTGACTATTCTTGATCTTATTTAAAATATTGCATATCCCAGTATACATTGTGTTTTCTGGTCTTTTATAGTAAACCGACTCACTGCTATAAATGTCTAATCAGTTACAGTACAATCCTGTAAAATAAGAAAGGCTAAAACAAGCTTAAAAATGCTGCAAAAGCTCCAACAAACCCTCAAACAAATATTTTATATTTCGTTTCTCTTCTGTTTTAGAGCCAGATTTAGTAGACTGATGTTGGAGGTTGATTTGCTGTACAATACGAACTGCAGCCCCGAAATGTATTTTTGCTTACACTTCACCCTGTCTGGAAGTTTGTATTTCACGCCTAGAGATGCTGTCTCTCATGCGTCTCTGTGTGTGCACTGTGCACGACAGATTCCAGGCGGCCTTATTATTTCACAGTGCGGAGTGAGGTAAATACGAAGGGAGGCAGAGTGGCACGCCACGGCTCTGCACCAGGGGCTGCTGGGAGAACAGGGCCGCCATCTTGCCTGCATTATCTCTCTTCCATATGTTCACCCTAGGCTGCCTCATGCCGCCGTAATTGACTTTCTCCCATAGAGCCCAGCCATAGCTGCAGGCAGGAGTGCACGTATGTGCCTGTGCTCACCCTGATAAAACTATTACCCACTCCCCAGTGATTCTGTGTGCGCACTCAACGTGCGCGCGTTCGTCGCTGTGCATGCTCGAGTCCAAAACTGTAACCTAACCGTTGCATCATAGCTGGAATACGGAGACGCGCTGGAAGTTCTGGTACAGAAAAAGATCAGGGACTTGGACTGAACTCGTACCCACACAAGCTGTCACACTTTGCGCGATGTTGAAATAGAAACCCCGTTCTGCTACAGAGGATTTATGCTGTGGATACTTTACATATGAGAAAATAACCAACAGCTCCCATACTGCAGAATCCTGCTGATTTCTCCTGCTCGTGCAGCTCGTGTGTTTGATCTGCTCCTGATAAAGCATCACCTGTGGCACCACTGTAATTTATTTTTTTTTTTTTACTGATTCGCCTCAGGCTCTGTTATCAGCGGCTCAGACCGGGAGCTTTTAAGTGTCGCAGAGCTGATTGTCACCCGGGCTCGTTAAATTCGTTAATTTTATTGAAGGCTGTCACGTTTGCATAGGGGAAGAAGAGCAGTAAATTATTCATCATCCCTTGAAATGCAAACGACAGCTGAGGCAAGGGAGTCGTGCTATGTAGGTCACTTCCTTTTCTAACACCCCCTACCCCACCACCACCACCACCACCATAACCACCAGTCAGAGAGAGAGAGAGAGAGAGAGAGAGAGAGAGTTAACTGCAGCAGAACCAATTGCGGTTAAGCCTGCTGAAAATCCAAAGATTGCAACAAACTCTCATCCACCGCAATCTACTGCAAATGGAGATAATCCTCAGGTCCCCTAATTGTAGCTCCAGGAACAACTTCTCATTACCACTAACTACAGTCTTAGATTATGTCAACTGAAAGCTGCACCGTTTTATGTCACAAAGCTATTTTATGCTCAGCTCTGATTGGTCGGAAGCTGTTGATTAATTTCCTTTAACAGCAGTTTTGACAATAGTGCTTGCTGAAAGATTTATATTAATGCACTGTCTCTAATACATTATCATTTCTTTGGTAACAACTTAGCCAAAGACTTCCACATAATTTATGTTGCACATTAATACATTTTAAAGACATGTGCAATCACTTAGATGGTTATTAATGAAGACTTGCTTATTTAGTATCAAAGGTTTGTACCCATTACAGTGACAGTCCTCAGTTCTTTTACTTCGTCTGAAATACATCTCCTTTTAAGTTTCACTGCAGTGTTTAAATTCAAAAAGCTCCCAGGCGTAGTGGTTAGCACTGTCGCCTTGCACCTCCAGGGTCCGCGTTCGATTCCGGCTATGGGTCTGTGCATGTGCGTGCATGGAGTTTGCATGTTCTCCGCATGCTTGGTGGGTTTCTTCCTGCAGACAAAGACATGATTAGGCTAATTGCCGTTTCCAAATTTGCCATAGTGTGTAAATGAATGTGTGTATGTTTGGCACCCTGTTCAGGGTGTACCACTCAATCGTGCCCTAGGTCTCCAGGCCATCTGCGACCCTGTATACAGGATAAAGCGGTATAGATGATGAGTGAGTAAGCTTTACCTTAAACTGGAGAACTACTTGCTCCAAAGTCAGAATGTTCAGTAAGCCATGCAAATTTCTAAAAACCATGCTTTAAGGTGAAGAACTAAAACAGAAGCTGTTCTTACGTCCCTACAGTCATCTGCTATACAGCTGAAAGACTTTGTTTAATTTCAGGTTTGTATTTGACATAAAAGAAAGAACCGTAGTTTGATCAGAACTTGCTCAACACATTGATTATGTGGTTTGAAAGTACTAAAGACGTTGCACGAAATGAATTACAAATATGGCTCATGCAACATTAATATGCAATACAGCAAAAAAGAGCACCTCAAGGGTTCTGCAAGAGTTTTTCCTTTAGATAGATGAGGGTTCTTGGCTTTCTAAAAGGGTTCTGTACAGAATATATCGTATAAAAATACCAACCTCCACAAGAGGCTGACGGTACTCTTAGTCCCTGACCTAGTGAACTACTGTAGCATAAGCGTGTATTTGATATAAACTAAAAAGCACTTTGGTACGTCAATCTGGATAAGGAAGCCCGGAAAAATGCTGATGTGAATGTAAATATAGAATGAGAAATTCACTGGTGTATGTCTGTAGGAACAACAAAATAATTTTTAATAATGAAACCTATCCATACATTCCACAATAAATAAATTACTGAATATTACAATTTTAAGGATGACCTCAAACATGACTTTCAAAAACTCATGACATAGTGTACATTACAGTAGGATAGTAAATCCATAACAAGAAAAACATCAATATAGATTCATAGACAGTCAGATAGATAGATAGATAGATAGATAGATAGATAGATAGATAGACAGTCAGATAGATAGATAGATAGATAGACAGTCAGATAGATAGATAGATAGATAGATAGATAGATAGATAGATAGATAGATAGATAGACAGACTTATTTCAGGAATAGGACTGGGAAAGCCTCCTACACCCTATGTACTCTTCTTTACCTTGTGGAATTCCTTAGCTTTATTAAATTTGAGGCTTTCATATTGTTGTCAAGTTATTAAAGGTCATCCGATGACCTAAAATCTCCATCCATCCCACCATCCTTCACTCTCCCCATTTCCCTGTCTGAGCCTCTCAGTATGACTAAGTTTTGCTCTTATTTCCCTTTTCATTATGATTCAAAGTCAGTGTGCTTTTTAGTCTGCTGTGCTGGTGGGGGGCGTCTGTACTCTCTGTGGGAACAGGCAGCCATTTTGGCTGCATACAGAGAACCTGATGGCGTAAATACGGCTGCCATCAATCAATCCCTGGAGCCCTGCAGCGACACCATCCCTAATCTCTCCCTCACTCTTGCACTCACTCTCTGAGTAACATTTAAAGGCACATGGCTTCATCACAAAGCACCGGCGACCTAAATGCGATGGCGATCAGAAGGTCTGTACACCTAGGATAGATCTGACATCTAGGAGAACATGTAGCTAAATACGTATAACTTTTTCACTAGTGATAATGAACCATTTATTCAAGTAAATCACACAAGTCACATCAAACACACTTCATGTCATGTTTTATTTTCTTTTTCAGAACTTAACGAACAATGATTACATAGATCATGATTTCAACGTATCCATAAAAGATAAAGAAATAATAAAAAGGAGTAGATGGGGGAACACATGGCTTGCAGCATGATCCAATGTTCTTTGGAATAAGTGAAAGCGCCAGTTTAGACGAGGAAACAGCTGCGAGTCTGTAGGTAGCTTAATCAAAACGAGCATGCAAACCAAGTGTTCAGACAGTACCTGTCAGAGCAGTGCTGTTCCTCACGTCAAACAAACTATGACTGTCACGACTCGCGCGCTACTCTGTCCTTAAACTTTGGGCATTTGGGACGCAAGTGTTTTACTTGAATATTGATTTTTAAGCCCGGTGACAGGAGTGTTTTATACAACTCTAATCCATAACAAAAACCTCATAATTTGTGTTAAAGAGTCACCAGCACCACAGCTGGGTACTAAAAGAAAAATCAGTATTTAATAGGTACCAAGAGAAGCATTTCAGTACTATTGAAAATTCTCAAAACTGCAATACCTTTAAACAAATACCTTAACCTAGTATTTTCAAAGTGAGATTTTACATGGAGTGTTCAAGCCAACTCAGGACTTTGTTTGTGCAGAGTAACAGAAGACAATTATGAGAGTAAAAACTCCCTTTATTTCCCAGCGTTTCACTAGTACTTGGATACCATCAAGGTAGAAAGTTTTATCAGTACACTGGAGCCACAAAATTCAAAGCTGGCCTCCCAGGAACTCCTTTAATAAACCCAATCCTAAGGAAATGGTTTCTCGTGAGGTCAGGACTGTATGGGGGATGTGAACTCCCAGCCAAGGTTCTGTAATGGGCAAGAGGTGTTCATGAATGATATGTGTACCGTTTCCACAGACAGATCCATCAATTTTCGTTGGTAACAAATTATCCAATTTTCAAGGATCACGCGTTCATGTAAGTATAACCTTCTTTAAAGCGTTTGCACCATTTAAATGCTTTACTGTGGCTAAGAGTCTCATCACCATACTGTGTTTGATGGTTTTCTCACGTCAGTTGGTTTTATTCCTTCAGTCACTAGAAAATATCAAGTCTCGGTTTATCCTGAACAACGTGTACACAAAACCTGATCAATACAGTAAAAAAAAAAAAGAGGGTTACCTTACCTATATCAATAGGTAAGGTAACAGTTTACCAATACACTGTCTTTTGCGAGAGAAAATCAGCTATGAATGTGTTTGTCATTGAGTAAAAGCACTTGAATTTATCCACTAGCACATAAACTAGCATTTATCACCTATATAACTTTTTAGGTAAAAGGGAGTCTGCTGTCAGGAGTCATATAAAGCCATGTGCATATGTGGAATGACTTATGCTAGGTTTTCATTAATTTGGTGGTGTGACTGAAGATTAAGAATTGTCTCTTGATTTTATGTCAAGCATATTTAATTAGAGGGTATCAAAAAAGTTTTGAGATTCGCGCAAAACTGGTCCAGATGCGCTTTCGCCATACGTCCTTCATCAAACACCCTAAAACCTAGCAGTGGAAATCACTATTGACGGTCTGGTCCCTGGGGACATATATTCGATGCACAATAGCGCGAATGTTGAAAGAGATGATGAGCAAGCACTTTCTTCGGGCTACAGACCTGTCCCACTTTATTTGGTCGTGGAGATGATGGGCTCTTCCACTGTGAAGATTGTTGCTTTCTCTCAGGGTCGTACCCTACGTTTCATCACAGGTAATGATCCTCAACATGAAGGAAGGATCATTCCTGGGTCATCTTGGCAGACTTTGATGCGATGTTCTTTCTGCTCCTAAGTCAACAGTCTGGAGACAAGTTTGGGAGCAACATAGCGCATGTTTAAATCAAACGTGAGGATTGCCTAGACTGTTCTGTATGAAACACTGACAAAGTTGTGGGTTGTTCTCCGATCATCATCATATACAAGTTGGCGAATGGTTTCTACATTTTTTTATGGTTAAAGGTCTTCCTGGTCTCCCGTCACCTTCCAGTGATGTTCTTTCATTCTTGAAGTGTGCATGCCACTCAAAACACCTCAAACTTGACGAATCACGTCAAATGTCTCTGTGGCAGATTAGCCCAGGTTCAGAATTTCACATTTGCTCTTTGTTCTAACTTACTGTCCATGATGAAATTGCAGATGTGGTAACACACATGTTCATAATAGCACCAGTTGCACATCTCCCGATGTACATAGGACGATGTCTTTTGGCACGCTGACTTATCAAGGTCTGTGATCCCTGTGACTGTGTATGAAGTCTTGTGCTGCCACCTGTTGGTGTGTTCCAAAACTAGTCTCAAAATTTTTTGATACTATGTCGTATTATCAAGCATTTTTACAACTGCAAGCCTTCATTCTTTTTTTTTTTATAAATCTTGTTCAATGTTAAACACTGCAGGAATTTTGGGACGCAATCTTTCTCACATTGTATTCTCATGGCAAGTTTGTTCCTCAAAGGATCATCTTGGGCTACTCAAGGTCATTGTCATGTTTTCCCATGCTAGATAACATATTTTAAAGCAAATGCAAAGTCTAAGAAAGAAAAAAGAGACAGTGAATGAGTTATTGACATTTTTTAACTGGACTGAAATGTGTCCAGCTGAAACTTAAGATGTGAGCAGACAAGAGCTGAATGCTAAAAAAGAAAAAAGAAAAAAAGTTGAAGCTTAAAAGGCACAACACATCCCACCGCATCTCCCTCTGGTGGCTGGAGCTGTGGAGGTTCTCATCATCTACTATAACGACTTCCTGACAGCTGTGAATTTTTCCATACTGGAAATCAATGCAGGTGGAATGTAAACAAAAGTCTTCATTGATCTTTAGCATTCCAGTCTCATCTGACCATACGGTACTGTTACCTATGTGTGTGTGTGTGTGTGTGTGTGTGTGTGTGTGTGTGTGTGTGTGTGAGAAAGAGAGAGAGAAAGCAAGCGAGAGATCCAAAAATGGAAATCAAATTAGTGGCAATTATGAGTTTATGCAAATGTGCTGCTTTTAAGTTCTCAACAAGAGTACTTTGTTTTTATTTTGCTCTTCTACTAGTGTAGAAGCAAGTAACACAGTGGCAGAGCAATACCTCTTGTGTACGTGTGTGTGCTCGTGATGAGATAGTGAGTGAGGGCAAACGTGTGTACACGTACTGTATATGCATGCTGACTATTGTATACAGTAACAGTGTATTCTGCTTTCGTTAGTGAAGGAAATTATTCTAATGGCAGCACCCTATTCACTCCACACACCTCGGTGACACTCCAGCTGAAATGCCGCAGTGCCCTTAGCTGGCAGTGCCACTCAACTCCCTCTTGGCTTCCATGCTAGGCTGACTTCAGACTGGGAACAGTGCCAAGCCTCTACTGCTCGCATGAGATGGAGAGAAAGAGAAAATGAGAAAAAAAAAAGAGGTAAAGATTGCATTTGACCAAAACGTTTACTTAAACTGGTCTTAACACAAAGAAAGCACCTTTGAATGTATGAATATATACATGCATATTACTGATAATGTTTAGAACCTGAGAAATTAGAGTGGGAATGTGAAGACAATAGAGGGAGAATAGGAATAAAAAGAACAGAGTGGAAAGAATGAATGCAAAGAAGCTAGTATAGAGAGAGAGAGAGAGAGAGAGAGAGAGATGAAAATCAATAGCTAGGTTCCATGCAGGGCAGGCTGCTGTGGACTGTGTTGTCAAGGTGACAGAGGAGCTGTGGGGCTTGGTGGCATTGGCTGATAAATGGGCGGCAGGTGAATGACCTCATGCTACCAACACTGCCCCACACACTCCACACACACTCTTCTCAACCTCCACTGATTCCCAATAATACTGAACACTGGGCTGTGATTACTCTACACTATAGCTTTAACATGGTACTTTAAAGTAACTATAGATCACAAACTCACAAACTACAGTAAAGGGAAAAATTAATAATCTCGCGTAAATGCTGCAAAACATTCAGCAATTTGCACCTGGTGTCATTGTGAAAGACGCTGCCTTTGTTAGCAAGATTTCATGCAACAAGTAGAAAACGGTGACGTTGAAGGAGCTTCTTACACCTTCAAGTAGTTCTCAAGGACAAGATCATAAAACAACACTTGAGGGGGAAAATGCTACAGAGCCACATCAACAAACTTAAACATCTGTGGCAGTACAATTGGGAGTCATTCTTTATATTTTTGGATACATTCCTTTTCAATATTACACAGTCCATATATTTTGGAACAATCATACATTTTTGAGGAGCATTATGTCATTATGTGCACCACCACATTGACTTTTAAAATTACACACTCAAGCTGAGAGCTTTCAGCTTTAATTCAAAGGGTTTGTCAAAAGTTCAGCATTAACAATTCAGGAATTTGGAAACCATTTACATACAGACAGGTGCCACTGTGGCCTTGCACCTCCAAGGTCAAGGGTTTGATTCCTACCTAGGGGCTGTGTGTGTGGAGTTGGTGTCTCACATGCCCTAAGTCTCCTGGGATAGGCTCCAGGGCACCCAGGACCTTGTACACAAGGTAAGTAGTACAGAAGATGAACGAATGAAAAATGTATATACATACCCCATTTAAGGGGTAGGGGGGTGTTGTGTTCATAAATAATGGAACAATCAAACATTTACAAATATAAGGATTGTCTTCAATACTTGGATGAAAATCCTTTGCAGCTGAAAGTCTTCCCTTCGCATCGTTCCAATCTTATCTTTGTTCCAAAATTTATGGACTTGACTGTATTTCACTTATTTAGGAAAAGTATGTTATAATATTACAAAAAACATTACGCAGATCCTGTGCTTCACTTGAATTCACCATTTTTACCATGTTTGTTTTTGCAGTTGAAGGTTTCTTGGTTTCAAAATAATCAATAAAAAACAAAAACTAATTTTTGCATTTATTTCAAAAGGCTAAATAATAAAAAATTAAAAATTTAAATTAACTTCAAAATTTTGTGGTTAGCACTATTGCCTTGCACCTCCATGATCGATTCTATTAAACTTGATAAAATTTTTATTTGTATAGCACTTTTAGCAATGGTTGTCGCAAAGCAGCTTCACATAATTAAAAATTAACGGAATGAAATTAGAACATGTACGGAACAAAACTGTGACAGTCAGAAACGGGCACAAGGAAAACTTCCCTATGATGACAACAGGAAGAAACCTTCAGAGGAACCACAGGGAATAGGAAACCCATCCTCATTTGGGTGATATCAGGTAGTAGAGGGTTCGATTCTCACATCAGGTCTGTGTTCATGGAGATTGCCTGTTCTCCCCGTGCTTGGTGGGTTTCCTCTGGGTATTCCAGTTTCCTCCCACAGTCCAAAGACATTCGGAGTAGGCTAACTAGCGTTTTCATGTTCCCGATAGTGTGTGAGCAAGTGTGCGAGTATGCTTATGTGCCCTGCGATAGACTGGCACCCCATCCAGAGTGTCGCCCATCTCACTCCAGGCTTCCCATGACCCTGTAGAGGATAAGCAGTGGAGAGAATGAATAATGATCTTCTCATTTAAAATGATCAAGTTATTAATGTCTGAGAAAGTTCTGCCAACTAATGTATTAACAGAACCCTGTCCTGTAACTCTAAAATCATGCCAAGTGAGCAGCATCAAATGATCTCATCCTTCTTTGTGGCATACATTATAGAAACACTGTGGTAAGTTTTCTTACATTTAAAAATATATATTTTATCGATAATAGTTTATTGTCACAGAGTATATTAACTGACCAGCAACTATGTTACATACACTGTTACGGTTTACAGATTCTTTATAATTTCAATGAATTTATTGGTTAAATATTGTGTTGAACTCTTCATGAAAGTGAGAAACGATCAGCCAGGCAAGTCCTTCCACTGGAATTTGGGTCAAAATAAGGAAACTGCCCACTATAATACCTGGCAAGTATGTGACCCAGTATTGTAATCATAATCAGCCGTGAAAAAATTGTTAATGTTGAAGCTTTGCAACTAGGAATTTACTAACTTCAACCACCATTTGTTCTTTTGAGAAATAATATGTAAATTAAGAAGTTCATGGAACATCAAATTGTCCCTGGACAGCCACAACACACTCTCAGACTAATGAGAATGGAGATAATTGAGAAGCCGGCAGTCACTTGAAAAGGCTTGCAGGAAGACCTGAAAGCTAAAATGAAACTCCAAGAACGCTTTTGGAACAATATGCTCTTGTCAGACAAAACAAACAAAAAAGATTTCCTTTGCAAACAGAATTTAGCATAACATGTTCACAGGGAAAAAAGTGTTGCACATATGATCCAAAGAACACCAAGCCTAGAGTGAAGTACAGAGGTGAAAGCATCTTGATATAAGGCTGTTTTTTTTTTCAAATGATACTGGGACAGTATATGTTATCAAGGCAAATGTGAATGAAGCGAGGTACCAGAACATATCTGAGAAGAATTTAACCTTGTGGGGAACAAACTTAATCTGGGGAGCCTTGATGGTCTTGCCAATCTTCAAGCCAGAGGCAGCTATACAGTTATTTTACCTGAGTAGTTTTATTAGTGGATACTTTTTACTTTTACTCCACTACATCCTACAACAAATATCTGTACTTTCTACTTCACTACATTTGTGCATGATGTTGTGTTACATACTGTAACTACAGTGGCGTGTAGCATTTGAAGAGGTACTATCGCAACCTGCTGACTATTGTACGTAATTGTGTGATTTGCCTTCCCTAAATCTCATGTGGCAGGTGTTTGAATTCAGAAGTGCGGGTGGTTTCAGACAGCATTGAAAACATCACGTTCACAGTTTCGAAATAGAGAGAGAGAGAGACTTAAAAGTGACCGAGTTAACACAACTCCAGTACTATTGATAAGGTCAATACTTTTATACTTTTTCTCACGTAGATTACTTTTCTTAAGTAAAGAGCTAGTTTTAAAAAATATATATATTTTTAGTAATATTTTACCTGTGATATCTCTAATTTTACTCAGATACAGGATTTGTGTACTTTGCCCACCATCTCCTGACTTGAATCTCATTGAGAATTTATAGCGGATAGTGAATATGCGAGTCCATCAGAGGAACCCTTGTAACCCTGGAGAATTGAAGATGATTTGCCCTGAGCTAATCCTGGTAATCTCTGGTGTCTGAATCATCAATTCCATGGTTGTATGTACTTATAAATAAATACTTTTTGTCCATAAATTCCAAAATCAAAGACATCATGTGTGGGGCGGACACATGAACTGGAAGTACATTAAAGTATATTAAATAACAAACATTTCTGTGAATACTTGTTCCCCCTCACTCCACATATAGACTCCGTGGATGCACCTACTCTCATGGCAGTAGGTGAGAGAAAGAAATGGACAGTGCTGTGCTTCACCCACAGGCACTGCATGCTGCCAAGCTCAGCAGATGGCACAGGCTTAGTGTGGAGAGATGTGTCTCATGAATCCACCCTACTTTCTCTCTCTCGTGATTAAGCGATTGTGGGCACCGTGGCTCCAGGGGCCATGTAGGCAACTCTCAGGTGGGAGGGGGGAGGCTGGATAACCAAAAACCTGGAGGTTTGGTCTTCACTAGGGCAGACTCTCCACATACAGAGTTTGTATTCAGTTGCATGATGTATGTCTGTGTGAATGAGGATGATGCACAAAGGCGCAGTTCATCCTAATAGTCCCACTAGGTCTACTTTCGGGGCACCTGGCGAATTTGTCTCTGCCGTGCTACTCGACTGCTCTATTTTATGTTGAGCCTTGCTGTTGTGCTCTGTGTGTGTGAGTGTGTGTGTATGTGTGAACATTCAGAGGGCATCTGCAGTTCCAGAAGGCCATGCTCCAACGAGACAGAAAATGTGGCACAACAAACCTTCGCTTGGTCTGACTCATTTCACAAAAGAGATGGAGTTTGAGAGGGAGGGTGTGAGAGAGACAGAGAGAGAGAGAGAGAGAGAGATCAGCCCCAGTGATGCAGTCAGATGTGGGCTGAAATCAGTCTCTCCCTTTCTAACTCTTTTTCCTTATCTCACCCTTTGCATTCTTCTGAGACACCCAGTCAACAAAAAAGGGGCAATCCTTCATTCCTCATAACCTTAAATCAACTGTGGACATCAATTTGATCTCCACATCAAAACATTCCATAATGCACACAACATATATCCGCACCCATCCGCGGTGACGCCGTCAGGCAAGGATCTCGTGGGAGGCTAATTAAATTGAAGGCAGCCCCTGCTGTTTCCTGATGAGATGCAGTGTTCTCTGGCTACTCTCTCTGTCTGAATCCTCAAAGCCAGCTTGTGTTATGGAAGCAGAGCCTTCATAGATGTCTTGTCACTGTAAAGCTTTATTGTTTTCTGGGGAGGAAAGGAGATGAGAGGTAGAAAGAAAGAAAAATAGATAGACATTTGATGGATGAGTCAGTTTAAATAAAAGGAAATTCCCCAGACAGTAGACAGGGGGCACCATAGAGCTGTTCATATCAGCCTCTATGAGATTTGGCGTCTCGAACCAACCATTAAGACTGTTACCTCCTCCTTCTTTCTTTCCTTGTTCCATCCCTTGCTGCCTTTCTCAGGAGATATTCCTCTTTTTCATTAGTTGCTTCCAATTGCAGCATCAATTGTAAGCCTTCGTAAAAACCAGTCCTTGTTTGAGCAAAGGTGTTTCAAGATTTTGCAGGCTCCTCAGTCTTTATACATAATATTCTGTCTTCTTCATTGATTCGGTAGCGGACCACCACACTTTGGTAACACATTGGACTGTGGCGATTAAGAGTTTATTTCCAAAGCGTCTCAAGTGCCAGCGGATGAACATTAACACAATTTAACACTTTAATGCAACCCAGCAGTATTTTTGTCAACAAAATCAAATCGCTTCAAACTCAAGCACCATGGAGAGACAAAATCTCACGCTGCCATTTCTGCCTCAATCAGAATGGAGTCAGTCGAGTGTTGGTCTCTACCAGCATGAACAATTGGAGCTATTTTTTGGTCCAAAGGTTTATACAGGCAGCCTCCCCTTCATTCTTTATTATTATCATCATCAGCTTCGTTGCACATCTTAGTGAAGACAATGAATGGGAGGTTCTCTCTCTCTCTCTCTCTCACACACAAAGTAAGAGGATCCAGCTCAGCACTCCCGTCCGTGTGCCCTGCCAGGCAACCCAGTGCGTGTACGTGTGCCGCTGATCCAGAGACAGAGGCCTTTCCCATCAGGGTAATGATATCTCACGCCTGGTTAGAGCGCCGCCGCATAATTAGAAGTGTGGGAGCTGATGGATGGTTGAGTTGTGCGAAGTGGTGGAGAGCAGAGCTGCCCAACTGACCTTGTCATCATTACGGATAGAAGGGTCAGCCAGAGCAACCACAGCTCCAGTAAGCATCTGCTTCCTTTCATGGCACCATTTGTTCTTCACCTTGTCCTGACTTGCTCTCCATTTCTCTCCCTAGATTCATGGTCAAGGGCAACTGAGAGTCTGCCAAGCTCACCGGTGATCTTCTGCACAGGATAAAGATGTGTTTTGGCCAGACTGTATTTGAACATGTTTTTTACTGACCTCACGGTTTTCTCTCAATTCACCTTCTTTCAGTTCGTCAGACAAAAACAAAAATAATGCAGTAGGAAATGATTATTGATCAACAAATGTCTTACAAGGTCTGCAGGTGTTCAAGTCAAGCTATTTAAATTTTTATGAAAAGGTGTTGTAGCTATTTGAAATTCCTTCCTGCAGCTTTACTAACTGTTTTATCCTGATCAGGGTAAAATTGGATCTCAAGCCAAACCTGAGTACACCAGGCATTATGCCAGAATACACTGTGGATGGGATTAATACAGCGGTTAAAGTCCAATTTTAAATTGAAACGTGGTAGAACTCAGTGAGGACATATCAACTGGAACAGCACTGACAGCAAAGTTACCATTGCAGTCCAATCAAGTGTCAACTGACCTCAGTAAAGCTGGCTCAGTGATTGATATTGACATTTAGATGCAAAATGTACACCCTAAAATGAGAAAAAGATTAAACTAAATCACAAATATTGAATGGGTTGCATTTAGTATTTGATCATTAAAACACATTTTCATGTCTTCCAATCCCAGTGGCATTGTTATGCATGGGAGCATGTTTGTTGAAATGATTTAGGTCTAGTCATCGTTTTAGAGAGAAGGGCCAACAAATCATTACAAGGTTCTTCCAACTGATCACCTTTATGATGTGATTAAAGATTACGGTCCTGAACATTTGCCACCCACAAGATTCAGGGGCTCACTGCCTGGCTTTTTAAGTTTGACATTCTGTGACATTCACAGTCACCGTATTTCAACCCAGATGGAGACCTATGTCAGATTTTATAGTGACGTGTTAGACTGCGCTCCCCACCACCATCATTAAAATAAAATAAAAAAAACAACTCTAGGAATTTTCAGAAGAATGGTGTTTAGCCCTGCAGCACAGTTCCAGAAGTTGTTCATCTGTTTATGAACAGGTTAACAGACAGCGCAATTGACTGACCTTTTTCAATTTATTCAAGACCAGTACCGTGCTTCCTGAACGATTCCTCATTCAATTACTTGTAGCACATCTTATTTCATGGCTTTTTTCAGTACAAAAGATTTATTTAATTTTATTAGTTGCAGCATTTTACACTATTCCTCAATATACACTTGTACACCTGCATCTATCCATATATTTGATCTTGAAGCGACGACACAATGCATAAAATCATGCCGAGACCGGTCAAGAGCTTCAGCTAACGTTCACATCAAACATCAAAATGGAGGAAAAATGTGATCTCAGGGACATGGTTGTTGAAATTCCAGTACCAAAAGGGCTGTTTTGAATATTTTAGAAACTGCTCTTTTCACACACAACCGCCTCTCGAGTTTACACAGAACTTACCTGGAAATCGTATCTTTTCAGAGTCCAAAGTACTTCCAAAGAAATGTGTAATAACAAACTCATCACTTTTATGTGGATGAAACAATGTCCCCCTTTTAAGTGGAAGTGAATCACCTGTCCATATGCAGGTCATGGACAGAATGCTTTCATTGCATGTATACTTCAACTTCAGACAGACTCATTTACAGATTTTTTTTTTTTTTTTAAGCTGAGACAACATAATACTTGAAGTCATTAAGTGGCAATTTAAGTAGATGTAACTGAAAATTCTCATATTTCAGAGGATGAATCTCTTGTAAATCCATGATCTTCCAGGGTAGCATGGCAGCTCCACAACATCTAACATTAAACACCTGGGTGGGGGAACATGGACTACTCTAATTTATGACCAGAGACCAGCTCAACAGCACTTCTAAGTTGATTTATTATTTTTTTTTTTTCAACAGATATCTCTCCTGGGTTGGGAGTATTCATCATCTGTGGATGGACGCTATACCCTTATACCCTCCATCCATCTATGCAAACTTCATGCACACAGACCTGATGCAGGAATCAAACCCAGGTGTAAGGCGACAGTTCTAACTGATTCAACTCGCTGAACACCAATTGGGATGGACGAGAACACTGCCTACATGTCATGACACTGACTAATAGCCAGACATCAGTCAGTGACTTCACTAATGTTCTTGTGGGTGAAAGATTAGAAATCCTCCATAATCCAGTGAAAAGCTAACCCACAAAATTGGAGAATTTAATAACAGTAAATGGTAGAGATGGGTGAGGGAAACACGGAAAACAAAATAACAAAACCGAAAACAATAACACAGAAAACTAAATAACAAAACCGAAAACAAAATAAAACCGAAAACAATATAACAAATCAGAAAACACAATGATATATTCAGATACAAAATACCAAATGAGAAAACACGACAATTCTTATTGCTGATCTTTAGTGGCAGATGTCTCATCCAATCAGCGGTAAAAATGTCATTCGCAAACCACACCGCTGATTGGATGAGACATCGGTCACTCAAAAAAATTGTACGTATATATGAAGTACTGAAACCACATGGACATTTAGATGTATTTTCATTTAAGGATTCATTTCAGTATTTTATGATTATACAGCACTTTGGTCAGCTAAGTTGTGTTAAATGTGCTTTCATTATTCTGACTTCACTTGATAGTACTGCTTGCATGTCTTGAGTGACAGATGTCTCATCCAATTAGCGATAAGAATTTCATTCTTTCGCAAACTATACCTACCTTTTCCGGTTTGACTGAATTGTCGTGTTTTCTCATTTGGTATTTTGTTTCTGGATATGTCATTGTGTTTTCTCATTTGTTATATTGTATTTGCCTTTGTTATTTTATTTTCGGTTTTGTTAATTTGATTTTGAATTTGTTATTTTGTTTTCAGTTTTGATGTTTTGTTATATGGTTTTAAAATTTATTTTGTTTTTGTTTTTTATTTTGCACTTCTCAGCCACCGTAAGAGAGAAATTAAGAATAATAATAATCGAGTCAGTGATATGAGTCTTCTCTGTGGCAAATTATATATTATGTGGCAAATTACAAAATAAAAACGTATCATTACACTGATTTCAGAATCTTTAACAAAAGAAAAGTTTAAAAAGGTTTGCATTTGATGTGAGAAAATGCAACCCTGCAAGCAGTACTATCAAATGAAGTCAGAATAATTAATCCTGCAGAAGGTGTACTCTTAACTATTCACACATTGGTAGTGAATGGTAGGAGCAAATTATTTGCTAAGCTTGTTTAGAAGTGTAACAAAAACTAAAACAATGTAATATAGAATGAAGGTACTCATGATGCTTAAAGAATCGCAATACTTGCCACTTAAGTATTGTGATAATACCGAATCAGACAGTCCCTGTTGATCCCCATCCCTAGTATATTGGGAATTGAATATGTAACGTGATATTGAAAATTTCACATTTTGGAAAATAATACACTGCAGTTTATCCTTCATAAAGCAACAAAATTTGTTGTGCTAGACATGGAAGTGTAGCTTGGGGAACTGAGGGCAATTGGGGAGCAGCAGAATGCTGTCACGTCAGCGTTAAGAGTGCCATATAATAGTTCCTCTCACAACTATGTGAAAGTCGGGCAAGATGGACCCCAACCCGTGACAGAACAGAGCCCGAGTGAAGCACCTAGACAGACTGAGTGGACAGAGATGGATGACAGGAAGCTTGAGAATAAAATAGTAGCTCAACCTCTTTCATGTTCCACTCAGAGTGGCTGAAGGGCCACTGAGATTGCTTCATCCCAGATTTGTTCTGACCAAGCTCTCTGCCTGCTCTTTGGCACAACTTCAGAACCCTCACCGGTGTCTCTATTACTTCTCTCTCCACTCAAGAAGCTTCTCCAGAGCTCATCAGAGTTGGTTTTCTCACCACTCAGGCTTCTGATCCTGCCAGCTTCACAGAATCCAAACTTCCTTTTCTACATTAGCACAACCAAACAACACACAATCCAGCCTTCCTAACAGAATCTCCTCTTCTCTTCTTCGCTACAGATATCAAACAGTCAGGCTAAGTTCTGAGGCGGGAGTTACTTATGCTGATGTTGCTCCAGACAGCTGTCATGGAAACAGATGTCTGCTCGGTTATGATGTGCCAATGTGTTTGATTGTGACTCCCCGTGCCTGCACAGCGTGGTGCCACCATTGATGTTACGGCAAAAAGAAGGACTCGCACTGGATTCATTATCGGAAATTCCCCTACTCTTTTTGCTCCCAGGTTGGAGGAGCCGAGTCAGCTGCGAGGCGCTGTTTGAAGAGCGGCGAGACCAGATGCGCGCTAATGACAGCGTGTTTGCTGCCCCTCCTCCACTCCCTTCATCTTCTGTGAATTAGTGCTGTGGCTGACTATCGAGCACAGAAAGGTGGAGGGATCTCCGATTCGGAACGTGCACTTTTTGGAAGCCGTTTGCTCGCGTGCATGTGTCGTGCCAGAATGGGCCATGCACCAGTCTGTCAGAAGGAGTTGAGCTTGAAGTGCTCTGCTGCAGTTCTAACTGATGTTCTCTGCTTTCAGCTCTATCAAAAAGACTGCAGCACTGTATACTAATGCCATCTGGGCGTGTTACACAGTGGAATTCTGTGTAAAACGAAAAAAGCTCTACTGACAACCGGTAGCTGTGTGAGGTGATGCACACTCAACACTCTGCTAGCTATACGAACCCTCATTCTCACCCAAAGGTATTGCCTTCATATCCCAGCGTCAACCATACACGTCTCCACAGGCCTCCAGAGGAGCCGAGGTGCTGCAGTGGAGATCAGAGCAGAGCATGCTGGGAGCTATGTTGGGATTCACACCTGCCTTCTTCCCATGAAGGAGAATATGTTCTCACTCTCCCTCTTTGCTGCGGGGCTTATCAGAATTTTAACGTGTAGCATCGCTGTCTAGACACAGGCTTACTGCCGAGAGCTGGAGAGAGCACTCATCCAGCCAGACTGGAAACAAACACCCGATGCTCAGAGGACACCATCTTATTGCTGAGCACATGCCGAAGAGGCCACACTTCGTTAAGTAAATCAAATCTGCACGTCGTAATATGCATATCTTAAGTATACAACACAAACATTCATTATTTAAAAAAATTTCCCAAAAAATAAATTACTGAACGACCATCATAGTGCTCAGATTTTTCTTTTTTGTATTTTAGACTTATGTCTTTATACTTTGTAATCAGATGTGTACAACAGATATTTTTCTGTTATCTACATAACATAATGGAAGGATGATGTATCTAGAAAGCTAACAGACCTGTGTTTAATTGATTTCACTACAAAAAGAAATTCTAGTAGTGAAAGCAAGCAATACAAGTTTATAGCAATGCAAAAATGAATAAAACATCTCTTGATTATTTGTATTTCCTTTACCATTTTATAACACATTATGTCACATTATAGTCTCAAGCCAATACCAATCTACAGAAGGAAAAAACAACAACTGTAGTGCCATCTGGTGTTACACTATAGTATTACAGCAAGTGGGTTTTGACAGATGTAACGTTGTTAAACCAATATAAAATATTTATTAAGCATGTTGATTTAAATAATTACATTAAACTGACTACTAACATTTTATTACTGATTATTAGTTATCTGGTTATCCATCCTTAAAACCCTGAATTCTTTTATGATGCCTGTAAAAGTTTATTTTATTTGGTTATACATAAAGAACCAGTGAAAAGGAAGGGGGAAAAAAGGTCCTGGGAAAAAAACCCTTCATTCAAATTCACTTTATTTACAGAAAAAAAAACTTAAATAAAAAACTTAAAATAAAAGTGTTTAGGTTCCACAATGAGAACACACAAACACTAATAATAACCCGAGCTTAAGCGTTAACCCAGCAGTAGTCTTCGTTACCCAACACCAGTTACCACTGAGGTTTTGCTGCTCCCTCTCTAGAGAGTCTGTCTGCCTCCTCATTTCCTAAATAGCCAGCATGACCTGGGATGTGCAACTGAAAAATAAAAGAATGGAGAAGACTTGAAAATGGATGAATACAGTACATTAGTGCTTCTCTCAAGTAAAATGCTTTTAAATAACTCTTCTGAAGGGAGAAGCAGACGGTAAGCAACAATTGAACACCTCAACCATGGACACTCATCTAGCTGGATGGTTGGTGTACAAACCAAATTCTTCAAAACAAATTGATAGCATTAATAAATAAATAAGTAAATAAATACAGTTTTCTGCGTTCTCTACTTGGCTCCAAATGCATTAGAACTGTGGAAGCAAATATAATCCGATATAAACGATAAGAGCCAAGTGCACATCGACTGTCTTCGTTAAAAAAAAAAAAAAGGATTCTGTTAACATTGGAAATAAAAAAAAAATCTCACTGAAAAAAAAATAAAATAAAATAAAAAAACTGTTTTAAAGAGATAGGGAAGAAAATCGATTTGGTGATGCATTGTGATTCTTTTGTGTGACAATTCATGTATCGTGATCACTGACCCCAAAATTTATTTATTTAATTTATATTTGTTTGCATTTGGGACAGTAAAATGTTGCAGTTCTTCTATAATCCTATAGGTGGTGTGCTCCGAACTACACATTTGGACAGACAGTACAGTGTCCTGTGGGGTAGAAGAGAATTATTTGCCAAGTTTGTTTAGACTTGAAAAAATTATAAAAATCACTCTACTAACAAGGTCGCGATACAAAGCGAATTAGCACCTTGGTATTGTGATGATATCATACTGGCTATTCCCTGAAGATTCTCATTCCTTCCGTTTTATTCCTAGAGCACACGCAAACTAGCAGGCAAAAAGTTCACACAAAATTTAAGCCGCCTCCGAGTGGCGCAGTGGTAAAGCGCTCACCCTATCATCCGGAGATCGCTGGTTCAAACCCTGGGTGATGCTGTTTTCCTTTCACAGCTGGAGGCACAGATAGAGCTGATTGGCCGAGCTCTCTCAGGGGGGGAGGGATGAGAAGTACTTGCGCTCCCACATTAATCACGGCTCTACAGCCAATCAGGGGCGTCTGTGAGCTCGCGCACACAGAAGGAGTGGTTAGCGCTTTCCTCCAAGTGTGTTACTCCGCCCCTAATGGTGCGTGAGCAAGCAGTTCGAAAAGATGCGGTCGGCTGACGTCAAGCGGTTCGGAGGAAACACGTGATAGTCTTCGGCCCTCCCGGCTGAGTGGTAGTGGTAGCCTTAATGAGGGAGCCCCCTAGCGACGGGAGGAATTGGCCACGACTAAATTGGGGAGAAAAATTGGAAATACCCAAAAAATTATAAACAAAAAAACTAAAAAAAAATTAATATACATTTTCCATTTTTTTAAGTTTTTAACAAATGCTTATGGATGATGTTTTTTTCTACAAATAGTGAAGTTAGTGTCCATGTACAAATACTGTATATAAACGCAGTATTTATTTTTATTGCATTTTAATTTTTGCCAAATTTTTGACATTTGACAGATGCCCTTACTTAGGGTGACCTTCCCTTATACAACTGAGCAGCTGCTCAAGGGCCTAACAGTGGCAGACTGGAGATGCAGGGGTTTCCTTCCGAAACGGCCTTCACCTACTTAATTAAAACAGCGTTTTCCCATAATAGTCAAAGTCATGGCAACAAAACCCCATCACAACAAGCTGATTTTTTTTTCCCTGATTTTTTCAAGCTGATTTATGATTTGCATTTGGGACAGGTGCCTCTCCCTGTTTCAATCTGATTCAGTTTTGATAGCTCTGGTAAGAAAAACAAACAAATCCGGGAAAACAAACATTAAAGAGTGTGACGTGAGAAAACCACTTTTAACGGATTTCACACACACTAAGATTTTTGGAGTTATATTTTCTTCTTTTGCCTTGGAACTTCAATGTCACTGTATTTTTCCACTTCCCTTACATTATACCAACAATAAGATGTGTCAGTAATCACAGTCGTCATAACAGTTTAAAATAATTGATCAAGTACATCTCTCACTCTGTAATTAATTTCATAAACAGACTTAAGTTAATTAATTAGATACAACTCAATCTATTAAACAAAACAGGGTTCTAACTTAGGCCACACCCAACGAATGAGGAAACTCACCCATTTAACATCAAGTTCTTCATTCAGTTCATCCAGCTTTTGAAAGTCATCTTTATTGACCACCTTGCCACCCGTTTTAAGTCTCCAGCCATTAGTTTTCCAGTTCTTTACCCAGCTGGTAATCCCTTCATGGAGCAAAAACACACAGGATGACATGAGATGCACTTATCTGTAAATGTAATTACATCTGTAATCAGGAATATTAAACTTTATCAGAAGTCTGAAAGAGCTGCTCGGACAGGACATAGAATATACCATTAATGGTGAACTTGCTGTCTGTGTAGAGAACCAGCTTTTCGATGTCCATTTCAATGGCTTGTTCCAGTGCCCTGCAGGCTGCCTGAACCAGATGCGAAAAAAGGAGAGAATCAGACATACAAAACAGAAGTTTGGACTCAAGACGTGATCTAATAAACGTATAGAAAGTCTGGACTCCTCCAAAGATTTTTTTTTTTTTTTTTTTAAACATCTGCCTTAAGACAAATTCAGCTCTTCATTGCAACACGCAAAAATGCTTGTGGTTTAAACAATTTTAATACACATACCTTTATAATATTGTCAACTATGACATAAACAGGACCTTAAGATCTGCAGTTTTATTTTATTAGGCTTGTATGTAATGTACTTGTATTTGGTTACTTCCCCAATTTTTAAAAAAAGTGGTTTGGTTTTAAAAATATATATATATTTGAAGCCATGAGTGCCAAGTTATAGAGCCAAATGTACACTCAACAGACAAATAAAGCAAGCATTTCTGACCACTTCCATTGAGGTTAATGACTGTAATGTGACAAAGAACGCCACAGGAAATCTCTCCTGCCGACTGCAATTAGACGATACAATAACTCCGCTCTGAGTCAGGAGAGGGAGCGCCTTCTCGGACATCATTACAAATATAGATCATATACTTTCATTTTCTCTTTTTATTATTACAGTCGTCATAACATGAAGGGGCACATTCTGTATTTACGTTCCCACCTGTATGTGCAATCACCATGTACATAAAAACAGTATATTCTTATTATTTTTATAATGTTTTTATCTTGCTTATGTACCTTAACGTGCAGGTTTCAGATTATCACATTGTTTACAATACTGTGGTCAGGTATCATTCTTTTTTTAATAACTGTACAACCTGTAAACTGGCTGCTAAAACTTTACATTAGTAAGGTACCTTACATTAGTAAGGTATTCTATCTACCTACCTATCCATTTATGTACCTACATAATTTAGTGAGTTGACCATTGCATTGGAGCAATTTTGTATCAGCCCTTTCTTTTTGGTTGATTTATCGTGTTTTAATGTTGATCTGATAATGCAAGCTGTGTCCCTCACCTGAAGTTCGGCTCGTTGGTTGGTCTGTCTCCCTGATAACCTCTCTGAAACGTTACTGTAGCAAGATGAACAACGACAAACCAGCTCAGACAATCTTGGCCTAAAAAGCTTTATTTTGAACAACTTCAAACACACAGCTGACGACGTATAGTCTGTTAGAGACTGCACTCTTTTTATGAGAAAAGTACACGTGTTATTACATTAAAATGCATTACTCACAGAGGGTGGTTTGGACCCCAGTACACTCCGATCCCTGCGCGAGCTCCATCTCTCCCATTTTTTGTACAACAGCCATCTGTGTACACCACCACAGCATCTCCTACAGCCAAACCCACACACACAACCAGTAAGCTGCAATTCACGTATACTCACTGCTCTGATTTTGGACAGCTGATTAACCTGTACGATTGCTAATTTCAAATGATAATATTCTAAATGATTACCCATGTAAGTGAGCCCCTTTGTACTGTCGTCCTCGGAGGTCTCAAGTTTCACTCGTTTTACATTCTGCCCGTTATCCTCGCCCTCTTCGATGGTCCTTTTAGAGCTAACAGAAGCACTTGTGGCATGCTGAGCGGCTTCAGAATCTAGGCATTCGAAAATCTTAATGAGTATTAGCATCTCTATGAACTGCAGTACATTACTTAAAGGACAGACATGACAGCTTTAACTTACTAAGAGAGAGTGTTAAATGAATTTATGGTAAATATTGATCCATTTTAGATCCCCAATAAAATTAATAAACTTTTTTTTTTTTTAATAGCGACAAAAAAAACTTTCCATGTTAAATTTAAGGTTAGACCTCCGGGTTTTATCTAACAAACCCCGCCTTCTGCATTATGATTGGTTACAAGAACGGAGCCTCATCTATGATTGGCTAGGCCGTTTACTAGAAAGCAAATCAGTGCTCCGTCCTCATCCAAAGACCAAATGGATGAAAGTTGAAAATTGGGGATTGTGATCTGACTCCATCCACACATTTAGCAACCTAGGAAACAAGGGACCATGGAGGCCAATGGTGAATACCAAAGTATTTATTCCCATTTTACAACCATGGTGGGATCTCCACATACTCCAGGCAATGAACATAACCTGCATTTCTTTAGACTGTGGGAGGAAACCAACCAAGCACGGGGAAAACATGCAAGCACGCAGACCCTAAAGGCGGGAATCGAAACCAGACCCTGGAGGTGCAAGGTGCTGGTGCTAACCAATAAGCTACCACACCACCAGAGAGCTCACTATCCCCTTACAGTTTTTTTTGTCTTCTGTAGATGCTGTATGAACATCTTGTGACTCAATGTCATTTACATTTTTCAGTCTTTAAGCTATAAAAATGTCTGTATATTGGATTGTCTTGGCTTCTACATAAACAGGCTCAGGAAATGAAATATCTACAAATATAATAAACAGAATAAATATACAAGTCATGATTACTCTCTGTGGATGTTGTGGATGTTGTCTTGTTCTGTACAAACGCCCAAGCTTCAGCTTCACTGGCAAACTTTTTATAGCGAGCATCAGGGAATCTGTCCACCTGAAACTTGCACTCGTCCCTTTGGGATTAGAAAACAGAATGACGCAGCAAATAAGGACTAAAATGAGCACACTGTATGTGTAATATGAATTAGCTTAATAATAATAATTTTATTTATAATAGTAATTCTCACCATGTTTGGTAAACACCAGGCCTGTGTCCTTTCCTGACTGCGTAAAAGAAACTGCCTTTCTTGCCCATTTCTTCAGCGCGGGCGCACAGAGTCCTGCGTACAAGCCTGGAAACAGTGAATAATCTCAACATAACCTGAACTCAGTCCATTCTAGACTAAACTACAACCACCACCAACATACAGACACGATAGAAATAACTACAGCGGACTGACAAAGTGTTGGTATTATTATTATTATTCCTGCAACTTTCGGTTAGCAAAACATGGCGGCTCTTATGTGTCGGAAAATTCACATGTCCAATAACAGAGCTTTAAAAAAAAAAAAAAAAAAAAACCTACTATAAGTAAATGACACGTGTTGTCAAATTGAACAGCACTTATTATTCTACTGCTCTGCTAAGATGCTGCGCAGCTGCTGCTTCTTCTTCTTCTTCTTCTTTTTGAACTCGGTATACCAGCGCTTGAATATGTATTTGCTGCAACACTGCCACCTAATGGCCCGAAGACTAGAGCATCCCGGTCAAGCAGGTTTAAGTATTTGTGACGTACATTTTCTTTTCTTTTTTATTTTGCGACATACAGACCAAACAACACACAATCTAGACAACACAGCCGGGGAGGATAAAGGAGAAGCAGTAGATAACAGAAAAACAAATTATAAAAAACATATACCAAAAGAATATACAAAAACAAAACAAAAACACTGCAAATGAGTAGATATTAAAAAAGTAAATGTAAAATGCTAATTGCTTTGGAGTTTTTTTTTTTTATATTTCAGAAACGTAATACCTTTAATCAGTAATAAGTATCTCATAATTTAATTTTTGAATACAAGAAAGATAAGTGTACTATTATTGAATTTAAACTTATGAACAGTGTTGGGGAACGTTACTTTTTAAAGTAACTAATTACGTTACAAAATTACTGTCATTAAAAAGTAATCAGTTACCTAACAGTGTTACTTTCTGATAAAAGTAACTAGTTAGAGTACTTTTCCATTGCAGAAACTGAAAACTCATTTGTGATTCCTCATGCATGTCGTATTAATCAAGACCTGTATAATTATTCATCACTCAGCAAAGTTTGGCCCATAATCTGTTAACTACTGTACTAACTATCTGTTACTTTGTAACGTGTTACACCGAACACTGTTTATGAATAAATATAAATATAATTATAAAGATTACATTTATAATAAAATATTTACAAAAAGAGGATCTGGTGTCAATATTCTTCTTAAATCTCAAAGAAATAAAAGACTTGACAGGATAATATTTAAATAATAATTTAAACGAGACTTCTCTCATCTTGTTAATTAAAATATATTTATAAGGTAAAGTCCAGACATTTTCCAAAGAAATATTGTTAACAAAATTGTCACATGTACTGTACATTACATAAGATGTATTTTTACAAAATATTTTACTGTAATCTAAGGCAGTGTTCAAACATTTTGTCACAGATTACAGTAAAATATTTTGTAAAAATACATCTTATATAATGTACAGTACATGTGACAATGCCCCTGGAGCAGTTAGGGGTTAGGTCATTGCTCAAAGGGCCCCACAGTGCAACTTTGCAGTGTACCCCGACTTTCCAATCCCAGAGTCTTAATCATTTATGCCACCACCGCTCTTAGAAATGGTGCAGAAGTGGGAATCGAACCCACACTCCCAGGAGAGACTGTGACCTGAAGCCTTTCTTAAATAGTTAAAAAAAAAAAAAAATAATAAAAAAAGATTTTTTTAATGCAATACATTTAAGAGCATCCTCACAAACCATATTTCAGTGTGGTATGGCAACTGCTTCTGACTGTAAAGCCCTTCAGAGGGTGGTGGAAAAATGATGCCAGGGATGCCGGCTATGATGCCAGTTTGTGTGTGGTCATGTGACTAAATGTGGTTATTGTTACTGCGGCTGAATGGTGAAATAGTCATATTGTAGATCTACCAGCTGCATGTGTAAAATAAATGATTAGAAAAGTAACGAGCCGAGTGGAGCGTTTCTCCTTCACAAATCTAGTAAAAGTAAAAAGTATGGCGCAGTAAAACTACTCATACAAGTAAATTTGTTTTAAAAAGTTACTCAAGTAAATGTAATGGAGTAAATGTAACTCGTTACTACCCACCTCTGCCTATCATGAATGATGTTTACAAGAGTGGCATTATCAAAGATACCTCTCACTCCCAATCATTTACTATTAATTCATGCTTCTAACATCAGACAGGTGCTACAGGTGCCAGTCAAACCGGTAATTGTGGTAAAATTTCTTATGAATGATGGCATAATTTTGGCCCCATTAAAAAAATGAGTTTATGACTCAACTCTGCACCCACACAAACAGGAGTATATGCCAGGGAGCTTAGACCACATGGAAAGCCTCACCCTGGACAGTGTGCCCCAAACTCGGCAGGTGCCAGGCAACAATGCAACCCTCTATGCCACCTCTGCACAGACATGGAAAACAAAAATAGACACCCATAGCTTTATGATAACATGTATGCACCAAAATACAAGTCTTTCCGAAGGCCCAGGTTTACCAGGTCCTGACCCTTTTCTATAAAGTGAATTGGAAGAAAGGTGTATTTCATGATTCCTAGCTACTGGTCTCTGGCACAGTCTACTATCAGACTGACTTAATAAAAAATTTAACCAGGTGAAGTGAATTTTCTCTTCTAGACATGCTTAAACATGGGTATATTCCAACCTGAAATAGTAAAAATAGTAGTTAAAATAACAGTGAGAACATTTTATGCAAACATTTTATCATAAATCTACAGGTGTCTATTTACTTCTTGCATGCCTGTAAAAATAATCAGGTTGCGTATGTGTGCACATGCTTTTATATAGCAGCATGTGACTCAGAATTAACTAATCAAAATCATGTTCAAAATAATTATCATACACCTGTCATCAGTGAAGTGATTCTGATTAACACAAAATACAAATTAGGTGTTTCTCTAGAATTTTGCTGACAGATTTTTCTTGGTGTCATCCGACCAATTAAACTATGGTGTGTAAACAGTTTATGGGCGTCCCTCCGAAATACATGGAAAGACGAGATGAAAACTAATTAGTGTGGCTGACCAAGTACTGCTGATTTGCTAAATGATGTAATTTTACTGATGATGTGCCAAAATGTGTTATGTTCTGAGGAGACCAAGGTAGAACTTTTAGACTAACTTCCAAAAGATATATTTGGCACAAAAACAAGACAGCTGATCACCCAAAAATTACCATTCCCACAGTGAAGCATGGTCCTGGCAGCGTCACTCCATGATGCCCTGTGATGCATATTCTCTGTTTGGAGAGATATCCATTGTTTCTCTGGCAGGTTCTTTTTGGGCCAGATTGCCAGCTCAACGCCTGAGGGACCCTTCAATCAGCAGTCCAACACCTTAATCCCCGGGCTGCCCCTGTCCCAATTATTAATAACTCTAAATACAAATCTGTTTTGAAACAGATAATAACCCAAAGTTCTATTCCAAGTCATAAAAAAATCTTCAAAAGAATAATTCCCTCAGCCAGAGCCTGCAATCTCAGAAATAAAGGTACAGTTTTGTATTAATGAAGGTAGAAAAACCATAGTCACTGGGGCAGTACCTTTCCAAGGGCACAGAACTGTACCTTAATATAGAGAAATAAATTTGTACCAATTCTGTTTGTACCATCAAGGACATTATTTGTACCATGGGGAGCCAAAATATACCTTTTGTTTTATAAACTTGCTGGTACATTATTATACTTTAATCAAAGGTACAAATCTTGTCCTTGAAGGTACCACCCCAGTGACAAGCCCTTTTATACCTTAATGGTGTCTAATGTATAGTATTATATAGGGGAATAGTATTAGACTGGATAAAAAGCTATATATCTTATAGGCAACAATATGTGCAAATACATCAGCAAAAATCTGGATTAATTAATATAGCATGTGGGGTACCACAAGGATCTGTTTTAGGGCTGAAATTGTTTATTATGTATATAAATGACATTTGCAAAGTTTCAAAGATATTCAAATTTGTATTGTTTGCAGATGACACAAATATCTTTTGTTCGGGGGTAGAACTGCAACAGGTTTTGGAGGTGACCACAAAAGAAATACATAAATTAAAAAAGTGGTTTGATATAAATAAATTGTCACTAAATTTAAGTAAAACAAAATTTATGCTATTTGGTAATCAAAAGAGAATCAATGAAGTAAAAATATGTATTGATAACGTGTATATTGACAAAGTAAATGAAATAAAATTTCTTGGAGTGATCATAGACAACAAAATCTGTTGGAAACCACACATTAAATATGTAAGGGGGAAGTTGGCACGGGGCATTGCTGTCTTGAGAAAAACTAAACAAATTTTAAATAAGAAAGCACTTTATATACTTTACAATACCCTACTACTACCATATCTGAGTTATTGTGTAGAGGTCTGGGGAAACACATATAAAAGTAACACACAAACAATAACTATAATGCCGAAAAAGGTTTATAGTCAGATTAATAAATAACGCAGGATATAAGGATCACACAAATGAACTTTTTATTAAAGCACAGGTGGTAAAATTCCAAGACTTGGTTAAATACAAAACAGCATAAATTATTTACAAAGCAAGAAATAAATTATTACCTGACACATTACAGAAATTGTTTACAGAGAAAGGTGGGTGATATAACTTCAAAGGAAGACTAAATTTGAAGAGGCATAGTGTTAGAACAACTTTAAAAAGTATGGGTATCACAATAGCGAGGGTCAAGTTTAAAAGAGGAAATAAAAGTAAGTAAAAATATAAACCAGTTCAAAACGAAATATAAAAAACTAATATTAAATGGGTATACAGAGGAAAAAAGATGAGCTATTTTGCTTTGCCTATTCTTTGGAAGAAGGGTCATTTTGCTTTTCTGTTTTGATTTTGTTGAAAGATGGGTTCTTTGTCTTGTCAAATTAGTTTTTTGGTTTTATGTCTGGATTAGTATTATTGTACAATTAGTACAATAAGTATAACATGTAAGTGATATAATGTATGAAAGGGGTAGGGTTCTATAAGTTTACACTTCAACCTACTCCTATTCAAACAGATGTAATGAACTTTAAATGTAAAAATGATGATGAATGTAAAGAATTTGATTGATTTAAATATAAGAATGATGATGTATGTAAAGAATAAGATTGATATATATATATATATATATATATATATATGTTTGTTTGTTTGAAATAAAAATTATGAATGAATGAATATATACTGTATTGACATAATGATATAAAAATTGAAAGTTTGCTCCACGATGTTTTTTTGTTTTTTTGCCACCAACAGAGGGCGTCTGACTCCCTGAAACATTGACGTACTGTATATTACATGGCCAAAGGTCTGTAGACACCTTACCATCACCTGAAACATTGTTTTCCAAAACTGGTGTGGAAGAACTTGAGTGCTATGCTCTAAGACCCCTGAACTCCAGCCCACTGAAAACCTTTAGGATTAATGGGAACACTGGCTGTGACTCACGCCTTAGATCCCAACATCAATGCCTGACCCTATTTGTACTGGATTTGTGGCTGAATGGGAATTCTCACAGACATGTACCAAAATCTATTAAAAGATCCTTCATGGAAGAATGGAGGTTATTCCAGTTGCAAAGGGAGGAAGGAGTTAAGTCTAGAACAAAATTTTCATCAAGCACAAATGAGTATTAGCTGTCCTACAAACTTTTGGCAATATAGACTTTGTCTAAAACTATATAGTGATAACACTGACTCGCTTTTCAATCTGATTCTGAGTACAATCAAGCATAAATCCATAAACAAGAAAATTTCTATTGTGAATTACACAGTACATTAAATAAATTATTGAAGACTGTTAAGATTTTCATTTAAAAAATTCCCAGAGAAGTTTTAAAAGTGCCCTGTTGAAATATTTCATGTTAAACAGTCTTTCACAATATAGTTATCAATTATACTAATTCTGGAATGTAAAAGCCATGCATTGTATAGAATATTGGAGTTTAGGTTTTAGACTGGTTTTGAACCTTATTTTATTGACCACCTGTCTTTTGTTAGATTGAATTGCTGATTTACAGATCCAGGGTCCACAGTTTGATCCTGAGTTCAGGTTAATGTCTTTGTGGAGTTTTGTATAATCTCCTTCATGTCTGTGTGGGCTTTTTCATGGCTCTTCAGCTTTCTCCCACCTTTATGATAAACTGTCCCAGACATAAATGTTTATTTCCCCTTATGCCGAAATTTTGTCAAAGTCATTGTCATAGACACTACAACCCTGGCCAGCATAAAGTAATTAATGAATTAATTAAAAAAAATTTTTTCACTCGAACAACCCTGAAAACTGGAGTACTCTGGTATAGATAACAGAAGTAGAAGCCTTTATTTAATACTGTATATTTAATAAAATAGCTATAGCTATTTCAGGCAGGGATTTAGTGCCCATCTGACAGACACAGCACTCAACCACAGTGTCTCATATCCTCTAAATAAACTCATGCTCATACATTTACCTTTATTTAATTTATCATTTCAACTTGGCAGTGATATCTGGGAGTTAATTTTCTCATGAGTTACACCAGAGCTGTTACACACTTTGCTTTGTGTGTGTGTGTGTGTGTGTGTGTGTGTGTGTGTGTGTGTGTGTGTGTGTGTGTGTGTGTGTGTGTG
>JAQQZT010000020.1:9748346-9758682 GCA_030068275.1 Clarias platycephalus | reverse complement strand
TTGGTTAAATACAAAACAGCACAAATTATTTACAAAGCAAGTAATAAATTATTACCTGACACATTACAGAAATTGTTTACAGAGAGAAGTGGGGGATATAACTTGAAAGGAAGACTAAATTTGAAGAGGCATAATGTTAGAACAACTTTAAAAAAGTATGGGTATCACAATAGCGGGGGTCAAGTTATGGAATAGTTTAAAAGAGGAAATAAAAGTAAGTAAACATATAAACCAGTTTAAAATGAAATATAAAAAACAAATCTTAAATGGGTATACAGAGGAAAAAAGGTGAGCTATTTTGCTTTGATTATTCTTTGGAAGAAGGGTCATTTTGCTTTTCTGTTTTGATTTTGTTGAAAGATGTGTTCTTTGTCTTGTCAAATTAGTTTTTTGGTTTTATGTCTGGATTAGTATTATTGTACAATTAGTAAGTATAACATGTAAATGATATAATGTATGAAAGGGGTAGGGGTAGGGTTCTAAGTTTACACTTTAACCTACTCCTTTTCAAACAGATGTAATGAACTTTAAATGTAAGAATAACATATATATATATGTTTGTTTGTTTGTTTGTTTGTTTGAAGTAAAAAGAAATAAAAAAATATATATATGTTCCTTTGGGAACTATTAAAAAGAAGTCATTTTCCTAGTGAATAAGACATTCAATCAATTTATTATGAACATATATGAAATATGTTTGCACACTGCCTTAGTAAAAAATACATCTTTCAGGTTTACAATAAACAAATATTTTAACTAAATAAAACACTTCTATTAGCCGAAAATCACAATAATCACAATTAAATTGTACAGTATATAAAATACAATTTTCCATCTACAATATAACTTTTCACAAACTGTTTACAATACAATTTCAACTTTTAAATTAATTTTTACCCACTTTTCACAAAATACCACTGCCTTTACTCAACATTCTTTCAGAGCAGAAATGAAATAAAAAGCATCAAAAACACAGTAACGAGATGTGCACAAACTTGTTGACTATACTGTACATATCTGGAAAACTCTTAAACAACTGCAGCAACTTTGTAAAGCACAGCTGTTGCTATCCCCAACTTAAAGTTATCGTAGGCAGTGGATAGTAAATGCTACATGCACAATAGACTTAGTATTATGATAATTAATTGTTTTAAATAAATTAAAATGTGTGCAAATGTCTTACATCATTGGATGCAATGCTAAATAAATAAATAATGCTAAATAAATCCCTTAAGGGTCTGCGGGTGTTTTGAGGCTCTGAAGATCTTGGATCAAGATCTGGATTTTTCAGTTACTTATAAATATATACATGGCTAAAGTCTGATTACACTGTATTCAGCACAAACTGGGCTACAGTAATATGTGAGCAGCATGTATGTACAAGTTTATATTTAGGAGAAAATGAGAAAATGTTATGTGTGGTTATTGAAATTTTTTTTTTTTAAAAAGAAGTCACTGAAATAAAGCCACAAACCTCATTCATAACATTTGTGAACAAGACATCTGCGGCTTCAAAATGACTTGATGATCATCCTGCTCACTCATTCACAGAAAACAATATATTCATTTACATTTTCTAAGATGAACCTGTTCACAGAAGGCACATTTACGGCCGTACAAAAACACACATTCAGGGTAGAACAGTACAAACAGGTACAGTCCACAATGAAAAAAGGGTGTTAAGTTGGTAAAAGCCCACTCTTACACACTATACACAGTCATACATCTTTGTGTCACTCTCAGAAAGCAGTTCCTGTTCAACTGATAACATAAGTCAACATGGCATACCTAGCATTTCCATGGTGTATTTTGCTGCTTTACAATACAAACAGACCCTGTGACCAGCAGTGGCAACATTTCTGTCACCTGAGGTCAGTCCATGTGCTCGTTGTACGCAGTAACAGGTGCAGACAGATACAGGTAGCTGATAATTTTCACTGTTTAGAAAAAAGAAAAGAAAACAACAATAACATGATAACACAATAAAATAAACTAATGTAGATCATCATCATCAATCACTAATGACTATACATAAAGACAACACAAGCTTTTGTAATGTCGTACAGCCTTTTTAAAATTTTTTATCTGAATATAAAAAAATCTTTAAGCTACATAACCCAACTGGAGCTAAATATTTGTGCTAAATAACCTTATAGATAGCAGTGTCATAAGCTAACCAAAAACTAAAGAAAATAGCTACCGTAATCTAAAGCTATCCAAAATGGGGTGAAATACATTAGAACATTTACACCACAGATGATATTCATGAAGATCTGTAATATACATCAGGCATTATCTTAGTCAACGTGAGCCAACATGGTTGTACTAAGCTACATAAGGCAGTATGATTAATATGATCAGTGTTAATATAAACAGTGTTATCTACATGCTACCCTAAACTATGTAGGTGACATTGAAAGACAATGTTTCATATAAGTTGGCCAAAGCTAGTCAAAACGAGGAAAAATAAAATAATGTCAGTTTTATATTATCAGAATAAGGATTATATGAAACTTAATAACTCACAGCTTGCTGGAGTCTCAGTGTTGTTCTGAGGAAAAGCTAAACTCCCACTGTCCAACATTCTGTACCCTTTATGTTAGAACAATCACTGTATGTAAATTCAATTCAGTTGTACCTTAAAAGGTAAAAAGTTCCATTATCAGAGATGCTTTTATGAAGCATTATAACTAAACAAAATAGCTACCATAAGATAAAGCTATCCAAAACTGAGTGAAATACATTAGAACATTTACAGCACAGCTGATATTGACAAACATCTGTAATCTACATAAGGAATTAGCTTAGCCACCGGGAGCTAACATGTTTGTGCTAAGTGACATGAGGCAGTATGTCAGGAGGACAAGCAGTGTTATCTACATATTACCCTAAATTACGCAAGTGACATTGAAAGAAAATGTTTCATATAAGCTGGCCAAAGCTAGTCAAACCGAGGAAAGATAAAATAAGATCAGTTTTATATTATCAGAATAAGGATTATATAAGACTTAATAATTTACTCATGGTAACAGCTAGCTGGATTCTCCTACTCTGTTCTCTATTGGATTTTCGGTGTTGTTCTAACCTAAAACCTAACTCCTCCCACTGTCCAGAACATTCTGTACCCTTTATGTTAGAACAATTATGTACCTTCAATTCAGTTGTACCCTAAAAGGTAAAACAATTTATCATCAAAAGTCTTTTCCATACCATTAATGGTGTATTTATTGAAAAGGTTCAAAACTGTTCTTCGAGGAACATTATTTGTACCTTTTTTTCTGAGAGTGTGAACTGTATTCAGAACTCTGAAGACACCTGAAGATGGCTGTGCACCAACACTGCTTATCCAACCTGATTGAGCTCGAACAATTCTGCCAAGAAGGATGAAAAAAACTTTTAAAATAAAGTGTTCCAAGTTTGTAGCATCATTTACAAGCAGGCTTGAGGTTGCTATTGCTGCCAAAGGTGCTTTAACCAAGTATTAATTAATGGGTCTGAATACTTACAGTACTGTATGTATGGAATACTTATGAAACTGAATATTTCAGTATTTTTTTATAATAAATTAACAAAACACTCCAAGCACCTGTTCATACTTTGCCATCGTGTAATATTGTGTGTAGAATTATGAGGAATTGTCACTTTGTCGCTCTTGTTTGCACATTTGCACATGCACGTTATGTTGTGTCTTTTGTATAGAACTTAGTTTTCTGTTAACTCAAAAATGTCAATCTGTCTTGTCTCAGCTAGTCAGCTAATTAAGGTTCTTAGTTAGCTAGTTAGTTTTTGTTCATTTAAATGTTGTATGTACAGTAGTTTCACTGTGTACTAAACTGTGTATGGTTGAAATGACAATAAAAAGCCTACTTGAACTTGAAACGAGGATTTTAATCTATTTTAAGTTAACCCCTAAACTAGTAATTTCTTGCTAATACAAATAAGAATATATATTTCAAGATTAATGATATATATTACTGGCAGCACAGTTGTTTAGTGGTTAGCACTGTCGCCTTGCACCTCCAGGGTTCGATTCCCACATCGTGTCTGTGTGCTTTGAGTTTGCTGGTTCTCCCTGTTCTTGGTGGGTTTCCTTCAGGTAATCCAGTTTCTTCCCACAGTCAAAAGACATGCAGATTAGGCTAATTGCCATTCCCAAATTGCCCATTGAGGGTAAATGAGCTAGTGAGTGTGTGTGTGTGATAGGTTGCTATCCCGCCTCAAGCCCTAAGTCTCCTGGGACAGGCAGGCCCCCTGCATCTCTGTATACAGGATAAAGCAGTGCAGGTGATGAGTGAATGAGCGAGTGTGATGTCTATTGTTTATTTTTCTAATTAAAGTACTATATTATTGACCTGTGGTGCCTTAAGCCTCTATGCTCTTTTCTGATAATTACAGCTCTCTTTCAGTTTTCAATCAAACTTTATGTATATAATTGATATTTGAAATATAATAATAATAAAAAAAAATTACATTTTACAATGTTGGTGCTGAATTTTGAACACACACACACATACACGTGTTATGTTGTCACGAGGCATCGCGCGCGCCCCCTATAGACCGGAAAATCGAACGCATTTCCCGCTCACATTTCCCATGATCCTCGGCGTGACGCGCTTTTACCGGCCTCTCGCGAGATTACGGCCTCTTTCCAGGCCGTCGTTGACTGAGGTAGGTTAGTTCAGTTCAATGTCTTGAGCAGATAACGTACTAAAATGTCCAAAATAGACATGTTATTGCGATTTTATTTGGTTATAACGTGTAAGTACACCGGGATACGTTAGATGAAAGGTTTTGTTTAGTCGGATGGCAGTTTGGAGGAAGTAATTTGTATAGTTGTGCCAGGACTAGCCGAGGTGGCTCACTGTCCATGGAGGAACGAGGTAGAGAGAAAGGGCTTGGGCCTGGCTGAGGCTATGGTGTACTGCGAGTGATGTGTTCTTTAGGTAATTTAATAAATTTGTTTCACAGTTTGGATGTAAAAATGAGCTCGCGAGCTGGCTACTTTATCTTCATTGCTAGTGATGTTAGCTCGTGTTGCTAATGAGACCACGCCGAGATCAGTTCTCTCTCAAACAGATCGTTTCTCTTCCACTGTCTGTGTGAAACTACTCGTTTAGTTCTGTAGGAGTTAGATTATTAATGTCAAGTTCATTTTTTAGTCTACTAAGAGTGTGTTAGCTAGTTAAAGCCGCAGAGACCTTCCCTCAGTTTTACTCAGCTGTAGAAATTAAAGCGTGTTTAAGCCAGAGGTCTGTCATGCTTCTTTTTGACTGTGTGTTGTGTTTCAGTCATAGGCCATGTTCAGTAGCAGCGCGAAAATCGTCAAGCCGAATGGCGAAAAGCCGGACGAGTTTGAGTCTGGCATTTCCCAGGTAAGATGATTTTTAAAACGCACACCCTTTATTTCTCACTCTCTTCTCTTCATCTTAAAAATGTCTTCTTGTTTCCCCGGGACAGGCTCTTCTTGAGCTGGAGATGAACTCTGACCTGAAGGCTCAGCTGAGGGAGCTCAACATCACTGCTGCTAAGGTCAGGAATGACATACATCAGAAAATTTACAGCAACTCTCACTCTCGGTGCACCTGCACTTATAACCTCCATACATCCTAAAGCCAGTGTCCTCATGCTCCATAACGTTTATACTGTAATGTCTGGCTACCCATTTTGACCACCCAAGAAATATGTGGTGATGGCTAAACATTTTGTAGAAATGGTTATCAGGGAGGGAACCAGTTTGTAATTTAGTCTGGTGAATTGAAACACAGTTTAAGCTTCATACTCATCATGGGGTGACTCGATGTTATTGGAAGGAGCTCCTGGTTGTTTCAAAGCCGTGTGGTGTACTTGAATATTGAGCCGAAAGAAAACATTTTTCTTTAACTTAATCAGTGTGAATCACTAGTGTCGCTAACAGTTTTGCTTCATTTATGTGCAAAAAAGTAATTTTCATCCAAGTAACATCCAAGAGTTTTAGACAGGATAATTTATCAAGTTTTTTAACGCTGAAATCAAGAAGTTTAAATTTTATTAAAAAAAAAAAAAAAAACGGGACACCTTACATTTGGTCGACAGAGGCTATATATTCTCAGATTCTGGACTATGTGTAAACTAGCATCTGGGGTGATGTGCAGCTTGTTTGTGTATAATCCCAGTTTTCTTGAGTCAAACAAAAGGGCATGGGTTTCCACACGAGTCAGTTTTTTCCTGCTGTTCTACTGCAGCTGGAAGTGCTATACAAATTAATTCTATCCAATGTTAGTGTTGTAAGTCTTTGCCAGACACAAGTGCAATGATTAACTCTGACCAAGTTCGTGGCTAGATGAAGAGAAAATCCAAAATCAGTGGAGTGGTCTGACATTTCAGTGTGTGTTTGTGTTGACTCCACCCCTGTGATGCTCTGAAGTGCCGACAGCAGAGGAGCAGGAGAAAGAAGTTGTAGCTTTGCACAATCGAAAACTTGATTGTATGACTTCTGGTACCCAGATTTACTTACCAAACTCAATCTACCCATATTTGGCGGGTATTAATTTTGGACCATCTTAATTTGTTACATTAACCAACGTGGACATCCTGTGAGTTCACTCACTCATGTGGCTCTGTCCGTGTGGCGTATGGGAGCGTAGCACTTTGGTGCTGTGACGTACAGTCCCGTTCCACGACGTTGGATAGCATGCATGTCCCCTGCGTTTAGCTGGTGAGGACGGCGTACTGTATATTCCTAGGTCTTTCCAGTGCCTTATGGGCCGTTACTGGGGAGCCAAACCATGCAGTGCATAAACTCAACTTGAGGATACTTTTCCATTGTACAGTGATGTAGTAATGTCAAAGCTGTAAGAGCATTTAGGTTGAGACACATTGCTGACTTTTATTTTAGGAAATCGAGGTTGGTGGTAGCAGAAAGGCGATCATCATCTTCGTGCCAGTGCCCCAGCTGAAGGCTTTCCAGAAGATTCAGGTACGGCTCGTGCGTGAGCTGGAGAAGAAATTCAGTGGCAAGCATGTGGTCTTCATTGCACAGGTAAGATAAGTACTTTTATTATATATTTATAAAACTAAATGTCTATTTTCCAAGAAACGTGAGCTGTGGCTTGTAGTACACTAGATGAGGACAAATCATGCACTTATTAGCTAGCCACCCGGGCTGTTACGTGCTCCTCTTTAATTACCCAGTCACATTTTTTAAAAATATGTAATCGAGGTTTGTGGCAACGAAGGTAATATAGTCTGGACGTATACTGAACTCATTAGGGCCGCAGAGGGTCTTTTTGCTTTACACACTGGGCGCTAATATGCTTATGTACAAATGGTGCCTTTTCCATTTGGCTAAATTAACTGTTATCAGGGAGCTTGTCTGGGTTAACAGCATTATGGAAATGCACAATAGTTCCTGGAAAGGGGACCAAATGAAATTAGTTTGGTAGCACTTTAGGAGGAATGCCTCAGTACAGAGCTAAAGAGAAAGTACAGAAACATTATCTATCTGAGGAAGTATGCGGCATGCAAGCTTCAAGCGTTACCATGGCAACCAATGGTAATCTGAGGTCATCAGATTTGGGCTGCCAGTCTAAACAGCCAAATCGTCTCTGATCACTGGGCAGTTAGTCCTAAAGATCCACTTTGTAAAAAAGAAAAAATGGATTTACCTGCAGCCTGAAAATCTTAAAAGTACATATTGTATCAGCAAAAAACAATAATGCGTATACATTTTATTAATTTTTTCCCCCCTAGTTATTGGTTGGAGAGAATTGGTTAATATTTGTTGTGTCCCGAGTCATGTCTATCTGGCACTGCCTACATGTTGGACACAATGCCTTCATCTTGTGCACGTGCTTGAAAACCACTTCATTTATTAGATTTTAAATATGATTGTTTACAACCACCAACGTGGACATCCTGTGAGTTCACTCGCTCATGTGGCTCTGTCCGTGTGGCGTATGGGAGCGTAGCACTTCGGTGCCATGACGTACAGTCCCGTTCCACGACGTTGCATAGCATGTATGTCCCCGGCGTTTTGCTGTTGAGGACTGCGTCCTGTATATTCCTAGGTCTTCCCAGAGCTTCATAGGCCATTACTGGGGAGCCAAACCATGCAGTGCATAACCTTAACAGTTTTTTAATTTTTAGAAGTTGTAAGTTTCTAAAGTTGTAATGTTTATTTGCAGAGGAGAATCCTGCCCAAGCCCACAAGGAAAAGCCGCACAAAGAACAAGCAGAAGCGTCCAAGGAGGTAAGTCTGGGTATTTGTTACTGATTTCCCTAGGTATTGTTTGATGTTTGAGCTTCTGCTGGACAGATGAGGCTTGCTTTTGCAGTCAAAAAGGAGGGGGGGGGGGGACCCCAACGTGGACATCCCGTGAGTTCACTCGCTCATGTGGCTCTGTTCGTGTGGCGTATGGGAGCGTAGCACTTCGGTGCTGTGACGTACAGTCCCGTTCCACGACGTTGGATAGCATGCATGTCCCCGGTGTTAAGCTGGTGAGGACGGCGTCCTGTATATTCCTAGGTCTTCCCAGAGCCTTATGGGCCATTACTGGGGAGCCAAACCATGCAGTGTACAAGCTTTAATTTCACTGGATTATGGATTGTTTTAATCATTTAAGCAGAGTCTTTGTAGGATACTAGTTTATTTTAATGAGAGAAATTAGCCGAACATTTCTGCACCCTAGTCATTTAAAGGCTACGATCTGTGTTATGCACAAGTAGGAGTGGGTAAAATGGGCAAATGTTTCTCACTGTATGTTAGTGCTCACAATAGCAATAAGCGGAGAACTTGCTTTGGAAATCAAATAATTAAAATATATTAAAGGGGAGAAATGAGCGGGAAAATTAATGATACAGCATCGTTTGTGGTACAACCATTGATGTGCATATACAGTGATGGCAAAGTGACCATGCAAATAGTAGTAATTGTGCAAAAGAACAGCATGGAAGTCAGAATGTCTGTTTATTGATGTATGACTGGGATTAAGTTAACAGACCCTGAAGCGGTTGTGTCAGTTGAGCAGCTTTATGACTGGAGTCTTAAACCAAACGCACTCAGAATTTTGGCAAAAACTTTGTGCAGTGGTGGTCAGGGTTGGCCATGAAGGACACCACTTTGTTTAATGTACCATAAAACTGAGGTAATTGTCCAATTAGCACACTTTCTGCATTTAAAAAGTTTCTTGATGTGAAAGTTTAGTATAGGTTTTATGACTGAGCTCATAAATGCATCCTAAATTTACTTATTTTTTAATAGATATTTAGTTTGTCTATTAAGATATGTGGTTGGTAAATTTCAGGCACTGATTTTGTCCTGTTTGTTCTTAGTCCTGGAGAACCTGCTGTCCACCACATTTTAGTGATTTACCTGCTGTGACAGCCACCCACTATAAGCTGTTAATTAACTGATCAGTTAAATCATGTGTGCTGAGAGCACTAGTGTGCAGGATGTCCACCAGGACAAGACTTGTAAATCACTGATTTAAGGTTTTGACTTCAAATGCTTTCCTGTACAGAAATGATTACAGGTTGTGCTGGATGTTTTAAAAAAGTTTCAGTTCAATGATGCATTAAGATGTTCCTGTGTAATTTACTTGAAAATCAAAGGGTTGTGAAGTTTAATCTTGATTTTTGTTCTGCAGCCGAACTCTTACCGCCGTGCATGATGCCATCCTTGAAGACCTTGTCTACCCCAGTGAGATTGTTGGCAAGAGGATTCGCGTGAAACTGGACAGTAGTCGGCTCATCAAGGTCCACCTTGACAAGGCACAGCAGAACAATGTTGAACACAAAGTAAGTGTTACTTTTATTCTCAACATGACCAACGTGGACATCCTGTGAGTTCACTCACTCATGTGGCTCTGTCCGTGTGGCGTATGGGAGCGTAGCAC
This sequence comes from Clarias platycephalus, assembly GCA_030068275.1. NCBI lineage: Eukaryota > Metazoa > Chordata > Actinopteri > Siluriformes > Clariidae > Clarias > Clarias platycephalus. Next base: position 9,748,810 of record JAQQZT010000020.1, on the reverse strand, counting down.
TTTGTTGCCATGACGTACAGTCCCGTTCCACGACGTTGTATAGCATGCATGTCCCTGGCGTTTAGCTGGTGAGGACGGCATCCTGTATATTCCTAGGTCTTCCCAGAGTCTCATGGGCCATTACTGGGGAGCCAAACCATGCAGTGTACAGTTTTTCTCTCTTGCATATATTGTCTTTATGTGCGTAGGCTTGTAGAAGCTATTTGGGTTGATTGAGGATTGAACTTGGTAATTGGTCCAAACCTTAAACTTGAATATTTTGCCTATCGAGTGGAAATTGAAGAATGACTAGCTAGATTGCAAATTAAATTTAAACCATTAGTTTTGCTTGAACTCTGAGTAGCCTGTGAAGTTTTGCGGTGATGATTTTTACATATATAAAATTGAGCTCCGTGGGGGGGGGGGGGGGGGGGGGGGGGGGGGGGGGGGGGGGGGGGGGGGGGGGGGGGGGGGGGGGGGGGGGG
>JAQQZT010000020.1:9719237-9736744 GCA_030068275.1 Clarias platycephalus | reverse complement strand
CCCCCGCCCCCCCCCCCCCCCCCCACACACACACACACACATCCTATAATTTGCTGTATATTCGAAAGCAGTCTATCACACGTTACTAACTCAGTTTAGGTTGTTATTTGGACTATAAATACAGATGGGGAGCCTTTAAAGGAAATTTCTTTTTGGATCATAATTGGGCTGATTAATTCTGGATAACATATTGCTCTATATATTTCATTCCATAATGATGAATTATTTCAGGATTATATCGAGGGTGATGTTTGTTGCTGTTTCAATATACTTATTTCTTATATTTAAAACAACTCAGCATTTATTGAGCTAAGTATTATTACTAGATTCAATTTTTTCTTGAAGCCATGCAATATTTCTTTATTAGTTCAGTGAGGTGCATGAGCTATTAGAGTTACCCATTTATGCATACAGTACATTAAATAGGTACCTGCCTTGAACTGTTGCATTACCACCCTGTGTGAAGTGTATATCCAGTGATGCCCACTAGGGGGCAACAGTAAACCAAAAAACTCTGCAACATCACTTCAGGTAACCTGTGATCACCATATTTAAGAATGACTTTTGTGTGTACCCTCCGGATGACCTCGTCTTAATCTCTCTGTGAAGCCCCTGTTTTTTTTCCTTCTCTTTGTGTGTGTAATTTTGATGTATAGGGTAACTCATGCCAACTGGTCATGCCAAAGCCTTTTTATGCTGTAACATGGGCAAGAGTTCGTCTGGGCACTATAGTTCGCTTGTCTTCTGCCCTGCTGAGTAACTCCTACATGTGTTTTTGCGAGACACTGCTCCTTCATAATTAATTTAACTTCAGACAGTGGCGGACAACTATGAGAGCACAATCTACAATTCCTGGAAATGAAAAGTTATTGGCTTGCATCCTAATAAGGAAACACGTAAGGATATATAACTGGAACTGGGTTAAGAACTGTTCAACACACTATTAAAAACTGACACGTCAACTTTGCAGAAAAACTGTGGTCGGAGAAAAATCATGAATGAAGATCACTTAAACACCTGGTGAAGTGCAGCACTGTGAAATGGTTGTGTGGTCTGATGAGTCCAGATTGATCCTATTCCAGAGAGATGGGTGCATCAGGATAAAAAGGGAAGAGATTGGCACCCTGTCCCACTGGGATAGGCTCCAGGCCCCCCACAACCTTGTACAGGATAAGCAGTTGTTGATGAATGAATATAAAATCACCACTTCAAAAGGGTCAATTTATTGGCCTGCATTAAATTGGAATTGGTTTAAGAACCCTTCAACACATTATTAAAACCTGGAAGGACTATGCCGATCCTTTAACTTTGTGGAATGAACGTGATCAGAAAAAAAAAATTCTGTGCTGGAACAGACATATTTCAGGATTCAAGTTATAAAAGTGTGGTTCGAAGAGCATGAGGGATCATTTTCACACATGAATTCGCCACCACACTGTGAACTCTAATCAGGGCTAAAGGCAATAAATAAATGAAACCTTGGAGTGTGCAAGTTTTTTTTTTTCCCCCAGGCAGTGTAAGTATATATAACAACTTGTGGTGAAAGCCATTCCTAATTGTCTGCTGTTATATTTTCAAGCTAGCAAGATGTATATCCTCCTACCTTATTATTATGACTGGATTATCAAAACATACATTTTGAATATGGTATATTTACCATTTCTGCTTATACATGAAATGGCTCCATTTTAAGTCTAAGAAAATATGTAAAATCTAAGGAATGTTCAAGACACATTATATCCATCTTGATCCAAGTGGAAAAAGTCTAGATCACATTAATTAGGCCTTTGTAGCTCACTACATATAACCAGTACCAGTGCAACTGCCTTTAAGAAAGCACTAATTTAGAGTCTCATTATTTATAAGTGTACAGTATCCTTAGAACACTTAGAACCACATTGTTGGTTATGAAATTGTCATATGTGTTTCTTGACCTACTATAGTCCCAACATATTCAAATATACATTCTGAACTATGAAGTGTGTCATACTAGTTTTCATTTTAGAGTTCTTTAACAATGAGCACTGACTTGATAGGGAAGATCTTAACTCATGGAACTCATGGGAGGATCCAGACTTACATTCGTTACACTTGTAACTGATCTTAGTTTAATTGTATTATTCATAGTAGTTAGTAATATGCTATAGAAAGATTTGTATAATAAGCTTATTGGGGTTAAATGACAACTCACTAATTTCATGCATCTCATAAATTGTTCTTGGCTGTCTGTTCTACTATATAAAACCCCTAGTCTTCAAAAGTGCTTGACTTAAGCCTTGCCTTCTGAGGCCAAAGCTTGATCCCACAAATGCTTCTAACTGCAGACCCAGTTCTCTCTTTCCATTTCTATTCAAATCCTATTGCAAAATGCAATTCTAGTACATCTGTCTTTATATGTTGTCCATTTACTTACTCAGGCCTACCCTTGTAAGGGTAACCTTGTACAGTTAATGAAGGTTTATAGAAAGCCAGAGAATTTTGTGTCCTGTTATCCTCCTTGACTTGTCTCTCTTATGCACATGGTGTGATTGTATCCCATGATCGACCCTACCAGAAAGCTTTGAGGTGATGAGCGTTATCATTTCACAGCTGTATTTCTGGAGTCCCTCAGGGTTCAGTACTAACTCTACTCTTGTTCTCCCTTTATACTAAATTACAAGACTTTGTGATCAGGTCTCATGGCTTCTTATCAATGCTAGATCTCTTGTTTCTTTTTCCTCTTCATCTCCCAAGCTGTTCAGAATAAACACTCACTGACCACTTCATTGGGATCAACTGCTTGTAAATACAAATATCTAATCAGTAAATCAAATGGCAGCAATTTAATGCATTTAAGCATACACATATGGTCAAGACAATCTGCTGAAGTTCTACCTGACCATCAGAGTGGGGGAAAAAAGATGATTTAATTGTTGGATTTGGCAACTTTGTTGGTACCAGCTGTGCTATTTCTGAAACTGCTGATCAACTGGGATTTTCAGACAAAACATCTCTAAGGTTTACAGAGGATGGTTCAGAAAAAGAAAGAATATCCATTGAGTCGCAGAAAATGGTTTGTTGATGCCAGAGATCAGAGAAGAATGGCCAGACTGGTTTGAGCTGATGGAAAAGCAACAGAAAAAGATGCCAAAATGCAAAAGATGGGCAGATGGGCTATAGCAGCAGATCAAACAGGGTGCCACTCCTATCAGCTGATAACAAATAAATGAGGCTAAAATTCACATTGTCCGCCCAAATATGGACAACAGCAGACTGTAAAAATGGTGCTTGGTTTGATGAGTCTTGATTTCTGCTGCAATTTCCAGGTGGTAAGGTCAGAATTGGGCCTAAACAAAATGAAAGCATGGATCCATCCTGCCTTGTATCCAGGGTTCAGGCTGCTGGTGGTGTAATGGTGTGGAGGATATTTTCTGGCACATTTTGGGGCACTTAGATCCAATTGAGCATTGATCCAAGTGCTACAGACTACCTGCATATTGTTGCTGACCATGTCCATCCCTTTATGACCACAGGATAATTTGTCATCTCAAAGTGTTTTTTTTTTTTTTTTACATGACTGTGAGTTCACTGTACTCAAATGGCCCCTACAGTCACCAGATCTCAATCATAGAGCACCTGTGGTGAAACAGGGGATTAGCATCATGGAAGTGCAGCCGACAAATATGCAGGAACTTCATGATGCTATCATATCAATATGGTCTGAAATCTCTAACAAATGTTTTAAGAACAGTGTTGAATTGATTCCATTATGATTTAAGGCATTAAAAAAGCCAAAAGCGCATCCAACCCAGTACTATCAAGGTGTACCTAAGGGTCAGATGTGGTCAGTGGGTGCATATCAGACTGCCTTCTGAAAATGCATCAACCTTGAGAAAAAGGTTTTAGACTTCACCTCAATTCTGCCCTCTCATATATCAGGTCCACTGGCTTCTCCGTCCAGCAGAAATCAAATTCAAAGCTTTTTCCCTTGGCATCTAATGGTTTTGCACCAGGTTATCTTTGCACCATGATTCACAACTGCAAACCTGCATGTCAACTCAGGACTTTCAAGCTCTTGTTGTGTCCTGTCTAAACATGCTTAAAGTACAAGATGTTACTGTTTCAGTGTCCTCACTCTTACTACAAAAGTCAATTCAATCCGATTTGACATTTTCTCCTGTTCCTCAAACATGAACTTAAAAGCTAAATCGCAGCATTGGTTTCAGCTACCCACAAAGATTTCACTTCATCCAAGGCCATGAACCTTGCCCTCGAGTCAACCGAATCAACTCACTCTATAGACGAACTAAATCCGATACACAAGCCAAAAAACTGATTTGAAACTCTCATATCAACTTCACACTACTCAGCTTACCGACTTACACCCACTTTCTAACCCTCACCTTGCCCTTGTCTTTCACTTGACAGCCTTCCTCATCAATACTTGTCGGCTGGCTGTCAAAAAGAACGATATTCCCAAGAATGATACTGTGTTTTTTCCTCATCCTTCCTTCTAGCATGTTTGGATTTCCTCCGGGTGATCTGCACTGTTAAATAAGACGAATGCCATTAGAAATTCATGGCTGCTTCGTGCCATCAATAAATGATTAGTTTGCAGTGTTTGCTTGTGATTGATTGGCTGAGCACGGGACGTATTGGATCCAGACTCAATGTGTGCTAAGAAAAACACAAGCTGGCAATGAATGTCATTAATTTACATTAAACTGTGATGCGTGCTATATGTCACTGCTTTCTCATGCAGTATTGTAGCTATCTCGCTCCAGTTAGAGGCAATTTCCGACTGTCCATTATCCTGTAATGCTGTTACATGCAGGTTGGGTTACTTTTGAGTGTCTGATCCATTTCGTTTGATTGCTTGCGAGTAAGTTCTTAAGGACATGTCCACAGTTTAGCTCTTTCCGGGAAACTCGTGTGCCATAAATGCAGTGCCTGTAGGTGGTGTTTAGTAATGGTGTTTTCTGCAGGGACAGATCAGATGTAATGTGTAGATTTAATATGGCAGGGCAGATCATGACCTGAGACCAGAGCTTGTATTGATATCTGAATTAGCAGAAATGTTGAGAACATGGGTAAGGCACTTAGCAGTGAGGGTCTAACGCACATTTTCTTCTAGGGTCACACAGGTCATTTGGACATCTGTGCACTTATGGGCTCAAAACTACATCCTGTTTTTGTATATAATATTTTACATGTGCCACATACTGTATAATGTAAAACAGAACAAATGTATTGTGAAATCCACTTATTCTTATGGGAAGATTTAGTTTATATTGGTTTTATTAGTCTAATCAAAAAGTATGCAAATAAATTATATTGGGAACCTTTGCCCATATACTGTACCATTATTAGTATACAGTGTGTTTTAAAGTGAGTTTATTTATTTATTTAAATAATTTATTTATTTTTCATTTGTTTGTTTGTTTGTTTATTTTTCATTTGTTTGTTTGTTTGTTTGTTTATTTTTGTGAACTACAAAAAGGCAGAGACAAAAAGGTATGAGACATTTTGAGAGACAAAGTCTTAGCTGTCCCAAGATCCCTTGATCTTGGCTAGACAGTATATGTGTCCTGTAGGTTCTAAAAGATGATTTTTGGTTCAGAGAGTTCTTAAAGAAGGAGCTATGGCACAAGTAGCTGTCTAGCTACTGTATCTGGCTAATTTTTGAAGATGTATTGATGTAAGTATATGACATAATGGCTAAGATAAATACAACCATAAAGAAGCAAGTAATGCATTCATTGCACAATGATACACAAACCCTCACGGAACAAATTTAGCTAACCTACCTGTTCTCTTAGCAACTGTGTAGTTAATAGACAGCTACTACTAACTATGGATAATATGCTGCTACAGTTGTATTTATTCCGCAGTACATCCTCATACTCATTAACTGAACAGACAAATTATTAGCTTTAATAATATTTGAAACATCGGCACACCTACATGAAATGACACAACTTTACCTTAGCCTACCCACCTGACTATTTGCAACTATTTCAAACAACATAATTGTTAGCTAGGGTTAGGGTTAGGGTTAACCCTAACCCAAACCCCAACCCTAACCCTAGGTCTCCAACTAATGTCCTTGTATCACTCACTTTTTAGATATGTGGTAGTTCTTATTTTAAGTTTAACATGCTTTGCAATTAAAAGATTTAAAAGACAAAAAAATAAAAGAGTAATGAATCTTGAGAATTACCACAAAAACACAAAGGGTTTATTTAACAAAAATTGATTCAAGACTAAGCATTAAAGTTAAAGCAAATAAGTACAGTTTTCATTAGGATTTAAAAAAAGTGATTGAGATTGAGTTTAAGAGCAAACATGAATAGTGTGTGTTTGTGTCCAAAGAATCTAAATTAGTCAATGTGGTTTGCCGACTACACGTTCTTACCTAACGATACCATTCATAAAGGACATTTGCCAAGGTGCAGATTCATCTCGAAAACTTTCAGTCTTCGATCATCAGGAGGAAAGTGTGTGCACAATCGACTGTGACTACATCACAGACTAGCAGTCCAGACCTCAGGGAGAAACGAGCAAGAATTCTGCAGTGAAGGATCAAATAGGATCATAAATTAATTCAACACTTGCCGAGAATGGTCCAAACCTTATCAGGGAAGTCTCTCTCCGTTTGCCTGTCTTCAACTCTCATTATGCCAAGTCTGGTGACTGACATCAATCATTCATCTCATCATAACCACATTAGACTGGAAATTGTTCAGGTCACATGATGAATTTTTATAATACTTTCTATGGCGCTCCAGTATACTTCAATTCATAACGACCATGCAAAACCAGTAGTGCTGCTGATGGATGTCCAGCCATTTATGCTACTTTGAATGTTAACAAGGCAATTTCTCTGTGAGCCTGAATCTCTGAAGGTGCGTGATCATGTCAGTGCAGTTCAATTTATGTTCCCATAAACCCCCAGCCCCATTCACATCGCAGTTTCTGAGTGACATGCTGCTGTTGCTGATCTGGAGATTCCTATTAAACCCATTCAGCCATTCACATATACCATTGCCCATCAACATCAATGTCAATCCCGCTTCCCCATGACTGCAGCCAGAGGCAATATAGAACGCACCTTCTCACATGTATTTTTTTCACATCACCTCACAAGGCTCTGTTGTTCCCACAGATGCATTGAAAAGAATTGTTTCTGTATTGAACAATAGTAGGCAGCAATGGAACAGCTTTTCAGGGCACATGGAGCAGAAAGATTAGTAAAAGTCAGTCTACTGGGACTTGAATGCCAGTCATGGACAGTGCATGGATGTAAAGCTGGGAAGACAGGCTTATAGATTCCTTTCATTGGTGTAGAAAGGTGAAATAGTGTGTGTGAGAGAGCAGAGTGGCCCATAAGAAGATCACTCACTGACTGACCCAGTAAACGGAGTGGCAGCAGGCAGCAGTAATGGTGATTAATGGCCTCATCTCTAAGGGCAGTATATTGAGAGCCACGCAGCACAGAATGGAGACTGCAGGAGCTGCAGAGTTAGTGCCCAACTCAAGGTGGACTTGCCCATTCATCAGGTACTTCTTAAACATGCACCTCCGAGACAAACAAGCTGTGTCAACAGGGCTCTAACAGCAAGCTCCAAAATCCAAAGCTCTTGAGTTTAAGAGATGTTTCAAGAATCCTGGCACTTTTATGAGTTAATTGCATGTGCTCCTAGTTTGAGACCAAAGTGGTGGAGGAGGCACAGTGCACCTCAGGTGCTTAAACCAGCCGAGTCTCTCTGCGATCAAAGGCTCTCAACATAGCCAACTCAAACAATCTCAACTTGAACTTTCTTATAGGAAATCTAATTTAAAGTCTAACTTAGGTTTAAAGTAAATTCTTTAGCCCAACCATTCCCAGACTTAGCAAGGTTGCGGCCTAATTTGAAATGTGAAAATATTTAGCGGCCCACCTGATCTTTAATCATAACTCTCATCAACATACAAGACCAAGATAAATTGCACTTAATTACAAATTTCCCTTGTCTGTTCTTTGCTTGAGTCAAGCAATTATGCATAATCGTCAGCTGATGGCAAAATTCCCATTTCAAAAGCACAGCTCATATCTAACAACACTTCTGTGTGATGTTGCGTTACGTAACCACCTTGGTGTGTAGTATTTGAAATGGGAATTTTGCCATCAGCTGACGATTATGCATAATTGCTTGACTTGCCTTTCCTTCGAGACACACCTAATGATGTAACAGGTGTTTGAAATTAAAAGCTGAGCTGGTTGTAGCAAGTGATGAAAACAGCAAGTTCACAATCAGGAAGTGAGAGTGAGAGAGCGGGAGAGAATGAGAGAGATTTTTTACTATGAAAAAGGCTACAGTGAACCAATACAAGCCTTGTACTCGAGTACACAAGTAAATCGAGGATTTCTACTTTTACTCGAGTAATAGTTGCCCTAGGAATCTCTACTGTATGTACTTCTTTGGTCATCAGCCAAATACACTTCCTGTTTAAAATAGATTATTACCTCTGGCACATGGCTGTTCATAACATCACTTTTACTCAACATTTGTATTTGAGCACATGACATTGTCAGTTATGGTATTTTACTTGCCCTCACCAACCTATTGTAATGACTTGTGTTCTAATGTTTTATTTCAATGTGGCCCTTTCCTTGACTTTAATTAGCACCATGGTTTTGGAACATATGAGACCTACTGGTTTTAAACTTCCCACAGGAAGAATGAACAAACAATGATCTGTCCAAATCTTCAATGAAGATTCAGGTTTCAAAAGTTGCAAAACTTTTTTGGAGTAAACCATGCTGTGTTGTGAGTTTATTTGTGTTTTTGATGATTTTTGCATACTGTATTTACGTTAAACTATCGCGTTGATTGACTCTGCTGAGTGACGCATATAGCCACCCCCACTTAGAGGGCAAAAGTGCTATATTCATCCCAAAAAGCGATGGCTGCTGTGAGGTAATCTGGCACAAAACTGTTCATCTACTTACATCTATGGTGCAGATTTAACTTCAGGCAAATACTGAAGGACTGGCAAAGTTTCATTAAGTTCTGTCGAGCCAGTTTTGTGTGATGCTGAGACAAAATGGTCTGGACAGAAATACAGATATATAGACAGAATTTTTTTCTGAGACTGGTTTATGGTCCTCCTCCAATGTATGAATCACAAAGATATCATTGGAAGCTCGAGTTCTGACCAATGTAGAGAAAGTGTTTGTCTGAGCGATGTACAGACAAATACTTTCTGTTATTTATATAGATAAATGATGTCTTTGGGGCCCATCTGCAGTACAATTATAGTCCACTAGGGGCAGCCCAAACTTTGGGAAACACTGCTGAAATCGTGTTATACAGGTTCTTAAACTGGCTTTCTTAGTGGCTCCTTCAGAACATTGCGATAATCAACATTCGATTCATGCCTCTGCAGTTTGCTTGTTTTTTTTTTTATCTGGAAAAAACCTGGTCAGATCACATTTATCTGAAATAATATCACAAGAGACAACTAACACACTTCAGACAAGGATAATATACACTGGAAATAGTTACAATTTAAATCATCATGTTCTATCCCAGTATATTCAATGTACTGAGCAGTCCTGACAAGATTAGTCTAATCAACAGGTGAGAACTTGGAGGAAACCCACAGCTCCACACAGGCAGTAAGAGAGCTCTGGATTGAGCCAGGAACCCTGGAGCTATGAAGCAGCATTCGGCTTGTTTACGAGTTCCTAAACACGGTAACTTGTTTGTACCCTTGCAAATTTTTATTCAGTTTTAGTGGGATTGAACAAATCTCATTATTTCTCCATGCCATACAAACATTACAGCTCCTGTCCTCCACTCACCCCTGACTTGAGTTTACATTTACATTATATGGATCTAGGCTCAAGGTTAGCGGTTCACCTCATTTTCTGCTTATAGCAATCACTTATTCATATTTAATGAAACAGACGTATCTACCAGTCAGTCTGATAAGCATTTCTCCTCCATTAATAACCCACAGTCTGTCAATACCACACGGGAATGCCTGATCAATCTCCTATGCATGCGTCTTGAACAGGAATTAAAGATGAAAAAATTAAATCTCCATTTATTGACTTCAATTGATTTACTTTAGTCTTTTCCACCGCAATCACCCCTTCACCCGTCCCGCACTGTTTTCTGGCACAGATCTGAGCGCCTCTCTCACTCTCTCTCGCTTCACACTCAAGGTCAACTTTAATCACGCTCAGGCCCTGTCGAGGGCTGCAGCCGCTGCTATTCCTCTGGGTGACGGCATGACGGCTTACAGAATTACCCCGCTGTTCATCAAAGAGCCAGTCACTCATTACTCATTGCGCTCCTCCTGGAGTCATTAGAAGCTGCAGAGCCAACACAGTCTCAACAGTGCAGTGCCAGCCGGTTCCCTCACACCTTCCTTAGTTAATGGAGATGAATTTGTGTATGTTGAAGGAGTGCAAGTGTAATTTATTTAGCACATGATATTCCTGTCAGCCATAGATTTGATGTTTGTTGCATTTTTTTCTTATTTTTTTCTGCTTTGTGATGACTAGTTCTTCACATGTGTATTAAGTTTTTATTTAATAAAGTTGATACATATGGAAGTCATCATTCTTTTCATCATATTTTTCTTATGCAATAAAGGCTTATGAACAAAAATGAAGTGCTCATTGACTTTAAATATTATTGCACTTATAACATCAGACCATGGTTCATGTTTTGGCAGCTGTTCTGAAATGCTATGCATCGTATATGGCAGGCTTTCCCTTGGACATTGCGATGATTTGAAACCAAGTCCTGCTTAGCATGAAATAAACATTACATGTTGCAGTTACTTTCTCATTCTATGTTGGCTAGGGTAAAGTAGAAATTATTTCTGATATGTCCTTTAAGGGCTCCTGCCACAGATGCTAGACAGCACAGAGATTCTTTTGATGTCACATATTGGGTCATATTGCATGTCAGGTCAAGGAATGAAACGTCAAAGGAAAATGCCTTATACTTGGTGTTGCCTGGAGTCTGAGCTCTGTTCATGACTTTAGGACTGAACAAGTTTACACTAGTGACTGGGAATCATACTGAGAACACGCAACTGTGACAGTATAGACAAGTGAGACTATATAGAGATTGAAGTGCTGTGCTTTCTGCACCACACTGACCTATTTCTTTAAACCTGAGAGGACATGCTCACGGAGAAAGAACTCACTTGATAAATTAAAAGAAAGACTTTGTAATATTTGTAATGCAGCTCTTTCCTGTATACAGATTAGAATTATAATAAACATACACCGACCTGAGTCTGTTCTTTCTCCCTGATGGCCAGTTAAAATAATGTAAGTCTTAAAGAAACATGGTAGAAAGGAGCAGATTTGTTCATACACTACATGTTACATAGCAACATTGCAAGGTGTCCTAGGATCCTTAAAAAGTTTAAGACTGTTGCAGACATTAAGACATTTTTTAATTACATACTGCACCTTTAACAAATTTAGGCTCAATGATGAATACTACGTATGAAATCTGACTTCACTCAGAAAGTTTTTCTTTAAGGTGTTTTTAAAAAAATTTTTTGACTTATTTTTAAATCACTTTTAACATGGTGGCACGGTGACTTATTGGTGTCACCTTGCACCTCCAGGGTCTGGGTTTGAATCCCGGCCAGATTCCATTCCCGCATGGAGTTTGCATGTTCTTCCCATGCTTAGTGGGATTCCTCCGGGTATTCTGGTTTCCTTTCACTGTGCAAAGACATGCAGATTGGGCTAATTGGAATTCTCAATTTGCCTGTTGTGTCTGTGTGTGAATGAATGTGTGCCCTGCGATGGATTGGTACCCTTTCCAGGGTGTATCTCGGCGGTGTGCCCTACTGTAAGTTTCCTGCGATAGGCTTCAGGCCCTGTAACCCTGTATACAGGATTAAGTGGTATAGATGATGAGCGTGAGTGAATTCATGTACAGTAATTGACTGAATATAATTTCTATCTGAATTTGATTTCTAATGAACAAGTCAGAGAAAATAGTAGACAAGAAGTACTCCCTGAGATGACATGAGGAAGAATCCCTTAAAGCGAAGCATGCATTCTAAATGAAGTGTATTCTCTAGATTAAATCTTTAAGGATTTCCAAATTGAATAGAATTTCAGAATACTACATGAAGCCGACCTCTTTTTTAGGTCCAGATGGCACTGGTTTAGGGATCTCTATTTGAAAATGCATTCAAATATGACTATGGTTCGATGAAATTTTTACATTGGATTCTGTTTTGCAAGATTTCTTGCATTTCTGTGACCCAGAGCCAGGAATCCATACTAGGGCTGCAGGAATGCTCAGTGAAATCAAATTTCACATCTGGCCTTTCCCACTTTTCTCTGAAAAAGAGACATTACTGTCGACCAGTCTCTCACCTTTCTCCAATGAAAATGTCTGTGGTCATCCACCTTTAGTACGCTCATTTATTTGTTCATAACAAACTGAATTTATGGCTACCCTCCTGCTGCTGGTTGCCACTGACAAAGCGCACTGAGTTACTACGTTCCACCTGAGCAAACTCTCACCTCGTTTTTTTTATTTTTATAATATTAGGACCTTTTGTGTGTGAGCCTCGGGAGTAGGGCCTGTTCAAGTGCCACCACTCTCTCCTTCAAAAGCCATCAAGCCTGTGAGCACTGACCCGGCAATTTACTGTGACAGTGGCGGTCTGCTGATATCTTTCATAAAACACTCTGATTGACGATGGGCGAAAAAAGTGTGTTCAGTCATCATGGCAAGTCATAAATTCACTCACACACATGGGCACACAGCTTGAGTCCCATGTGTCATGGTTAAGATGCTCCGCATGGCTCGTCTCCCGTGCAGTATATCACTCACACGGCCCGGTGTGACTATCTTATGATGTGCCCTTACCTCTCATTGGGATTTTAATCATTGTGTAAATCACGAGTGTGTCTCAGATGGAGGGAGAGAGGCAACAACAAGGGTGAATACAAAACCTGGCCTAGGTGTCGTTCATATTGGATTTCCCAGGTGTCACTATTGCTGACATATTATGCAGTTATATTATGGGAAATATCAATATTTTATAGGAGTAATCAAAATCCTTCACGTTCGTACACGTGTTTCCTCAGTAAAGGACACAATCAGTTACATTTCCTAATAACTAGCATGGCACATGCATATGTAGGGATCCCAGTATTTGTGTGCATTTTTTATATGAGCAAGTCTGGCTGTTCAGCATCCCACTGATTAAGTGTGTACGCCCTTCACCTTTGGCCATGTTCATTAGGCATGGTTGCAGAGTCGTGGAGTAGAGCTTGGAGAGGTGGAAAACACATCAGGTTTGTCCACCGATGCCACACTGTGTGTATTTTCCCCCAGGCAACCATCAAGGCCTATGAGACATGCTGAGATTAACTTAATATATAATTCATCATCCTGAGCGCTCTCTCCAACAGACCGCTCCCTATCTAACTCGGTTTGGCGTTAAAACCCCTCCACATGTTCTCCCCCTCCTCAACTCATTTCCAGTGTAACACAATCTGTACTCCCTCCCAGAGTACGGCAAACGAGTGGGGCACATTTCAAACAACTCCTAAACTAAAGCATGTCTTTTCTTTCTTTTGTTTATTTTTTTTCTCCCATTTGTTCCATTTTTACAGAATACAAAGAAATCCTTAGTGTTTGAGCAAGACACAGCAGACAAAAGAGAGTCATTTAAATAACTACACATGCACGCAATAAATCAAGTACTTTTCAAACTCGTATATGTGTTTATATGTAGTAGGTCTACTGGGGAAATTGTAAATGCATTGCAGTTTAAGATTCATGTCGCCCTAAAATGGCCTATAGTGGATGTGCATGATTTCCAATCACGTATAAGAAATACCTTAGCTAATCTGTGTAGAAGGAAAATAAACATGGGTTCTAATGGGGAGTAAATCACTTTGCCGACGCAAAGTGAGCTGCATCAACTAAGAACATATTGCTAGTTAACGGGAGAAAATGCAGTATGGATATTAAATCTTATCAGGTTTAATGAAGCGGAAAATGAAGGCTGCTAATGCTTTTAGTTTCAAACTGAATCAGTGCCTCTTTCCTTAAAAGCATGACAGCTCAAGCCAGCGTTAACAGCACATAGCCTGAGCTGCTGAAAACATATTCCCTTGTCATTAAAGCACAGACAGAAGAAAAAAAAACATCAATTCTGTTATGTTTTGAGATAAATTATTCATCCAACCATTTATTACCTATACTGCTTATCCTGAGTAGAGGAGAGGGAGAGGGGGCCTGGTGCCGGACTATTGCTGGGAACTTAAAGCACAAGGTGGGATGCACTCTGTATAGACTGCCAACCCATCGCAAGGCAAAACACACTACAGAGAATTTGTAAATGCCAATCAGCCCACACTGAATGTCTTTGGATGGTAGGAGGAAACCAACCAACACAGACCAGAGGTGAGATTCAAACCCTTCAGCTCTGGAGTTGTGAAGTGGCTGACATTTAGCCACTAAGCCACTATGCTGCAAGATATAATTAAATGACATAAACCGATTAGCTATAACACTAACACTGATTATCAATTATATACTAGTAAACTGTTGACAGAATCATGGACACCTAAGGCTCATGTGGCGACCAAAGGCTAGCTGTCTGGTATGATCCCATGGAAAATCCAATGCTTTACAAACCATGATGAAAAATTCAGTGCTGGCCATGATAGAAAGGTATCAGAACACCCAGTGCACTACAGCCTGCAACACGTCCCATTGGCCTGGCCTCTAAACTCCCCAGATCCCAATCGGATTGAATATACATGGAATACACCAGGCAAACAAGTCTGATCCATGTAGACCCCACTCTGCAACCCACAGCACTGAAAGGATCCACAACCAATGCCCTAGAGGCCCTCTGGAGATCCGCCTTGAGGGGCCAGAACCTCCCCAGTGGTTAAAGATGAACCCAAAACCTAGGTGGTTTTAATATTATGTCTGTTTGGTGTATAAGTCCATTGTTAGATTACTTTAGGGAAAAAGCTAGGTTTTATCATTTTAGTGAAATCATATCATTTCAGTTATTTCCATTTCTGCATATAAGTACCACATCGTAATCTGTACTGAATATTGTCTGCTTTTTACTTTCATGTATGTATACAGAAGAAACAGGAAAATTACATTGAATGCTTGAGGTTTAAAGCAGGTAATTAACATCACTGGCTGTCTTGCATGCCTGTCCCAGTAACGGTTGGATGGCACAAGCTATAATCTAATCCTTGGAATATTTACCCATTATTTTATAACCCTGTGAAATTTTAAGGCCACTCTCTAACATGCTAATTAGCTGCCTGGCAGGTAGAGTATCTCTTCTCAGACTTTGTGTAGCGCAGTATGCACCTGCTGTTTGAATGACTGCTTCGAAACCACTGCACAAATTTATAAGTTCTGCTCACGGAGCACATCCTGGTTACAGCTTGATGTCACGCAGTCCTTATACGGTTTCACTTTCCATTAGGTAACTCAATCACTGGGAAAAGAACTAATAGTGCTTACATTATATTCTGTCCAGATGCTATGACCCTCGAGGGAAGATAAGATCGGAATGACTCATATAGGTTTGCTGGTTTCAAGGTTTGAAATGGGATTCATTTTGAGTAAAAGGCTTCTAAAACACATTTTCTGAAATGATATTCCTTGAAACCCCAAACACAAAGCTGACAACTTGAACTTAGTTCACCGAAGTTGAATCTCTCTCTCTCTCTAAAAAAAGGACATTTTTACCTCCGAAATCTGTTAACTTTGCTCAAACACAATGCAATAAAACGCATAGGCACGACTAATAGCTAGTTTAACTAATTTGTTTTAACGCAAATTCAGTATTTATTTAAAATACGATATTTACTATTCGATACGATGTATACAATACAATACATATTTTGATACAACAAACATAAGCATTTCCTAAATACAGTACAGTATATACATTAGGTTTTACATTTTCAGCTGAGTAAAAATTTTTTAGAAAAAAGTCAACAACTAAAACTCACATTCAGTCACTTAGCAGAATATAGTGAAACAAAAGCTGTGCATTTGAATGGAAAAAACACTGGTGTGTCTCCAGGTGGTATGTCTGAAGCAAAGGGGTTTTCCCATGCTCTGACTGCTGTGACAGATGTGTTTTTTGTTAGTCATGCTGTAACAGCCACATAGCTCTGTGATACTTTTTGAAATCTACAGTATGTTTGAGACAACCGTATATGGCCTTTCCATTGACTGTATGTTTTCAGCAGGGAAAAGTTATGTAAATGCTGCAGGGAGTTTGTGACGTGTTTGTGTCTATTTATCTGTGTGCATGTTAGTGTTGTTCATGTTTTCCTCTGATTTTAGAGACAGACAATGTAGCGCATTTGTCAGACATAGTTGTGGTATTAGTGCCAGTATATGGTGCACATATGGTATTTGGTTGATTCGGTACACTGTAATGTCTTAATCCAACGCTTCAGTTCCATGCAGTGTTGTAACTACTATTACAGCTATTATAATGCATTGTGCAGTTATTCAAAGATGTCATTCTAGTTTTTTGAATGCAACTAGCACTACTATGCAACTAGAATTAATTGCAGAAAATATGAATATCAGGCATTGTTGGATTATAATTCAAATAATGAAATGGCTAGTATTTTACATAGGATTGTACCTATGTACAATAGGTATAATCTATAGGTACAATACACAGTACTGTGTAAAAGTCATGAGTAACCCCTCATTTCTTCATATTAAATTAAATTATGTTATTCACTTCACTTCAATTTTTGCATAGTGCTATAATCATTGTTATAAAGCAGTTTTACAGAATTAAAAAAAATATGGAAATAAATTTGAAACGAATGTAAGAAAAAAGTATAAATTATAATAATCAGTTTATCCATGATGAGTAAGTCAAGGCGATAGTAACAAGGACAACATCCCTGAGATGACAAGAGGAGGAAACCTTCAACAGGGAACTCAACAAGTAATCCATCTTCATTTGGGTGATTTGTGTGGAACTGTTTTTTTAAATGAGAAGAAATGTCCGTGAATGTACTTATTTCCAGAGACATAATTTAGGCAAATATTTTCATAGGATAATCTGAATTTTATGACTGCCCATTGTAAGATCAATGGAAATTATGTTGATTCAATTGTGGGAAAAAAGTGGTAATGTTTTTTTATTGCAACACGCTGAGACACTACTTAAAGACACTATTAAAAATTTTATTGTTTTTGTAGCGACCTCAGCAGCAACTTCATTTCCCCTCTCGTCTGTTCCAACCACTCAGCAGTTAGCTTCACCAGTACACTAATCACAATTCTGATCATCTGCCATCGTCTGCTCCTGTTTCTCACTGGCTCATGTTACAGTTTTTTTGGATTGCTTAAGCACGATTTTTAAAACAGGACCCGTGTTTTCAAAATAGTACACACAATTAGCACAACCACACACCCAATTAGCAAAACACTACAGATCCTTTGCATAATTAAACACTCTTGTAAAAA
>JAQQZT010000020.1:9688241-9699400 GCA_030068275.1 Clarias platycephalus | reverse complement strand
TGGTAGTAGTAGCCTTAATGTGGGAGCCCCCTAGTGACGGGGAGGAATTGGACACGACTAAATTAGGGAGAAAAAAAGGACTATAGGTGACCTATCATATCAAGTCAGGTAGTAAGTCACACACCAGACTAGAGATCTGCATAAAGAACAAATGATATCACCCTGTGACTTTGATTTGATTATGAAGTGGTTTTTACTTAGACAAATGGACAACAAATTTAATGGATGAAAAATTTGCTATTAATTTGTTATTATCATAGACAAGAAGTTTTGTTTGGTTTACTGAAACTAAATATAGAATTAGACCTGCAGAATTACAGCTTAAAGCTTATGAATGTCACATTTATATTGGTGGGTCCTGTCACTGTTATTTATTTTCTTTTAAATTTTTCAACGGTGAAGCTAAAATGATGAAACTTAAAAAATCTATTGGTTTTAAACCGTGCTATCTTCCAACCAGTTGTTACAAGCAGTTTGAATGTTCACCTTTAGGTACTCTATTAAATTTTCAATTGTGTCAAAATCAGTTGATAAATAAAAGATCTCCTTGGTTCTTTAACAGAATTGAGAAGCTTTTAGTCCTGAACATTTTTGAAGGTACTTTAATGAACACTGAACTAGCTGTAGCTGCTTACTCCAGGTGTGATAGAAAATCATTCATTTTTTAAAATGCTATAAAACCATGCTGCTGGTGAAGTTATTTTTAGGACTAGAAGGGAAATCCTGGTGTCAAAATAAGGTTGAGGGTTTCTCTCTTTATTACTACATCACAGAATCCTCATTTCAATATTCTAAAAACAGGATATTGGTATTTTTTGTTTCCCAAGGCCCTCCTCGAAAACAAACTCGAACTGTCCATATCTCAGAAACCGGACAGAATATGGTAATCAACTTGGTATCAGAATGGAGCTTATTTAACCAGGAATATGAAAATATGCATAATTCAAATAACTCAATGCAACTTAATACCTGTTATTTATAATGAATTATAAATATATCATAAATATTATGTCAAAGTTATTTTGATATCAGTGATTTTTTTTTTGTTTGTTTGTTGGGGGGGTATGGATGCTATACATACAGATTGTCTCACATATTTGTAAGAATATAAATATGCAATTTAATTCAGTCTTATGCAAACGTTTAGGCACCCCTTGATAAATAACAGATTTTGGTGATTTTGTTTTATTGAAAAGATGTTAACACAGTCTCTCTTAGAAATGGAAAAAAATTCACTATATTTTCAGAAAACATTGATGCATAGTTACTACTTATGCCATAAATTGAACAAAAAAAAAAAAAAAAAACATTATGGCACTGTGCAAAAGTTTGAGCACCCCCAGAGTTCCAGAGTCTCAGATTCTTTTTACAAGGTTTCAGACCTTAATCAGCTCGTTAGATCTGATGTATGGCAACAGCTGTCATTAGTAAATGCCAATTTCAAAGCTTTACAAATACTTTGACTCTTCAAACCTTGTGCTCACACTTGCGGACACTCAACAACCATGGGTTCCTCTAAGCAGCTGTGTAAGACTCTGACAATGCAGGAGAAGGCTACAAGAAGATAGCAAAGCGTTGTCAGTTTCCACAGAGAGAAATGTAATTAAGAGATGGCAGTTTAGGGGAACTGTGGAGGCCAAGATGAGATCTGGAAGAACAAGAAAACTCTTCGAAAGAACTGCTCATATGATGGTCAGAAAGACAAATCAAAATCTCCATTTGACTACAAAAAACCTGCAGGAAGATTTAGCAGACTCAGGAGTGGTGGTGCGTCGTTCCACTGTGCAGCGATGCTTCCAAGACCTTCATGGAAGAGTCAGCAGAAGAAAACCTTACCTGCGTCCTCATCATAAAAGTCAACGTCAGAAATATGCAACAGAACATTTACAGATGCCTGATGTGTTTTGGAAACAAGTGCTGATGGAATTGAAATAGAACTCTGTGGCCACAATCAGCAAAGGTGTGTTTGTAGAAAAAAAGGAGCAGCATTTCATGAAAAGACCACCTTGCCAACTATTAAGCATGGGGGTGGATCTATCATGCTTTGGGGTTTTGTTGCAGCCAGTGGCACAGGAAACATTGCACGGGTAGAGAGAAGAATAGATTCCACTAAATACCAGCAAATTCTGGAAGCAAGCATCACATCATCTGTAAAAAAGCTGAAGCTGAAAAGAGGATGTCTTCTACAACAGGACAATGATCCTAAACATACCTCGAAATCCACTATGGAATACCTCAAGAGACGTAAGCTGCAGGTTTTGGAACGGCCATCACAGTGCCCTGATTTAAACATCATTGAAAAGTTGTTTGTAGATCTTAAAAGAGCTGTGCATGCAAGACGACCAAAGAATATTACTAAATGAATTAGAAGTCTTTAGAAAGGAAGAATGGGAGAAGATCCCAAGGACAAGAATTGAAAGACTTTTAGCTGGCTATATCTGCGAGCTGTGATATCTTCCAGAGGAACTAATTATGTTGGTTGCCCAACATTTTGCACAGTGCCACAATAATGTTTTTTATTTTTTATGTTTGTTCAATTTATGACATAAAAAGTAAATGTGCATCACTGTTTGCTGAAAATATTGTAATTTTTTTCCATTTCCAAAAGAGACTGTGTTAACATCTTTTCAATAAAAAAAAAAAAAAAAAATCACCAAAATCCGTTATTTATCAAGGGGTGCCTAAACTTTTGCATAAGACTGTATAAATTAAAGTAGATTAATGTTGATTAAGTTGCAATTAAAATAAATAAATTAATTAATTAATAAATGAATGAAGCAAACTCATGTTTTGTGTTTTATAAATTTGAACAAGGGGAAAAAGTGTTGCACACAATTTCACTTTTTATTTACAAAAATGGTTGATGCGAAACATAAACTATACAAAACTTCAGTTTACAGCATCATCAGCCTCCTCCTTTACCAGGTTCAGTTTCACAATAGTAGTTGATGATGGGTGCAAATGACTTTTCTAGTTTTTAGCATTCTCCAAATGAATTCAGAGCGACCACTTCACTGATCCTGTGGCTAAATGATGCACTGTGTTGCGTCTTTTTATGGATGTGTCACAGTTTTCTAGGTGATCATTCACTGTCATGGTGTGTCACTATCATGAATAGGTAGTTTATTCAAACCATTGAATGATGGTTTGAATAAATGAATGGTTGATGGTGAAACCATTCCGGTAGACTTTTGTTTGGCTTATTTTTTCTCTACTGTCACCTTTAATTCCCAGCATCCTTCAGTGGGTCTAGACATTTGTTCTTATTCTCAAAAATATACCCCTAATCCAAAATTCTTATGCAAACATTTCTCCACATCTCAAGCATGCCTTTTCCATAGGCTGCACTGTAGAAATCCTGAACAACAAAAGTTATTAACAGACTTTATTAACAATTTAACAGAATAACAACTGACTATTAAAGGTTTTTTTTTATTTTTTATGTTTATAATAACATACTGTATATACTGTACTGTATAAAACCCATACAGACTGTCATTCAGCTGCATTCAATGTTATAACAGATTAATATCTCCTGGAATAATAAGAACAATTAAAATTGTAATAATGTAAAAAAAAAAAAAACTCTATATATATTTTAATCACACACACTTGAACCAAAACCTCAGACTATCATGAAGGTCATGAACATGACTTTGAATGCACTGGACACTGAGAAAAGCGATAGAAGAACCAGTTCCTGTTCTTTTAAACATGTTGAGCATGATCAATATCAAAGGTTGACTCTTATCCTTGGTGAGGTTAATTGTGAAATGAACTCAATTAATCCAAATGAAGCAAAGTCAAACACTGTTTAGTTGGGGCTGGGGTGAGTGGCGTACATTTGTAATGCCCAGGCTCTTTGACAGCTCGGGGTCACCTGCAGAAAGAGGGGAGCTAATCTAATCGAGCAGGTGGATCCATATGCCTCCATGTTGTCTCGCCAGGCCAAATGATTTCTGATCTTGGAACAGAAGGAGTTTAGCAGACACCCTCTCTAGAGTAATCAATTAATCAATTATTTCCATTGATCAGTCAAGAGCTGGCTAATGTTCAGCGGTGTGAGAAGAAAAATTATACAAATGCAGAACACTTTCTTTAAAGCACAAAATGTTTTCTAGAAGCAGTTTCATGCTCACAGACTTTGTTATCTTGGTTATGTTTCATGCATTTTTTATGCTTTAGAAAATGGATGCTAATAAAAGAGAGAGTGTTCCATTACATTTGCAAAAAATTAATGGTTGAGGGGAAAAAAATATATACTTAGCAAAAACCAAGAAGGCTTGTTTACACTAATCACTTTCAGTCTTCACTTAAACCCTCTCAAATCCTATCTTCTTATTTATTTATACTTTATTTACAGTGAAAGTAGAAAGTGAAAAAAAAAATAGTGGAAAATCAATTGGCCCAAAATGTTATAATGCGCATGGAATACACATGGCATAGTTGCAGTTTAATCAGATACTGAGCATAACAACTCCTTCAGGATTCATACATCTGCCATCCAAAAATAACAGATTGCTAAGGGTTTGAAAGTACTTCACACACATGTACTGTATCGGTACTAAGTCTTCGAACCCAGAGCTTGTTTTGCTGAATATACACAGCTGTCAGGATTGCACAACAGTTTTGAGTGTCTTTTTTATTTTTTTTTATTTTTGAGTGTCTTGATTTTATTTCATTTAAACCAAAAACATGACTGAGCAAATAAATGAACTAGTTAATTAATACTAGGTCACATAGGCATAGACATATAAGATAATGTATTTTTTCATAGTTGTTTCTGGTGGTTTCTGTGACCAAAAGCGAAAAATAATAGGAGAATTTTTGTGAATTCTATATTTTTGCGACATCATTTTGATAATCTTTCTAGCAGTAAAATTTTATGTTTTAAAAGTCACAATACCTTTGGTTCATCATCCTACAGTATATCCGTACAATAAAACATACAGATTTATGTCTAAAGCTCAAATTCTCATATTTTTTTCGTTTTTGGTCACAGAAACCACCAGAAACAACTATGAAAAAATACATTATGTATCTTATGTGTCTATGCCTATGTGACCTAGTATTAATTAACTAATTAATTAGCTCAGTCATGTTTTTGGTTTAAATCAAATAAAATCAACAATTTCAACATATTGCCCAGGAAAAAGCATAAAAGACACTCAAAACTGTTGCGCAATCCCGGCAGCTGTATATATTCATCCAAGTACCCTGGACATCCATATAAGGAGTTTTTTTATTTATTTTTATCGTTCATTAACCAATATTAATGTTGCGTTTCCGACATGCATCTGTGCCGCTAGAGATTTAAACATTAACTGCTGTTGCACAAGAGAACGGTGACTAGTACGTAGATGTGAGGAGAATTAAGAGAAACTCGAGGCTGTTTTTGCAGCTTGTCTTACCCAAACATCTGTCTGTGTTGCCGCGCGATACATGATTCGGCTCTTTACCCAAAGCGGGTCACATAGGAACACTCACACCCACTGTCAAGGTGTTGTGTAAGCCTCAATTAGGTCTGCTTATGGTGCTCTAAATGAATGTGTCCCTAACCTTCAGTCCCAACTATTGCTGAAGCAATTAGAGCATGTCTAATGGCCGTGTGTGTGTGTGTGTATGTGTTTATACACAGTATGTGTGTAATAGGATAGGAGGCTGAACATAAAGACAGTTGATGATTATTTGTGGTTGGAGTAGAATGCAGGTTGTCTCCCTCCCCCTGACTCCTGTGCTATGGTTATTTCTCAGAGTCTATTCCATGACCTCCGCGCCCTCATTTCAGCAAAATAGTAATTGTTTTCCTTTTTTCTTTTTTGTCTTCTTCCTCTTCTTCCGCCGTTGCCTTTATGATTGGCTTCTTCATTCTGGCCTGAGCGAGAGGTGAAGATGAGAGGATAAGGACTGCTATTGTGCAGCTGCAAATCAACTTTTCTTGCACAGGCCTCTCTTGGGAGGAAAGATAAAGTAATTCAGTCTTTTTTTCCTATACTCAATACTGTCCACGTATTGTTATAGGAGGTGGCTGTGGGGAGGGGTGGTGCGGGCTGGAGAAAATAAAAACACATTGATCTATAGAGCTAATAGTACTGTTATCATAGATGGCCTGAGTGGGGATGGGGATGAGAGCATTGAAGAAGTAATAAAAAAGTGCAATGTTCCTTTTTGATTCTAATAGATTGGCACAGGGCCTTGGTGTTAGAACATGGCCAGTCAAGCCTGGACTCTAAAGGTAGCCTAGGACATGCAGGTCCAAGCCTCGGCTCTCCAGACCACTGTAAATGGTTGTGGTTGTGAGGTGGTTGCTGTGATAACACCCTCAGGCATTCGGGCTTCTGTTGTGTCAATTATACCCCCCCTCCCACCTCATTCTTCTTCTTTGAGAAGTCATGGCTTCGACTCTTTCCCAATATCTCCCAGCTGTGCCATGGCTCCCAGTAGGTCAGGAGGTTAAAACAGGCAGCATTTAATTGCTCCAGTGTGCGCTTTGGATGCATGGCGTACTTAACGCTCGATTGTTTCGCCTGACAGATTGAACATGTCTTTCGAAGAGGAGTCACTCTTTTTTTAAAAGTCATTTGACTGACAGTTGTTATCATCAACACTTCATAGACAATTACGCACAGCAAAGTTTGCGTCCGTGCCGTGCATGTTGAGAAACCTAAACAAGGCAATGGGGAAAACACAGAGGCAAATCCTTGGTTAAATGGTTTTCAAAGCCTCTGATTCAAGGCTTAACTGAGCCCCCTGTTGAAACTAACGTCTTATGATTTTTTCCCCCTTCTTTCTCTGTGGATTTCCCTGCCAGCTCCTGTGTTTCTTGTTGCCGTTAAGACCCTTTGGAGAACCAAATTCTCCCTTGGTTGGTGCGTGTCACTCTCTCTGTGCTCGTCTTCTCTTAGTGACTGACTGAAGAGCTCTTCACAACCCATTTGCGGAACTGCCACCCACTGTCAAAACCATCCCTAAAACAGCTGCACTACACTGGAGTGAAGGATGCCTATTTTTGTGCGTGGAGTGCCTGCTATAAAGTCGAGTCTGCTCCCAGACAGTTCCCGAGCAGAACGCCTGCAAGCAGCCTCTGCCCTATTTTGTGTCTCATTGGGTTTGATGGACGACTCCAGCCATATATACATCGCTAGACCATTACGGATGCTGAGGCAGGCAAGGCAGTGCAGCTTGGGGACCATCAAGCTGCTAATTATTGATTGTGTCTGTTCAAGCATGAGCTAATTTCTGTGTCCTCATTTGCATGCTGTATTGCATGCAGGATTAGGGGTTTTGTGTTAGTACACTGATCTCCTGTATGCTGTATGCTCCTCTTATGTTGGAGATATATGACGCTTTTACATTGGTGTAGACACAAGGGCAATAGAAGGTCACATTTTTAGAGTTCTTGTATCAAGCAAAAACAGAGTCTTTGAAGAGAAAGTAACATTTTGCTAAGAGCTAATTCCAACAACAATAATAATAATAATAAAAAAAAAACTTATTTTAAGGAATTATGAGTATAATTGTATACTTACAGTAGAATAAGTAAGTAATTGTCCATGATGCTGTGTATCTCTTTGCTGTGTATACAGTAGATGCCATAGAGTTCAAAACATTAAAAGTATAATCATATCAGTCTTGATTTTCTACAGTTTTATATGAAGCTTCCATGTTTAATATTATCAATATTCTTTAAACAAGTATATGTGGAAGAAAGTTGAAGCTATTAAAAAGTATATTTAATCCACAGGTTTGTGCTTAAGCTTAGATTATTGTCTTTGGGCATCGGTGGCTCACCTACCATGCAGAAGGCCTGGGTTTGATTCCTAACCAGTGCTCCAATCCCAGGACTGAAAAAGGCAGGGCATCACCTGTGCCAGTCCCATGCCCAGATAAATAAGGGTTACATTGGAAAAGGCATCCGGTATAAAACCTGTGCCAAGTTGAACATGCACTAAAAGAACAACAAATGTCTGTGCACTTTCTTCCTGTGTCCAAGCAAATTTCCTAGAGTTTCTCTGATTTCTTCCAACCTCGTCAAAAGTCTAAATTGCCCATAGATGTACAGTATGTTTGTGCATGGTGCCCTGGCATCTAATTAAGGGTGTATTCCTGGCAAAGTTTCCAGATCCACCACACCCCTGACCAGGATTAAGTGGTTACTGAAGTAAGTTATTGTCTTAGTGAACAGGAGTAGCTGCTGGCATGAGAGGTCACAAAACGTCACCCAATCTTTCAGTGTTCTAATGTAAAATCACTAAACCCACCTTAAAACTGCTGGATCAGCTTGCGCACCATGGCATCTTTGAGTCTCTCTATTACAACACTTTTGGAATTTTCCATTAAATGCAGTTAAATTGTGCAGCGACAAAGCTCTATGGGATATGAAGTGGTATATTTCCAAAGATTTCTGTTATGTGCCTCCGTACTAACAAGTCAGTTTAAGCATTCATGTATTCAGAGCTTGAAGCATCTCTGGCCTATTGTAGAGGTACTGTAAAGATCTTCTGATAAACAATGATGTCTACATTAAAAAATGACAGAATGAATGCTAAACTTATCAGATGATGATTGAACTAAGCTCCATCATAGACAATCCACCTGACTCCGAAACGTCCAAAGACGAGTGTTTTAAACGAGTTCAGCTACAGTATATGAATATATCTTGTGCATATCTAATAGATATCTAATAGAGCTAATAGATCTCACACAAAGATCTGAGATCTCACACACACACACGCACATGTTTAGCGTGTTCAGAAGACAGTGATGGTGTGAGTGTGTGTGGCTCTAAGAGTACAATAATGTATTCTTCCTTCAGTCTCGTGGATGGGGGTTGACACACACAGGCGTCTGACACACAATTACACGCGGGCGCGCGCGCACACACACACAGAAATGTTAATGATGAGAGCTGTTGAAAACCCTAAATTAGGGCTGTTCTTCTTCAAGCCTGAGTCAATAGAGAGACTGTGCTCCTGTTTGAACTGGGGAGGGGGGCTTTTGTGTACATCCCCATGCCACAGATGTTCCCCCTGCCTCTGTATAGGTCCCGTTCCCCTCCAGTAAGCACTCTGGGTGTGTGTGTGTGTGTGTGTGTGTGCGTGTGTGTGTTTGCGTATGTAGCTCTTTTTGCACCTGCCTATACCCTGCTTCTCTGAAGTGGAGCTCTTAGGAATTTCTGGAGAACTGCTGGCAATTTGGGGGGTGAAGGTGTAGATGAGAGAGAAATTACATTAGGGAGTGTGTGAGAGTGTAAATGAGCGAGTTAGTAACGGTGTTGGTGGGTGAATAAATGAATTTGTGTGTGCGTGTGTGTGTAAGAGTAAATAAGTCACTATATATGTAAAATAAATGAATGATTAAATAATTGTGTGTGTAAATGTGTGTCCATTAGTAAAAGAATAAATGAATGAGATGTAAGAGAAAATCACTTTTCACTTACAGTCAGTAAGTAAAAGCGTGAGTAAGTGGGTGAATGAGTGAGTAAAGGAGTGGAAGTGCGTGGGGGTAAATGATGACCGAGTGAGTGTATGTGTGAGTGATTAAATGAGTGGATGAATAAATGAATAAGTGAGTATATGAGAACATAAGTGAGTACACAAGTGAGAAAGTCAATGACTGAGTGACTAAGTGATTATATGAGGAAGTAAATGATTGATTGAGTAAATCAGTGAGTACATTTACATTTAGGCAGTTGGCCGATGCTCTTATCCAGAGCGACTTACAAAAAGTGCTTTGAAGTTTACATCACTGGACAGATACTTACACTGGGTTACTAATTAAGTGCCATCAGTCAAACACAAAGTCAGTGAGTAGGAGATTAAGAGAGAATGAATTAGTATAAATGAATGAGTGTGTGCATAAAAGAGTGCGTGAGTTATTAGATGAGGAAGAAAGTGAGTAAATATGTGAGTGAAAAAAATAAGTAAGTAAAAATGCGAATGAGTGAGTTAATAAATAAGTCAGTGAGTAAGTTTAAGTGGGTGGGTGATTAAAAAAGTGAGGGTGTAACTCGGTCAATAATTTTTTGAGTGAGTAAGTAAATTGAATTGACTAAATGAATGAGTGACTGAGTGAGTATTTGAGTAAGTGAGGGTTATCAGGTGAATGAGTGAAAGATTGATCAAGTCAGTGAATGAGTGAGTGGTTGAATTAGTAAATGAGTGAGCGAATGAATGAATAGATAAGTGACCAAGTGAGTGATTGACTGAGTGATTAAATTAGTCAGTAAGTAAAAATCTGACTAAGTTAAAAATTTGTCATAAGTGAGTGAGTAAATGAGTGAGTGAGTGAGCGAGCAGGTATGTGCATGAGTGATTGAGTGAGTGACTGATTGAATGAGTGAATAAGTGATTAAATGAGTGTAAATGAATGTGTGAGTGAGTAAGAAAATGAGTGAGTGACTAAGTGATAAAATGTTTGAGTAAGTAAGTGAGTAAAGATTGAGTGAATAAGTGTGTCAGTGAGTAAAAATGTGAATGAATGAGTTATAATGAGTGAGTGAGTGAATAAGAGTACATGGGTGAGTGATTAAATAAGTGAATGTGTAACGTCAATAATTGAATACGTGAGTGAGCGTGTAAATGACTAAATCAGTGACTGAGTGAGAAAATGAGTGAATGAGTCATTGAGTGAGTGAGCAAATGAGGGTGATCAAGTGAGTGAATTAATGAGTGATCAAGTGAATGAATGAGTGAGTGAGTAAATGAGTGAGTGAGTAAATGAGTGAGTGAGTAAATGAGTGAGTGAGTAAATGAGTGAGTGAGTAAATGAATGAGTGAGTGAGTTTGGGATTACTCCGCTAGGATGTGAACGAGTGAGTGAGTAAATGAATGAGTGAGTAAATGAATGAGTGAGTGAGTTTGGGATTACTCCGTTTAGATGTGAACGAGTGAGTGAGTAAAGGAATGAGTGAACGAGTGAGTAAATGAGTGAGTGAGTAAATGAATGAATGAGTGAGTTTGGGATTACTCCGTTTAGATGTGAACAAATGAATGAGTGAACGAGTGAGTGAGTAAATGAATGAGTGAGTGAGTTTGGGATTACTCCATTTAGATGTGAACGAGTGAGTGAGTACATGAATGAGTGAACGAGTGAGTGAGTACATGAATGAGTGAACGAGTGAGTGAGTACATGAATGAGTGAACGAGTGAGTGAGTACA
>JAQQZT010000020.1:9666664-9688141 GCA_030068275.1 Clarias platycephalus | reverse complement strand
TGAATGAGTGAACGAGTAAATGAATGAGTGAGTGAGTTTGGGATTACTCTGTTTAGATGTGAACGAGTGAGTTTTTATGCAGTCGTCTGAATGACATAAATGTGTGTGTGCTGTGTTGTACATCTCCCAGAGAGTTTTTCAAAAAGTGCTGAGTAAAGGTTTTAAACGCAGAATATTTCCACTCCACATCTGATGCAGACTTATTTCCCTTTCCGCTCCACGCTATCAGGATTAGGACCTCATCATATACAGGAGATGGAATTCGTGAAGAAAAAAAAATTCAGTGCCTGGTGTTAAACATGCTTTACATTTCAGTGCATCAATATTTGTTTTGCCCTGATGCTCCATATCTTCCTTCTGGTTTTATGTGTGTGTTTTCTTTGGGTACACACATGTATCTGTGTCTGAGTTGTCTGTCAAGCGACTGCCTCGACTGTGTTGAGCTTCTATTTATAGCCAATAGGGGTCAGAGTAACCAACATAACTGACTACAAGGGAGTACAAGTGAGAAAAGCAAGAAGGTTCTGATGGTGTGTGTGTGTAGGTGTGTATGCATGCATGCGTGTGTGTGTGTGTCACAAAAAGTCTTTAGTATGCATGCTTGATAATAGGGAGTTGTTTACACCTACATGCGTCTGTCTTTATTTACTGGAGATTAAATAAAGATTGCCAGTCTGACAGGCTTTATGAATGATCGCTGTACATTTGGAAAATCCTGCTTATCAGTCATGTCCATGCTTCCCTGTTTGAGAAACTTGTGTCATAAATGGAACTGATAACAAAAATAACACCCTATGCTGGGATTAAAGGAATAAATAAAAAAAAAGTGACAAAGAGAGATGATGTGTGTGTGTGTGTGTGTGTGTGTGTGTGTGAGAGAGAGAGCGAAAGAGAGAGAGAGAGATTAGGTCTCTAGTGGCTATGCTACTGGAGTGTGTTCAGGGGAAATATGTTAAAGGAGAGGGTTGGAGTGGTGTGATGAGGATTGTAGTTTAAATGGTTTATTTGAAATATAAATTTAGTCGTTCACCCCAGGTCTCAGTGGACCCGGTCTTCTCATCTCACGGCAGACACGCAAAATGCGACTTCACCGCAATTATTAATAAAGCATTCTTGTAATATTACGCTACGGGGGCTATGCATCATGCCCTGGCTGGCATGTCAGAGTTGCACAGCATCCTTCTGCTCTAAGGGCCCTCAGTGGCCTTGGAATGGAAATGAGAGCTGCAGAAGAGATGGGCAGCCTGTTTGTGTGTCGCAACAGAAACATGATGAGCGAGGAGCAGCCGCTGCCGGCCTGTTAAAGTTAACAACACACAGTACAAGGCGCACACAATGTGATGTGCTGCCACCCGTGAAAATTAGATATGCTCTGTTCATACATCGAGGCATGCAGTACATTCCACATTCATCTACACCGTGTCATGTACATGTGCACATAAAACCCTGAATTTCAAAGGTACATTTCAGACAAATGTTGCAAGACGGGCATTCACGTCAAACCTGGACTTTTGATTGTGCGGAATATCAGAACGCAGTTTTGAGAGTAAAACTATCTCTCTCTATATCTCTATACAATCCCCAGCTACACTAACACACTTATTGGACTGCCTGCTTCAAGTCTGAAACGCTGGCCTCGCAGGAATTCCTTTAATGGCCCAAACATACAGTATGGAGTGAAGTCAGGACTATAGGGAGATCATGGCAATTGCTCTTAGAGACGTTCTTGTAATGCGCAAGTGGTGTGACAGGCACTATGAGGTCTTTCACTGTCCTGCAAAGGACACCTTTGCTTATCTAACCAGGCTGTTTTTTATTTATTTATTTATTTTTAATTATTATCATTATTAAAGGAAAGTGCCATGAAAGGAGTTCCTGGTAGGCCAGTGTTTCAGCCATGAAGCAGTTAGTCAGAGTTTGGCTCCTCTGATCACTTTCTACCTTGATGGTATCTAAGCACTAGTGAAACACTGTGGTAAGTACATTAGTGTGGGAGGGGATTATATAGAGAAATAGAGGCAGTTTTTACTGTCATAACTGCGTCCTGTTATTCTGCACAATCAAAAGTCCTGGTTTGACTTGAACGTCCCCTTGAAATATTTATGTGAAATTTATCTTTGAAGTTTGTAAGAATTTTCTATAAGGGTTAGAGCTACACAGGCATTACTGTCCTAAGTTTAAGTCATATTACAGTATCTGTGCTGTACATGTACACACACTTTGCACATCATGGTGTAGATGAATGTGGAATGTACAGTACAGCCTGATATTGTTTCTATTCTTTTATTTTTTTTATTTTTATCATGACATTTTTTTCTTGTTTCATTTCTTTTTTTATTTTCATTTTACACATGTAGGGCGTGTGGTTTTGCTTGTCATGTGTGATTTTATTTGTTTTTATTTTTTTCAGATTAGTTTCTTTTCTCATGTAGGTCATTTGATTTGTTTTGTTTTCTCCATGTTATGACATTTTTCACATGACACCCGCACATGTTTCCGGGCGACACATCACTGACGTGCGCATACAATTTGGAATCTGACAGCAAGATTTTCCGTCATCGTATGAATCCATGATCTGATTTCTGCACTTGTTGTGCTAAACAAATAATAAAAATATAATTTTAATGAAAAGCATTTATAAGTGCATGCAGGAAATAAGTAAGAAAGATATTTGGAATTAACAGACAGTCTGTACTTTTTCTTTTCTTTTTTTTT
Organism: Clarias platycephalus; assembly: GCA_030068275.1. Taxonomy (NCBI): domain Eukaryota; kingdom Metazoa; phylum Chordata; class Actinopteri; order Siluriformes; family Clariidae; genus Clarias; species Clarias platycephalus. Next base: position 9,685,426 of record JAQQZT010000020.1, on the reverse strand, counting down.
CTTCAGAAACCTTATCTCTTCTTTCTCTCCCTCCTTCCTTCCATACCTCTTGATATTCCATCAATCCCTATCCTGTAAGTCAATAGGCTAAGATGAAAACACTCTGATCTTATATCATGCAAAGGCTGTTAAAGACACGGAGCACTCAAGTGTCCTCTGCCTGTCCTCTGTTCAAATAACCATCCATCTCTCTTTTCCTTCTTTCACCTCTTCCTCCTCTCTTCCCTCTCTCACCCACCCTCATGTGAAATAAAAGGTGGGCGTCTTTTGAGAGCTGACAGCTGTCAGGGCTTTATAGGCCGAAAAAGGTTAACCCTTTCTCATAAAGAAAAAGAACATGCTGGCGTTATGACCATATGGAAAGGGCACCTTTTGCTTTTTTGTACAGGTTATTATGAATGGATTCAAAAATGACCAATTTGTGATAGTATGCTACTAGTTGATCATCTTTTTCTCAAATAACAATAAAACTATTGAAGCAAATCTATGGCACTCAATTATATGTAAGTGTGCTGTTTCAAAATTGTGATGTACTCTATGTATTTACTGCCATGTCAATTTTCTTGGATTTTTCTTTTAAAAATTTGAAGAAGATAATTGTGAAATTATTGACAGGTAGCATCATTGTCTGTCAGTCAAAAGGCCTGGGTCTGTTTCCCAGCCATAGAATCACACTCAGCCACTTGTACAAATCAGTCCACTCCAAGAGCCATTTCCGAGCCCAGATAAAGCAGGATGGTTACATCAGAAAAGTTATCCAGCATAAAACCTCTACCGAATCAAATATGCAGAAATAAACCTGCTGTGTCGACCCTTAATGTAACAGCCAGAAAGAGGAAGGAGAAGAATTATGTAATTATTGCCTCACACTACTTTAAGACACATGAGACCATACAGTGTCCATATGACCCTTACAAGCAGAAAGAAAGATATGATCAGCTTTATCCAATATCTCTCTGAGACTCATCTTCTGGACATTATTGAATTTCAGCACTGACCATGCCATCTGTACATCCTAAAATAAGAAAGCCTTTTTTTTTTCAAGCTCTCTCACAGAAACAAAGTTAGAACTGATTAGAATGATATTGAACACACAATTCTACTCATGTCCTTGTGCATCATATTCATTTTTTTAAAAACATAAAAAACAATAAAAACAAACAAAAAAACAAACAAAGATGTCAATAGTGAATGACTACACATGAGCAAAACTGAAATAACATACAGTACTGTGGATTAAAAATTATTTTCCTCACAATGAACAATCTTGTGCTTTATTAGATCTAAGATACTAAAAAAATAATAAGGGCACATGCTCCTGCTTGAGCCACAGTGTGGGAGGCAAGCAACACTTGTCAAGGCAACATCTTATTTAACCTTAGCCATATTTAAAAAAAAAAAAAAAAAAAAAAAACCTAGAACAACAACAACAATAAATTATATATAAAAAGTGCAATCTGCAAGCTGCTGTAGAAGTTCATATTTTTCATCACTGAATACATTAATGCTGGGGTGCATTTCACCTAATAAGACAAACATGCAGGCAGAACTATTATAAACAAGTTTAAGTTTAAGTGGGTGAAAATTTTTTTTTCTTGATTACCTATAATAAGTAAGTTCTCAAAAAGAATAATTCAAGCATGAGATGTAAAAAATAGACACATTAAAAGAGTAGCTTGGGTTTCTTCAAGTCTCTCTTACCCAAGGGGCACAGATCTGGGCCGGAAACACAGCATAGGTCAAGGATGATAAAAAAAAATATATAAAAAATCATGTGTACCAATCAATGCATTTGGGTTTTCGAAAATGTCAGGTAGAATTAAAGTTATCATTACTTTTATACCATGTAAATTTTACCAATGTGTATATGGAATAATAATAATTAATAATAATAATAATAATGAGCAAAACTCTCAAAATGAACATATTATTTTTTTTATTGTTTGTTATTCATGGAAACAACTGAAAACTAGCAGAACAAAAAAACGTCTGTATGGTTGTTTAAATGAAATAAAATTCAGTTCACATATTGCCTATTTTGTTCTGAAAAAAAAAAAAAAGGATATTACACTCTATACTGCATATTTACACTCAATCCTAATCTCTATATGTTTATTAAAAAACTGCAAAAAACAAAAAATGGCTAAAATGCTCTGAGATTTAAAAGCTACATCAGAACTGAGGTGTATATAAGTACATTACCATTGGTCTTGGTCTTTAAAATTTGACTGCTCTGCACACCAACAGAGACGTTTGTCACAATGCAAGTACAATGTTAGTAGTAATGCATATGAGTCTCAGCTGAACTTTGGAGCGCATTTCTGTATGGAACGAGGGTTGTAGCATTTGGCCCTCATGTACTCGTTTTCCAGTTGACAAACTTCATGGTCGGTGTGCAGAGCAGGAAATCTTATAATGACAAAAACCTATTGTAGTATACTTATGTCTCTCGTTTTTTATTTAGGTGGCATGGTGGCTTAGTGGTTAACCCTGTTTCCTTGCATCTCCAGGGTCCGGGTTCGATTCCTGCCTCTGTGTGCATTGAGTTTGCATGTTCTCCCTGTGCTTGGTAGGTTTCCTCCAGGTAATGCAAGTTAGATGTGTGAGTGTGTCTACGTGTGTGTGCCCTGCAATGGATAGGCACCCCATCCATGGTGTACCACGTGCCTAAGACTCCTGGGATAGGATCCATGGCCCACACAACCCTATATACAGGATAAATCGGTATAGACAATGACGACATTGATGTTTTTTTTTATTTAAGACAGACCTGAAAAAGTCCAAACCAATATATCACTTTACTGCACAAAAATATGATTTGTGAAGTGTTTTATATTTAATTAATTCTATTTAAAAGTTATGTTATTACACCTATTAGTAGAGTCACCAATTAAGAACTGATTGTATATGATTATTTTAATAATTCTTTTTTTTCTGTGAGGAACTGAGCTCATCTCTTCTTGATTGAAAGGAAATTGGATCAGGTGAAATCTGATGTATGAAGCAGTCAAAGGTCTTAAATATGGAAATAACATCAGAAGGGGATGTCTTTCCAGGAGAAATTTATTTATAAAATTCTCAGATGTTCTTAGCCTATGACGTGTGAAATTGTTTCATCAAGCGTAAAAGGAAGGTCATCTTTCAAACAGCTTGCAATGGAACATTATTACTTTGATATATGACGAGGCTAAGGACCTATTAAAGTGTGGGGAGCTATTGCCCTGTCTCATAACAAATTGTATGATAAGGTTTTACTATAATGTACTCAAGGTACTGCTCAATACTCAAAACTCGTCACCCTGGTCTGGTAGCTTCCATGAAATGATGATACACGCAGACAACCTCATTTAATCTAGCTGACTAAAAATAGTCATAGACTGTTTGGGCCATTCTCACTTGATGAAGAACAGAATTTGTCAGGGTTTATTATTGGGGTTATTTGTTGAGAACATTAGGAATGTTCAGCTTCAAAGCTTCATTTGGTAAAATTACTTAGTGTGGAGGTGACCGGATATTTAGTTTTCCTTTTTTGTAGGGGTCGGGGGGGTTATCTAGGTGTTGTTTGCTGAGCAGTGGTGCTCGCAGCCCCCTACATCCGGTGCCTATGTTTTAGTATCAACTTTCTCAGGAATGGAGAAATCATCACTTCATTAGTTAGCCTGCAAGTCAAAGCACCAGGTTGTGTTTGCTCAGCCCCATGTTATGCTTGGCTGGAAAACCAATCAACTAGGCACAAAAAGCATTAGCCAATGTAATTTAAATTAAAGAGCTGATTATGTGCATTAAGACAGAAGAAAGAAAATGATCAGGTATTTTAATTCCCACAATAGGATCATTCATTGTTACCTTTGGCTTTAGTCTTTCCTGCTACTGAAGCATGTGGATTTTTGCCTATGAGATGTCATACTCTCTGGAACATAAAAGATATACTGGTGTCTGTCCTCCATCTTCATTTTGTCTAAACAAGTGTTTATGCACATAGTGAATTTACAATTTGCTAGGTTCAGACATATATAACAGTTTGGTGTGGTGGGATTTTGTATTTTGCTTAGTTTCACCAGAACTTCCACATCCTATAATATTTCTGATAATCAAACGATTGGGATGTGCATTGTTTAGACATGCATATGAAATAAACATTTTATAGTGCATAAAATCAGTATGCTGTACAGTATCTGCTTTCTTTCTATGACTGGTCAGTGAATAAAAGAAATGCTGGTGGTCCTTATACTGTATCAGGAGTCTAGTCCACCTCTGGTTTTGATACAGTGGAAGTATATTTTAAAAATATATTAAATTAAAAATGACATATTGATTACTACTTCCAAAGCTGTAATTTGTGCTGGTAAAACAGCACTTTATAAAGATGAGTTCTTGACTAAGAATGGACTGGCATTCAAGTGAATCCCCCCTCCTACCTTATAACCAAGGGGAAACCTTGTGAGCTGTACCTGACTGTTAACTTAATTACACAGACAGATGGTGGAAATGCCTGAAGGAATACAGTTTTAACAAATGCTAGGAAAACCTGGAGAGCTGTTTATCAAACAACAGTCAGATTTTAGCTTTACTAGTAGATCTCCATTCTGGCATAATGTATTACTACAAATTACCAAGAAGACATTTGTTAAAAGAAAGAAAGAAAGAAAGAAAGAAAGAAATCAGCAAAATGAAATAACTCTCAAATCTCAATTTTGCAATTTTGAGAAATGAAGCAAGAAGTCTTGCAAACTGATGGATAATAATTTGTGCACAGTCAGAAGGTTGTTAAAAAACACGAATATCAAAATATTTTGTTATTTATTTTAGGTTATGCTGCATGAGAGTGATTTATTTATTTATTTATTTGTTTATTTGTTTGTTTATTTGTTTGTTTTATTTTAAGGCTAAAACTATTCCTCCCACAGTTATGTCATAATTGACAAATCAGCCATAAGTTGTGTTTATGTGGTAATTTAAGTATGAAATTTAGTATCCATAATATGCTGACTGAGTATTAATAATAACAATTAAAAAAAGAAAAAAAGAAAAACCCAAGCTTTTATTGTGATCTTTCTGGCAAGTCAAACAGTAAGCGGAAGAAGCAAATTATAAAAAAAGAAAAACAAATGTTGTGCGTGGTTGCACACAAAACCTTTTTAATTACAAAGATTGTTGATGGTCATAAACATTATAAGCAATATAATTATTATAGATAACAGTATCGTCAGATTTAGTTTTATTTTGCGAAATAATCACAGCTCCCTATCAGAGTACAGGTATGCACCATTTAACCAACAGCTTTCCACACATAGCGCTTACATCTTGTGTCTCTTTTACAAAAATCACTTGTGCATATATGTTGTTGTGAAAGGTTATTAAGTACAGTATGTGCTTGTACTACAATATCTCACACAGCTTTGTTAAGTATATAACATTATGTCTGAAATCACATAATGTCATATTTCACAAACATATAATTGACATTAAGCAATGCATACCTGTTCTTTATTACTGCTGGAATGACTGACATACAGTAACAGAGTGTAAACATACTTTTCTTGCCTTAAACATTCTCCAAAAAACATTTGAACACATTTAAACCACACATGGTATAACAGTGTTGCACAGGAAGTGTCTTTGCTCCACTTATCCCCTGGCAGAAGGAAGCGATGTGACTGACTTGTCACAATGCGACGGCTTTTGTTTGAAAATCAGGTGACTACAGTCTGTGTTGTGCTTTGTGCAAAATAAGTTCCTAAAATAAGGTTATGTAGCAGATTTTAATTGAAATGCTTTGTTATAGATAACCTTGTGTCTCAGAATAATAATTGACCAAAATGAATAAAAGTCAGAAGATGATGTCATTTTCTGCTATCAAGCTGTTCATATTTATTAGGTACATGCTTTTTGGATTATTTTATTATGCTTTTCAAACAACTGATAAAATACAATAAGAAGACTGATTTCTAGAAATATCTACAATATAAAGCTATTTTCTGTTTATAAAATGATGAGTGAAGAGAAACTGAATGCATCTTTAAATCAGACAGCTTTAAATGCTTCTCATTCATTCAAGCTTAAGGGTCTCAAAAGGACCTGGGAAAAGACCTAATGACCTAAATACCGAAAGAAAAATGGCAAAACAGTGGCATAAGACATGCTGAATAATGGCTCATGGCGTAAGATATCCCAAGAGATGTAAGCATTCCTAATTAACTAAAAGGTATTGCATAGCGTCTGCTGGACACTGCTAGTGAGATTAAAGTTAAGACAAAGTAATGCATGTTGGAAATACTGTAATACACACAAGGCTACTCTTTTACACACAATTTATTAACCCGTTCCTCGTTTTGTTGCTTTATGGCTGCAGCTCCAGGAAGGCCTCCTATCACTATACTGTATACAAGTTGGTTGTAGCAAGGTGAGGTAGTTAAAGAACCATTATTCCACAGCCTTGAATGCTGTAATATCAGCAACAGCACTATTCAGCCTTCATAATAAAAAAATAAAAAAATAAAAATAAATACGTAAAAAAATCTGGTAAACTACAGTATGTATACATAATATATTATATATTACATATTGGTATGAATTCCTTAAATTTCTTACCATTTTCAAAACAAACAAACAAATACATAAGATTTTTTTTTTAATCCACTAATCTGTGATGTTGATATTAATGGTGGTGAGCACTCTCAAACATGTTGCTCTGAAATCCCAGAGGTGTTCAACTGGGGCGACAACTTGTGATTCATCATTTTCATAGTCATCAAATCATTTAGTGAGCCATGAGAAGATCAGATCAGGTTTAAGTAATTTGTCGAAGAAAAGTTGTATTGATTTGCATGACTCTTTCTTGTAAGACCAGGCAGATACTGTATGAATTCTGACTGATTTAAGCCTAGAATCAGCTACATCTCATTTTCAGTTGTCATTTGATGTGCAGCTTCCTGGTGCACGATTAATCACTGATCATCTGATGATCTACTGTATGTTGGGAAGATTTTGGGCATTTTTTGAAATTTCAGTCAACTGTCTTGCAATGTAAGCAGTTCCATGGTTCAATTTTACACAATTGCAATTTGCACTATTCTGCATTAATTCACCTCAATGTGCCCGCATACATACTGTACGTATTCTATACAATGTGAAATTTCTATGTTCTTCGAATATAACATTATTGGAATGGTCAATAAACAAATTCAAACCCCAAAAAATGTTCTGTATAAATGTACATTGTGAGCATATTGTGTTCAGTTGCTCGACTATACAGTGTGAGCATGGGCATCACAGGTACAGTACAGGTCATTCTGCAAGGCCAATTAAAATGCATTATGTAAGTTAAAATGTCTTATACAGTCAATAAAAATTGCACAGTGTCTGTCTGGCCTAAGGGAACTGATGGACTAATGGACACAAAATCCAATCCAATGCCAGCAAAATGAGCAATCAGTTTTCCTTCACTTTGTCAACTTTGGCAGTGTACATGTATATACACAGTATGTCGACGCAATGTCTTTCTTTAAACGCATTGAGGCTGAACAGACTTGGTATGGAGTCTATCCTCAGTCCTTGAATATGTTGTTTAAATTATCAGTCAGTGCAGAGTATTCAGTCATCCAGACTTGGAGACCAACAAGAGTCATTGCCAATATGGTCTGGTATTAATTTCAAATGAATAAACAATTTCTAATCTATGATGTTTTCTTTAGGACACTGCGTGCTTAGGACAAAAAATAAAAAATTATAATAATAATAAATGCAGGTCATGTATCATTAATCACAGTGTTAAATGGCAAAGGGCAAAAACCTCAGACCTGCCCCCCCGCCCCCACCCCCCAATTCATTTCATTAAATGTTTGATAGGCTTTTATAACATAGAATGGCAGCCAAGAGCAATGCTGTGGTATTGACATTCTGCATTTGGCTGAATGATTTATAAAGGTAGATAGAGGTAATTTAATTTCAGGCTCTTCCTCTGGCTCACCTCAGTTTGTTCAAGAGTAAGTGCTATGATTTAATCTGTCCTCTACCACATGGTGAATGCATGCAATGTGTCTACTGTATATTGCATGCATCCACCATGATGTGTTAGAGGACAGATTAAATCATAGCACTTACTCTTCAACAATATTCATGTGTGTGTGTGTGTGTGTGTGTGCCTGTGTGAGTAACTGTGTTTATATCCTGTGAAATCAAGATTTGGCAGGAGAGGAAACGCACAGCACTGTGTATTGTAGATATTCTTCAGTAATCTTAGAATATATAAGCTAATCAGTGTTTGCGGAATCATAGTTCACTGTTAACAGGAGATATCTGTGACAGTGACTGGTGAGTAAGTGGGGTGTGTGCACCTGTCCTTGAGCTTGAATTAATTTTAAACACTTTCCATCTTTACAGCGGAAAGGTCAATAGAGAGTACAGAGATCAACTAGCCCTGGGCACACTCATGGATTCATATCTCTCTGTATTCCATGTTAAAGATGATGTCCTGCTTGGAAATGTATTCTGATACTCGAATAGGTACAGTATGTTCACTCCGTTTACACTTAATAGTTTTGACTATAAGGATTACAACCGAATAGAATACACAACCAGTTTAAATGTACAAAGTGTGCACAAAATAATGTAGCTCATTCAAAACTTTTGAGAATGTGGCCTGGGAAGCATTTCATCCAGATGTTGTGTAAGTATGTGGCATATAGGGGCATGACGGAAAACTTGGGTTTGGGAGTAATGGCACACCCTTGTCCTGATTTTCCGAATATAGTCATGCAATCTTTGTTTCTTTGTTTCTTTCTTTCCATAAGCTTTGAGCTGAGCTTATGTGTATGTGGTCATGCACAGAGCAAAGCAAAGAGTTACAAATAAGCTGTGTTGAAAACGTTCTGACTAATTACTCTCTCAAAGCCACAAACCCAGATGTAAAACACAAGGAACTGTACGTTTGTGTACCTTTTGTATGATAACCATAAAAGCAATCAATTCACGAATGGTTATACAGTAGATCAAGCTAAAAATGCTGCCAGCCTTTGGAACGTTCACCTGATGAGCCACAGTGGGTTGGTGAAGACTAGGATATATCATTATGTAGACAATGGTGGCCTGCTGGAATTTATGTCAAATGATTGTTTATTCATATGATGCTGGAAGGTGTGTATATACATGTGTGTTGAAAACTGACTGTTTTATTACTTTCTTTCCCATATACTGTAAGAAGTTTTATATGATCATTTTCTTGCTCTTTGCCTCTCTATACTTAAACATCCTCAGGTGAACTAGCCATTCAGGAATAAACCTTCTCCGCCTGCCACTGCGTTTTATGAAGTTTTCAGTGGAGCAACACCACACACACACACACACACCACACATTCCCAGACGGTAATGCGTTTCTGAGCAGCGCCTATGCCATGCTCGCCTCAGGCTGTTCATTCCCAACCAGTCCATCACACTAGCTCTGGTTCATACTGAAGATAGATGCCTGGTGTGGGCTTTAAAATAGAATAATGTATGCATTATTCATGTGGTGCCGGCCCTGGAGCTTCTCATTAAACTTTACACAGCAAATGGGGAAGACAGCCACATATTAAATGTGTCTCCCCATCACAGACGTCCTGCTGTAGTCGTACTTAAAAGGAAAAAAAAAGTGAAGATTGAGAGAAAATGCTTTCATTGTAACTTGTGGGACTGTGATGTGCTGCTTGAATTGCGCTCTAGTCACTTTGGGTAAAAGCTCCTGTCAAACGAATAACTGTAATGTAATGCCCCATGTTGCACAAACTTGCTTACCCTTCTTTTTTTTTTTGTAAGGAAAAAATAAAAAAACATCCATCCAAGTTTTTACTGGATTTAGATTTGCATCACTCGAATTTGATTTGTCATGTTAGCATGTTCATGATTTTAGGAGCATTTCTCATGTAAAACAAGCTATTTCTAGATATTAGACAGTGATGCAGTCATACAAGTGAAGCAATACATGTGCGCTGGAGACGTAGCATCACTCCTCTTACATTCCAAAGCATACAGACATAAAAATATTTATTCAATATGTACAATTATTAGGAGAATGTAACATTGGTGCTAGTTATCATGTCATCCTAACAGCCCAAGCTGAAATACTAAATTATATACCATACATAACCCCACATACACCTAGGGAAAAGAAATCAAATTTGTCAGGTGCTGAAGATAAGTTGTCTGATGTCCGAGAGTGTGTTGGTGGAGCGTAGGCAGGGTAAAATCTGGTAATAAGAGTTTTAGGTTGAACTTCTGTGAACCCGGGTGCCCCAGCAGGGGCTCCATTTCTACCTAATTAAAAATAGATCCATAAGCTGAGCTCCATACGGCTCTTCGCTGTGAAGTACTACTGAAGTGCAACCGTACCAGGCAGCACGTGTCATCGCTCACAAGATGACTAGAACGAGGCAAAGTTTCACCGTAGTTCATGCTACTTTACACTCGTGTATGTATAAGGAGCCAAAGTGAAAGGTTTATTTGCAGCAACAAAAATTGTTACATTTGCACTGCACATTCTAGTGGTTCTTCAATTCTGGCACACTTGATTCAGCTAATTAGATAATAAGACAAACAGGCCAGTCATAGAACAATTATATGATGTAATGTGGAATATAAGACGTACCATATTAATAAGTTTGTAAGAGACTTTGAAACAAAAACCTCAAAAACTCCAAAAATATTAAACATTTCATAGCAAAATAAGGTAAATGTCTCTTTCGGACTTTCTATCATTTTGGCATATTAATTTTTTTACTTTTCTTTTTTATGTTATACATATAATACAGCAAATGTTTGTGCCAAAGACGCTACTTCTGAAGTTTATGCAATCTTGCTTCTCTAAAAATTTCAAGTTGCTAACTTCCGCCATTTTGGAGAGATGATTTTACTGTATATGTGCCGCAAAAATGGCCACTTTTCAGCGTTATACTGTCTCACTTCAAACAACAATAATTTAAAATGCTAATTATTCATATTTTTCCTGTGAGTATTGAAACTGAAATTGGTGTAATTTTCTAGAAGCATATGACCTGTAAAAATTGTTGCTTCAATTAAAGTAAGGTTTTTTTATCCACAGAAAATCTGTAGTGTCCGTAACCATGTCAAATTCATGTTGCAATATCTCAACAATTTTGTATTTTAGAATAATACACTTTTTTCAAGTTTATGTCTTTTCAAGTGAAATCTATATTGGCCAAGTTTCATCTGAAGGACAATTAAGATCATTTTAAAAAGTTACGGACACTACATAAAAGGGCATTAAATTGTATTTAGCAATTCTTTTTATCTGATAAAAATATAAATGTGAATGCACATTTACTAAAAAAATGAAGCATGGATCGGAGGATAAGAAGCGTTAAGTTTTATGAGAAATGGTGTTATATCTATCTGAAAATTCACTTTTCCACCCAGGTGAGACCCTTTTTAACACCAATCATTTGTTTAAAGGCTTAAAATACCCCTAGCACTGTTTTTGCAGCATTTTGGAACATAAAATGAAAGACATAACTCTACAGTACACAAAAGATGCATGATGACTTTCTTTACATGACATACTGTACACATGTTGTGTGCATGAATATACTGTACCAACTGTTGCGTTCACTATGTCCAGTTCTGTCCACTATGTCCTTCTTTTCAGTTGGGATTTCTGAACTCTATTAGGCGGTGATGGACATAATACAAATCATACCTGTTCTATGATAAGGTGCTACTGTCTTGATAAGTTCTATGATGAGGCAATGCAACTACATAGTACACTGAAGTTTTTTTTTTTTTTTTTTTTGGTACAGCGTTTAATTCCCACCCAGAGTGCTAAAGGTCTAGTTGGACTTAAATGAACTCCTGTCAAATCATGACTTGGGATTTCACTGTGTATTTTTTTAACGTTGCTTATGATCTTCAAAAGTCTTCGTATTCAGAAAGGTTTGTGTGCTGCAAAATGCAGTCCCCTTGTACTGCATGGTTTATCTTCAGTGCTGGTTTCCCCTTCTTTAATCCTATTCATTCAGCTGTTCACATTGCTCTTGTCAATGGTGTCATATTCATAAACGTTCTATAGCGCAGTGGGAGACTATCAACTGCAACAAAGGGGATTTTCAAAGAGGATTTGACAGGCTGGTTCAATGATCCCAAGCATTGCTTGCGATGGAGACTATGTTGAGTAAAACCATAGAAGAGGAGTTACTATATCAACATGTGCAATCTGAACAAGTGTCAGTTAAAAAAAAATGCCAACCTTTTGCATTATTTTCAATGCAGCCCTCATATGTTTTTGTTTGAGAGCAAGACCATGAATCTGAATTTTATGAAATTGCTATGTGTGGTTCAAGATTAATGCAGGCCATACCTTAATTAACACCGTCCATACAGTTAAATATGGCGGTGTCAGCATTATTCTCTGGGGAGCCTTTTCACCCTCAGACACTGGGCTGTCAAAATAGAAGACAGAATGGACAGAGAAAAATAAAGGGGACATTAAAAGATGACCTGCTTCAGTCTGCTTATAAAATAAAAAATAAAAAAAAGAGACTGAATGAAACTTACCTGTACAGAAATAGTCACAAACACAAGAACAAAGCCGTGCAAGAGCAGTTAAAAACAAGTCCATATGAGAATCTCATTGGAAATCTATACTACTATTTCAACAATGCAGCCAACAAACTGTATCTGACATAGCTGAAGAACCTGAAAATCATTTTTTATCAAAGAGTGTGTAAGGCTGGTAGGAATTTACCCCAACAGACAGAGATGGAGCTACAGCAAATATCTACCACATACTAGGGGTTGAATGCTTATGCAAGCAGCCTTTTCGGGATGATACGTACTGTATGGCACTGCGTCTATGAGATTTATCCATTCTATCATCCATCTAGGAACCTCTGTAGTTCAACTAGGGACTGTGGAGGCCAGTGTATTTATTCCCATTTTACAATCATGATAGGACCTCCGGTCAACATTCATATACTACAGGAAATTTGGGAACGCCAATTAGCCTAATCTGCATGTCTTTGGGAAACCAGATTACAGTACAGGGTAGAAACCCACCAAACACGTGGAGAAGGTGCAAAATCGCCGACCCTGAGGTGAGAATTGAACCTGGATCCTGGAGGTGCAAGGCGACAATGCCTTATATGAGATTATTAGGTAAAAAACTGTCTAAAAGACATGGCTAGTTTAAAGGGCTTGGGACACTGAGCTGGAGCAAAACTGGCTCTGCATGAGTAATGCTTTTCTTTATAGTATGTATATAAAGAGTGGTTATTTGTGTTACTGTAGATGCTCTGTCAGCTCAAATCAATCTGATTATTCTCCTCAAAAATGTTGGTCACTGGATCTTTTATAATTTTTTTTTTTAATATTGTTTTCTGTAGTGATAATGTGCAAGGAAATTGCAGGAAGTGCAATTTTATATTGTTATTATTATTTATTTATCAGTAAATGTGGTGGCACAGTGGCTTAGTGGTTAGCATTGTCACCTTGCATCTCCAGGGTATGCACTTTATTCTCACTTCCCGGAGTCTGTGTGCATGTCTTTGGTGCAAGTTTGCAGCCAATTTAGTGGGTTTCCTACCACAGTCCTAAAACATGCAGCTTAGGCTAACTGGCATTGCCAAATTGCCCATAGTTTGTGAATGCGCCATTGGCATCCACTCCATGGATGAATCAGTAAATGTATATTAAAAGTATTTTACAGTGAAAATAATGACCAATGAGTTAACCAAGCACTTTTAGAGGCTATTTGCATTGGGCTGAATCCCTACAAAGTGCGAGTGCATAAAAATTCCTGAATATCACTTCTAATCAGATTTGTGCTCCTGTAAAAAAGGCATGGATTTTACACTAAAAAGGTCTGCCTCTTTATGTGAGTGCATTCCAGGCAGGGCCCAGTCAATGCAAATGAAATCCACTTCAGAGAGACACTGTAGAGACAATGCTTTACATCTTCAGACTATAGACTGTTGCTTTCTAGCTTAATCAGCATTCATGCCAGTCCCCTCACAGCAGCCTTGTCATTCATTCTCAGGTCATTCCTGTGTCTAGCTTCAGAGCAAACACAAACAACAGTGACAAGCACTTATCTCCCAGTGCTGGCTTTGATAATGTGTGCTTCTGAGGGATCTCTTGGCTATGACACAATATCTTTCCTAGTGGATCTAGGGCTTTTGGCCGGGAGCCAAGGTGAAGGATAGGAGTCCGTATACAACAAAAACCTGAGGCAAATGCATGTTTGCAGCATAACTAATGGGCTGTCTACATGCAGGTGTTAGGACCCAACAATAAATTATCACTGCACAAGACACATAGAGGTACCACATAGCAATAACATAGTTTCCTCAGTTTATGTGCTGCTGCTGTTATTAATTAAGAGAAAAACTAAACAAAAAAACTTCAGATAATCATTAAGATTGGAGACAGTAATATAACAGAATTGTGAATATTGTTTCCAGAATAAACACATTCTGAGCTAAAATACAAGCAGAGATTCACAGAGATAACTAAGTGCAAAAAAAGAGAGGAACGTCATGGGAACCATAGAGAGCACAGCCTGAATGGCAAGAATTAACAAGAAACTGGGTGAAACATCAAGCTCGCATACGGAAAGAAATTAGGAACAGGTGTGCACAGTATAATGCTTGGAGATTTAAAACAGTCCCTTTGGTCTTGTTGAGGGAGAAAGGAAAGGGGGTGTTGAGTTGCCAGAATGTGCATGACAGCTAGCTTGATTTCAAAATTGGCTACGGTTGTTCTATCTATCGTGTACTCCACTTTCTGATATGATGCAAAATAACACTTACCTGTATGCTGTGCTCTGTTAAAATTGATTTAAAATGTATAAACGGCAAGACATGAAACTATTACGTTGACAAATGCATTCCATTTTATTATTTTTTTTTTTTGGTATTTTGGTCCATCTACGTGCCATCCGGCACATTTAGTGACAGATACCCCCACCCTGGAGATATATCCGTTGCTGCTGTGGCAGTTACTTAAGGGGTCAGGTTGCCAGCTCGATGCCCAATTGTTATTTACATGCTACAGGGCGCGTCTTTGGACTGTTGGAGGAAACCGGAACACCTAACCAAGCACGGGGAAAACATGCAAATTCCATGCACACAGACCCTGAGGGGGGAATCCTGGGGGTGCAAAGCGACCACTAAGTCATATTGTACCTGTCCTTAAGCTTTACTTTGTTGAACTTAACTTTAATTTATGTTAATATTCACATCCCTAATTCACTACATACACTCCATCATTTCAATAAGCAGCAGTGCAGACAGACTGGCTCTTCCACACATGTGAGTGTCTAACGCATATTAACATTCTCTCTGAAACTGGCTCTAAATTGTTATGCTTAAAAGTTGATAAGTTCACTTGGAATCAGTACCAGACCTTGTACATCATTGAACTGTCATAAAATAACTAAGAAACAGGCACCAACTGCCGTCAAACTGCTTAGCAGTCATTTGTCCGATTATGTTTGAAAATGGCTTATTAAAAAAAGGCTATAGTTCATAAATCATGAATAATGCAATATTTTTGTTAAATCAAATGAAAGTCTACCTTACAATTACATCC
Organism: Clarias platycephalus; assembly: GCA_030068275.1. NCBI lineage: Eukaryota > Metazoa > Chordata > Actinopteri > Siluriformes > Clariidae > Clarias > Clarias platycephalus. The sequence goes on along the minus strand of JAQQZT010000020.1, from coordinate 9,669,850 downwards.
TGATTGCTTAATTTCAACTGCACTGTGATGGTGTACAGAGGCAAAAAAGCAAAAAAACATATGTCTCTGTATATACTTATGGACCTGACTCACTCATCCTCTATACCGTTTTATCCTGAATTCAGGGTCGCAGAGGCCTGGAGCCTATCTCAGGAGGCTTAGGGCACGAGGCTGGGTACACCCTGGACAGGCTGCCAATCCATCGCAGGGCACACACATACACCCATTCACGCACTACGGGCAATTTGGGAACACCAATTAGCCTAACCTGCATATCTTTGGACTGCCGGAGGAAACCAACCAACCACAGGGAGAACATGCAAACTCCATGCACACAGAGTCAGGAATCGAGCCTGGCCGGGAATCGAACCCGGACCCTGGAGGTCCAAGGCAACAGTGCTAACCACTAACACCAGCGTGCCGCCTATAACAAAACTAATTGAAAAAAATGTAACATGTCATATTTGTTTCTTTTACACTCATATATGGCTTGGGAATTGACATAACAGGAGACATAGACCAGATGAAGTGACAACCCAGGACCGTGATTTGGGGGATGGTGGTGTCTTAAACAGTCTGCAGTGCAACATTTGTCTTAAATGCTATTAAAAAAAAAAATGCTAGAATTAATTAGCTTGTGTAATTTGTATTAGATGTGTAATACAAATAACACATGTATTAGTTTAACTATTAAACACCAGGTGATATTTATATGTTAAAAACTAAAAACAAAATAATAATAAATTAACAATTAATGGAAACAAAATTACAGAGTGGAAAGCATTTAAAGATTATAAATATATATATATGCTATACACCAGAGCATATACAGTATATAGCATATACAGTAGCAGCTCATAGGTTGTAATAGTTCACAAAACACACTCACTTTTTCCTCGTGTTAATCAACTTAAGTAAATGATGACACTTTTTCCTTTTCCTTTTTTTCTTTTTTTCCCCCCTTGTGTTGTAAACCATTGTAATGGACATATTTAGCCTTGCTATTTGCCTTATACAGTATGTTTAATAATAAAAAGGCTTCATAAGAAGGACATAAACGGACTAAAGCAAGGTTTTGTGATATAATGTGTCACCATTATGAGGTTAACCTTGTATTGACACACAGCTATGACACTGACTTATATACTGTAGAGCTTTTACATACGACATCACAATATCTGCCTGCCATGGTTCCGTCCACTTCCTGATGGCAAAATAGACTTACTGGAGGCCGTGCGAGAAAGTTCTTGCTGAAAGTGCAAGAAAACAGCCTAACCCTAACACTTTTGTCTCATTAGTAATTGCTGTCGTTCTGAAATGTCACAGCTAACATGAATTACAAAGCTAACTAGGATTGTACACCCTAATGCACTTGCTTTCCTTGGAACAGTTAGTTAGATATTAATCAGAAAGCTTGAAATGTCACTATTAGTTGACATTATCTGCACATCATTATATGAAGCATAAAGCCCAGAATATTCTATAGCATCATCACCTCATTTGCAACAGAAGCACTGAATAAGCTAACGCTAATGCTAGCAAATGCCACCAAATCTGGAAGAAATCTCATATTTGCACACCATCTAAGGCAATCGCATTTTGATAACAAATCAAACAAATATCCTTATTATCGTCCATTTAGGTAAACAGGTAATCATCAGGTAATGTTTCTGCAATTTTTTCTGGCTCCCTTTAATACAACTATCAATGAAAATACATAGTAGCCTAATGTCAGCTAACAGTAGTAAAAGGTGTGTAAGAGTTTAGTGACCTTAAACTCTGCAGACCAACATTGATACAGAGAGACCCTAATAGAAGAAAATAGTTGCTACTGTTACAGAAATGTTCCAGAGAAATTCATTACTGTCAATCTTTTACAAACACCTACAATTAACCATTTAGAAAACTCAGCCTGAGGCTGATATCCCTAATACCCCTACTGTCCACTGAATCAATCCACTCCCTGCCCTTCTCTCATACGTTCATTAAAGCCTCATTAAAGTTCATGCATTTATTTTCCTGCCACTGTGGAACTAAGACATCCTTACACAGTAATCATTTTTACAGAGGGCATTTGGCAATTAGCTGACTAAACATCTTTAATGTAGATCATGTGCACAGATAGAGAGAAAACAAGTGCTTAATCAAGAAAATCAGTTTCTAGACGCTTGGACATAAGTCAAGAATGGCTAATGAAGCTTTCCTGGAAATACCATTACTTATTAGTCATTATTCATTCATTAGGTAATACACAAAGTGATGTGTCCACACATTATTTTAAAAAGTATTTAAGTATAAATTAACGTCAGCTTAACAGAGTACCCAGTGCTAACAGCAGATGGAGCAATGTGAAGAGCAAGACATTTCCAACATGGTCATATAACAGGCCCTTTAGATGTTAATAAAATGATGCCTACAGTTAGTGAAACCTCTTACCAGCGCAATACAGTGCTAAGCTCTTTTTCAGCACCATATGGGAGCTTTAAATAGTGTGTTTACTGTGTGACCAAACTAGATTTGCATTTGAAATAGAGCCTAGGGCATCTTGGTGTTTTCTATATGGTTCAGTTTCATTTATTACCAACAAGGCTGTAAAATGCTAATGCAATGAAGGAAGGAATAAGTATGACTTTCTCTTATATTCACATAAGAGATGAAAAAGAAATTTATATTTATAAGTGATTATATTTCTCAGGTATTATTTAATGAAATTTCATCAGTTACTGCATGTTTCTGGCAATTAAACAATAAAAATGTTGTAAAATTATTAAAAAAAAAGAAAAACATCATGCCACATAAGATACTGTATATGTGACATAAAATTGCATAAGATGTGAAAGTAAAGAAACATACATACACACCCACTAAATGTGAAAAATGTCTAAACATATAATTTAAACATTGGTTGTTTATGTAACAGTCTCAGCAGCAACCTCATTTCCCCTCTCGTCTGCTCTAACCACTCATCATTCAGCATCACTTGTATACTAATCACTAGCCTGAAAATCTGTCATCATTGGCACTAGTTTCTCACTGGTTCACTTTCTCACTTTCTACAACATCTCAGATGTTATTTTAATGCTTGAATGATTCATAGGTCATTGTGTGGCACACACACACACCCACACACACACACACACACACCCACACACACACACACACACACACACACACACACACACACAC